>CM062651.1:52923150-53496404 GCA_031772095.1 Zeugodacus tau | reverse complement strand
AAGTTGATATAGCGATCACCGGTCTAGTAAAATAAGTTTATCTAACGGTTGCCAGTCGGTAGTCAATGCGAAGCGAATTAACTTTACTATGGAACTTTATATTTTGTGAATTCCCTCAAGTACGCCATCACTAATCACATCTCGGTAAAGCAATACACTAAGTGGACTTAAGTAAATGGTATATACCTTCCATCCCCATAAGGATCTCTACATCTTTCAAGTTTACATATTAAACAGATCAGCAACAGTAGCACCAATAACAAAGTTAGTACGAACAGCAAACCACCAACCCAGACACCGTTCTATAATGACAAGATTTGGAAATATACATCTTTGATAATATACTAGAGGTATAGTAATATGATATATGGGATTGTGTCTTACCAATATATACGTTTCGCAATCACATGATTTTGATTGTTTTGTTGTAACTATAGGAAGAATATTTGCACATGATCCCAGCGCCTTCTTAAGTCTGACTTCAGCATTTTCTTTATATTTAGTTACGTCAGCAACGATTTTTGGTATATTTTGATCGTGAAAGTCTTTACATTTACTGGTAGTCTTATCACACATAGTTCCCGCTTCCGTAATGGAATTAGGAAAGACCGTGCGGAAATCTTTACCTACTTTGTAAGCAGCTCTGCATTTCAAATATTGTGTTCTATTGACACTTGGGCGGAAATTGTATGCCTGCCTTGCTAAATCCAAAAGGCAAAGTGTGGAGTTAACACGTTTGTAGTAATAAGTTAATGCTGGGTTGCCGTCAATCATGCTACATAATACATACAAAATCCAAATTAATAAGAGAACTTTTTAACTTTGTTGTTGTTGAATAAGAACAGTAAAGGGAACTTGTTGAATTTTGAGTGACTGGCTATCGTAAAATTTGTCAATTTTATGCTAAAAGTTGTCAGAGGTCTCTTCCATATGAATGTTTCTTGTATTGTTAATTTATTTCTGAGTTAGAGATAAGGGAAAAACGTGGAAAACTACATTTTTTGCGAATTTTTTTCCTATATATATCGAAATAAGTCAAGCGGAAGTTTCAAATTTAATTATTTTCGGTCCCGTTGTCGTTATCGATTTAAAACGAAATAAGAAAGTCTATTTCGTTTTTTTAGGGATATTTCCTAAAAACTAAATCCATTTGCAACGCCATCTCTCGTCGGAGACGGTTGGCATAAAGTAAATAACAGAGTTTAACAGTTATGTATATACATATATATTTAAGGTATGGAAGGATTGAAAATTCAGATCTGATAAAAAAATCCTCGACCCTCTACAGTATACAGTTTTCAGTTTTATTTTTTTTTATTGAAAGGATCTGATGTGATTTCAAACTATTTTGGGAAGAAGGCTTAGTGTTGAACTCATTTCGTCCATTTCGAAATTATAACCTAAAATCGCGATCAGGTTATATAATAATATAATCATGAATCGCAACATATTATGGGTCCCTGTGTGCAAAATTTCGAACGAAGTGTCAGAATCACTTGTCTCGACATCCCGATTATTTATATATAATATATATAATTCTAATTCTACCTCGTTTGGTTTCATATATTACAAACAACCGTTAATTGAAAAAAAAACTGCCATATTCTGTGCAACATGACTTTCTCAAACTTCTGTTTCAATTCAGATATTCTTTTAATATATTCTTATGTGACTCGAGTTTGTGTTGTTTGTGCTTTACATGGTATAAGAAAATTTGGCTGTGATGTTCAATTTTATAGATCACAGTAAAAATTAACTTACTAATATCGATTTTTTTTCGAGGCATAGTACATATGTGATAAACGTATATATATAATCCACGTTGAAGTGACCGGTTTAAATTTACAAAATTGATTACTGATCGGAAAAGCCTGAACTTTTGGACGTAACTCCTGTAGCATCGACATATTCAAGGGCTGGCATGTGCCTTTGCAGGCATTCATTATATTTGTTCCATTTAGATCAATCCACTTGGAAAATGGTACAATCAAATTATGTTTTGACAGTAATGTATATAAATTCTGGTCGTTGGTGCATTTTGTTAACATCACGTGATTGAAAGAATCTTTTCTGGTTGAACTGTGGTTAAATTAAATTTGTTGATAAGTTAAAGTTATTCATATGCAAAGCTGTAAGAAATGCATATATGTAAATGGTTTTTAAAAAGGGACGCTACAAAAGTAGACCGATAGGGGCAGCAAACGCCTCTACTTTGACATTTTAATCCACTGACATAGTACAAAATGTTCCTGTGTCAGTGAGACAAAGAAGTGTGCGTAGTGTTGAGAATATTGCTGCCGCCAACGCATTAATTGAGATCAGATCAAATTGACGCAAGAACTGAAGCCGCTTGACCACCAGAATCGTCGTATGTTCGTGAATTGGGCTGAGCAACAACTTGAAAATGATCCGGATTTTCATCGAAAAATCATCTTTCTCATTTCTAGCTGAATGGCCTCGTCAATAAGCAAATTAGTATAGCACTCTATGAGTCACCATTGCATACCGAAAAACTTACAGTTTGGTGCAGCTTATATCTCGACGGCGTCATTGAGTCGTACTTTTTCAAGATCGACACGTTACTGTGAATGGGAAACACTACCGCTCAATGATAACCGATAACCGATTTAGATGATAAGGATGTGGTTCCATCAGGACGGCGCCACAAGCCACACAGCGAATGTCACAATCAATTTATTGAAAACCAATTTTGGTCAATTGGTCGCTTCGATCGAGCGATTTGACGCCGAAGTGTCGGCCGATTTATGCTTGAAAACCGTCGAAAATTGGGTTCATCGTCTGGACTTCTGCAAGCGTGCCTGTGGTGACTGCGAAAGTACAGCGAATGTACTTTCACAGGAATAAGGAATTTCATTAATACCCCAAACCGTTTTTTTTTAATAAAAAAACTTTTGTAGCGCTCTTATTGAAAACCCGTTTATAGAAACATATACATATATGAATGTGCATTAAACTTACTTTCCCCTTATACGACAGAATCCATTATATTCAATAACTCCATAGAAGAAATGGTAAAATGTAACAAACGACATCAGAATTAAAAGGAGTGTGAGTATTATGAAAATACTGTAAAATGTTTGATATGAAAAATTGTGAAATTATTTTTTTTAAAACTTATTGTGTGGAAACTTACAATAACAGTGCCTTAATCATAATATGGCCTTTCATACACAATGTGCACATTAAGAATAAGAAAAACACCACAAGAATCTGTAAATATAATGAAAATTTGTTGTATCCATTTTGTAATAAGCAAGAATGATTTAAGGTTAGGCGAAACCGAACTTGAGACACATTCGTTAACTATAGGTCAGAGAGAATCGTTTTTTATTTTTTGGAGAAATATAACATTTTCGGAATATCTTCTTTCAGTTCTAATTTATTTGAAGTAACATAACATAATTAATGATATCCAAATAGTATGTATATATGTATGTATTTCATTCGAAAGACGAATTCTTATTGAAACTTTCTTGCCATGTAAATTTTTGCACAAGGAAGCAGCTACATATATTCACATAATTTTAAATATTTGAAAATAAAGCTGCTGTCAACAATTCTGTTTGAATAAATATGGACATTTATCTAATTAAGTACTTACCACAATCGCCATAATGCACACTATTTGACCAAATTTGTATGGTGGCGCGATGACCGAATCTCCGCTCAGGTAGTACGTTTCAATCTTTCTGTCGAGATAACTCTTCTGCACTTTGGCATACGAAGCTTTTGAATAAACAAAAATGAATTTAATTAGTTACGTTTGATTTTTTATAAGAAAACAGTTAACATTTCGAATAGGAACATCTAAGGGCCGCATCGTTAGTACTCTCGCAAATTATAAGAGGAGAGTTTTAAAAATATTTTTGCTCCATAAAGTCATATTGTAGAAGTGATTTATTAGGTCAAGTTTTTTTGGTATAAAAACGGTTACAAATGTCGATGAGCCCCAGCAGCGCTTTTCTTGGAATAGAAAAAGAAATCAAAATTTCCCGCATATGTCGAGAATTCGGCTCAAAAAGTGACATTTTCAGTTGAGAAACAGTTTGGGATGCAAACAGATCTCTACAAATATTTTGAAGGGTTAATGTTGACACAAATGTCAAAGATCGATATAAAACGATTTAATCGACCAGTGCTTGACTAGAGACATTCCCGCAAATTTCGAAAATTCGGCTGAAAAGTGACATTTTCAGTTAAGAATAAGTTTGGGATGCAAACAGATCTCTATATATTTTGTTGGGATAATGTTGACACAAATGTCCAAGATCGACATAAAAAAAATCGATTTAATCGACCAGTGCTTGACCATAGAGACATCTATTGGAAAACGGCGGAAGCAGTTGTA
Source organism: Zeugodacus tau (assembly GCA_031772095.1). Lineage (NCBI taxonomy): Eukaryota > Metazoa > Arthropoda > Insecta > Diptera > Tephritidae > Zeugodacus > Zeugodacus tau. Next base: position 53,492,035 of record CM062651.1, on the reverse strand, counting down.
GACCTAATATGTTTGCTTTTGGTATAGATTTCTTTTCAAAAATGTTACAGTTCGAAAATTGGCGAAAGCGGATGGCTGCATGCCACCAGTTAAGTACCAACATCAAGCCTTAATGATAATATGGGTATAGCATAGTGCTTTAAAGGTTCTGGGCCACCGATATCCGAATATACCGCACATTTTTCATAAATTTCCAAGCCTTTTATTCTTCTTCTTCAAAGCCTTTTAGATTGTGATGGTATATGTATATTGTTAAAATCCCGTTTCGAATACTAATCGACAAGGCCTCTATTATGCATATATATTTACCTAATGTAATAAAGTATTTCCGGATTAGATTGCAGACATTTGACCGTACTTCGTTCGACCGCGCCGTATCTTTATAATAATTCATCAAATCTTTAATTGCGCTTGCTGAATGATACAGTTCTCCCCACTATTTCGAAATAAATGTTAATATTAATTTCATGTTATGCTATGTACTATGCTATTCGGCAAATCGACGAACGAATTAACCGGATATTGCATTATTCGAATAATAATATTCGGTTTGTAGTATACGGATAGTCGTCAGTTGTCGACTATTCGATCAACCGCTCATTTCCGACTATTCGGTTAATCGTTCTTTGTCGACTATTCGAATAATAATTTTATTTTTATAACCTTTATCTCCAGTTGGATCAAATTGTAAAATTTCATTATAATCGGTTCAGTCGGTTAGGCGTTAATCCCGGACAAACAAAGTAAGCATGATAAAATCAAAAACTGCATTTCCAACAAATTTTGTTTATTCAGTCCAACTATTCGAAAAGTCACAGTAGATCAACTATTTGAATAGTCGTAACATTATTCGGTTAATATTCATTACATTACGGTTACAAACCGGATATTCGAATAATCGATTTTCAGGTTATTCGAATAATTTTTTAGAGCCCTACTACTGTGTACATATACAAAACAAAAATAGTTAAGCTTGTACTTACTTTGTGTAATGAAAATATTTGATCATTATAGAGAGTAGATTTGGTTTTAGAAACAAGACTCTTTCCAAATTCTAATGGTGCATAAAAGGCACTAAAATTTCGGGAAAACATGCGAAATACTTTGAGAAAAAAATGGAATGTAGGTTTATAAAAAATTGCTGTACACTTACAATCATCATAAAGTAAAATATTTGGGAAAATTGGATCGATTGATGTTGTTCTGAAATGTTCGAACATTTGACGATCGGCGATAGAAACTTTTCGCGCTTTTGTTGTTTCAGGATAAACATCTGTCAGGGACGCTATAAATATGCACACCAACTTTAATTTAGTACAAACAAGTAAGGAAGGGTTAAGTTCGGTTGTAGCCGAACATTTTATACTCTCGCAATTTATTGCCATAGTTTTATTAAGATAACACACGATTTGGCCCCCTTATTAGGTATAAGGTTCACTAGAATAATAAAAATCTGTATATGTAATATAAGAGGGCTGAGATAATTCCTGAACCGATTTCGCTCATTTTCACCACCAATGTACACTATATCCAAGACTATAGGTATATGGGAGCTAGGGGACGTTATCACCGGAATTTACACATTTTTGGTACAGAGACGCACTAATAGAAAATATTTCTCCTGAATTACATTAAAGAATCTGAGAGATTTACTGATATTTTATTTAGATACCCTGCATACATACAATTACATACAAAATATATTTATAGGTATACATATGTATGTATCTACGTATTTTCTCAATTAACACGAGATTCTGGATACCCTTTGTAACAATGGTGTTTGACTCCAATTAGAAACCCTGAATTTGGCTCGCGCTAATCACGGTTTAATGAAATCCATGCAAAAGAACGCCGTAATGTTGAACGAACCATTGGTATACTGATGGGCCGGTGGAAAATTCGTCAACATTCATACATATTATTTCTCCTCTTTAACTGATTTATTTTTCGATTCCTTCGAACGAACGAGAACTCGTTATCGTATGAGGAAATTTAAAATTTCGAAAGTGCGTATTCGACAGCGAATACTGCGATCCGAAAAGACAAAAACTACATAAATTTCGCTCATTAACGAGTGCTGCGATTCGGGCACAGATTGACTTCAAAGTTCTGGTATATAGGAAGTAATGATTGTGAACTTATTTGGCCTATTTGCACAATACATCATTGGGATACAAAGAAAATATTACAAACTGAATTTCATTGAAATTGATCGAGTAGTTTCGGAGATATGATTTTTGACCCATAAGTAGGCGGAGCCACGCTCATTTAAAATTGTGTCTATTAATATGAGTGCAGCCCTTCTGGTTAATGTATGTTTAGTAGTTTACGAGATATGTACAAAAACCTTAGTAGGGACAGGGCCACGCCTACTTCCCCAAAAAAAATTATATCCAAATATGCCTCTTTGTACCAAAGCTCATAGCTTTATTTATGGCTTAGTTATGGCACTTTATATGTTTTCAGTATTCACCATTTTGTGGGCGTGACAGTGGTCCGATTTCGCCGATTTCGAAAGCAACGTTCCTATGATGCCAAGAAACACGTGTGCCAAGTTATCTTAATTTTCATCAAGATATCTTAACTATTATTCAAGTTTAGAGACCGACCGATTAATCGGCTTTGGTATCGGGATCGGCCAGTATCGGCCTCAAAATTCAGCATCGGCATCTGCCATATTTGGCCGATTCTTAGCCGATTCTTTCTACTTCTTTCGGATTACACTAAAATACATGTTTCTTACTTTTTTGATTTCTTTAAAGCATAAAATTTGAATTCTTCTGTTTACCTTGTAAAACACAGTGATTCACATTTGACTAAACTAATAAATCACCACGATGATAATTTAAGTCTAGTATAAAGAAATTCAATAATTTTGCATTAAATTGAACTCACTTGGTGCTGTCCTGGACTATAAGGTGTATGCAAAAGAACCTGCCAAACAAGATTCCAAAGTTTCTATCGAGTCACTATCACTATGTGACGCCTTTCACAATGCGAGATATAAATTACAAAAGTCATCTCTTTGAAAATAACGGATTATTTTTACTAGACCTACTATTTTCGAATATTGGCCTTAATATTTGTATTTAAGGAATTAAATGGAATATTTTCAATAATTTTTTTTTATGTAAACAATTATTTCTTTAATTCAAACTTTTTTCTGTCTTATAGAAATTTGCAAAAAATTAAAACTCCTCCATTGAGACGTCATTTCCGGTGACCCCTCGGAGAAAAGGTGCATCCGCGTCGTCAGCATAACTCTTGACAGGATCACCCAAAATTAAAAAAAAAAAAACAAATTAAGTGTTCTAGGTAAGACCATAAACTCGTGCTTGAACAAAGGAAAGACAAAAACCAAATAAAAATTTCGGTCAAATTTGCTTGACATTTTTTTTTTAAATAGCTGTAATTGAAAAAAGAACTCGTTCAAGCGCGAGTAAATTGTATCTCGAACAGCTATGTAAAATTTCATCAAGATCGGTTGAATAGTTTTCGAGAAGATTTGATAACCGACTTTGAAAACATGGTTCCGAAAAAACGCGTTTTGAGGAACAATAATAACTGTATTTTGTAACGTTATTTGTCTTTGTTTTTCTTTTGTTGCTATACTAATTTGCTAAATAAAGTTATTGATGAAAGAATCGGCATCGGCATAGGCCAAAAATTTGGTATCGGTCGGACACTATTCTAGTTACAGCTTGCACAGACGGACGGTCGGCCAGATAGACATCCGGTTTGAACTCCACTCGCGCTGGTCACTTTGGTATATATAACTCTATATGTAACTCGTTTAGTTTTATGACTTACAAACAACCGTTAAGTGAACAACTATCAAACTATTTTACTTTCTTAGCAACTTTGTTGCGAGAGTATAAAAATAATATAGTTTGCCTTAAAAATATTTATGATTTTGGGTTTTGTTCATTTATCAACTCACGAGAACTTCTGCATTCAAATAATGAAGTATTTTTTAAGTCTCTAAAATCCTTGCCAAAGATTTCGTTGACATCTTTAATTATCCCGCCATCATCAGTTTTTGATTCATTATTTGATTTATTATATAATTTATTTAGATGCAAAAGGTTATTGAAAGTAATAAAAAGGAAGAGTCTATTGATGATGAAAATTATGAAAAAGATGGAGAAATAAGTTATATAAAAGAATATTTCAAATTCTTCCAACACTTACGCTAGCAATATAAGCGACAGTAGAAGCAATGAAGTTAGTAATCTAGTACATAATTTTGGGTTCCTACATGGCTCTGATTTATATTTGTCTCTGTTGCAATACCACAACAAAAGTATAATCCTGAAAGTATATATATATTAATTAGCATAAACATTATATAATGAATCTGTATTATATATTAACATACACTTGGACCTATTCCTCGGAAAGGAAGCGGTTATTATATATAAATATTAAGTTTATTAAGACTACTCTAGTAATAACATTTAAAAATGATTACTTACATCAGGAGAAAAGCAAAAACACATATAATAGCCAGCAATATAAGAATGTAGAATTGAGTAAATAACTTGGCGAAATGTTGTTTCTTCGTCTTTGGACCATAACCGTCTCCTTTCACGTATCCTGTGAAGTAGTTTTAGAAAATATATAGAGTAAAACAATTATATCATTCACGGGCAAATCCTCTCTTTCTCAAGTAAACGGAATATAAAGAGTACTAATTGTTTGAGTATTTTGTAAACTCCTATCTGAGAAGAGATTAGAGAACTTTGAAATTGGTTTATTCATTAGTAGCATAAATATTCGGCGCAAAGTCGAATGGACTTGTTTTTTGACACATCTCTATATAAAATGATTTTAAGATCTATATATGTGCATATGGAAGATGTAAGTTAAGGAGGGCTAGCCTATAAAGCTTAGAGAAGTGTCAAAATCACCGAATATAGAAACGAACTTGGCTAAGTTTGTCACCACAGATATACTCGTATAAATTGAATTTCATTATTACAGACTGCTAGCTTTTAATAAAATATGTCAAAATAATCGGACTGTCTCTTTGCTAACGATTTGTTATATTATAAAGTCTCAAGAGAAGAACTAGTATAGCGACATAGTCAAATCCAACACTTAGAAGCTATAAAATCGTACCCGCTGGCAATTTCTTCGTGCCAAAAGCTTTCAGAAATAATTTTGTCAATCCTTTAAATATCGGCTTCGGTGAACAATTCTGGGTATCCGAGGGCATGGTTATTGCAGTTTACGTGATTCAGCTATAAATATGTTGAAGATGTCAATAAAGTTGGTACACATTTATCTCAAAATGTACGATTCTGAAAAACTTCACTTATAGTTGTAAGTAAAATCGTAACTTCATTATCTGTTTTATATAAACTTTTTCAATGCTTTTATAAAAGTTAGTTTAAAATATTTTATTTGGTAATAATCCCAAAATATTCGAAAAAAAAATTCAGTACAAAGAAATATTTTGAAAATTTTATTTCAATGCAGTTAGATGTAAATTGTTTCAATTTCACACATCAGTCGAATATTATGTCAGAAAGTAACATGTAAACATGTATTGGAAAAGAACACGCAAGCTGTGTTTACAAGCCTAAAAAAGTGTATTTCTTATACGAGTATAATTAGTTACTTAAGCAAGTCTTTTTATAGTTCAAGGTTTTATTGAAATGGTATGGTCTCTACATCTTTTTCAATCTCTTTACTTTATATTATAGTATATTGGGAGTGTTCGTGAGAGTTCTCTCGGCTGCCGTGTTATAACGTCCAGAAATATTTCGGCATTTTAAATTTATGATTTTGACAAATAAACATCTGATTTATAAAAAGCATTTACACAAATAATGTTATAAGTGCGTTGTGCAACATGTTGCCAGAGTATAAAAATAGTAGATGGAAGTATTTGAGAAAAGGTTTGGTATGTACCTCGAGGCAAAATAACTAAACAGTTATGGCCAGAATACGACAAGAAAAGAACTAGGGACTTATTATATAGGTCCAGGAATAGTATCTTCAGTCTCACTGCTACTATAACAGTGCATAGGCCATTTGGAGAGTATGCGAAGAAAATGGCTGCGGCTACATACTAGAATTAAAATATATATTAAAAACAAAAAATATTATATTTTAAACATTTACAGTGGAACTTCTCTAAATCGGATCACCATAATCCACAAAAAAACTTCGAGTTAGAGAGACTTCAAGTTATAGAATTTTCATTAAAACATTCAATTTTTTAAAAACGATTTATGTAATCCATAAGTATAATATAATATCATATTTTTTTTAGCTTCCATTCGATATACAGAGACTCTTTTAAAATACTGTCTTGGTAGTAAAATTTCAAATTTTTTATTATCCTCTGGTCGAAAAGTTCAATTTATGGAATGAATTTTGTATGAAATTTTACTTCTATTGCCAATTCAAAAGTTCGAGTTATGGAAGTTCGACTGTATTTATTTTAATTTTTAACGTCCATGCAAGTTTATATTATTTCATATAAAAAAAGATACTCGGCAGGTTAAAGTAGGCAAATATGGACCACGTGGGTAATATGGACCACCCAGTTTTCTTGAATTCCAGTTGTTAAATCCTCCGTTATTGTCGTTTGATTTATTCGTCTATTCGCACAAACTTCCTCGGTTTGAATTTATCGTTCAGCAAGTACGGATACTCGCTCACTATTGTCACTATATATTATGTGAATACATTTATTTGACATCCTTGAAAATGAAATGGATAATTTTAATTATTCAGCCAGCCATATTTTTAACATTGATCTAACAAGTATTGCCAATATTTTTTCGTGTTTCTGGATATTTTTATGCTTTTCACTTTACAATCACTAAGTTAATCAAATAAAATAAAATACAACTCTTTTTATCTCTCCATGATAAATTACCAATCTTAACAATGTGTATATGTCACAGTTACAATATTTCTCCTGCTTTATCCTTGAAGTTCTGAACATATCATCTCGGGTTCCAAACTGAAGCTTAAGCTCGTCCTCAGATTTTATTTTATAATCAGTTATGTTCTGAACGAGGTCGTTGAGTTCTCTAATATATTCCGAACAAGAGTCGCTAGTTGTTTGACACATATCATTAACTTCATCAAGAGCCGTTCGGAATGTTTCGGCAAATTCTGTTCCAATATCAGAACTACCAGTTTAATCGTTATATAGTTTTTTAGGGATGGCGTGTCCATTTGTACAAAACACAGAAGGTTTTATGAAGTCGGTCCGAATAATAAGTTTCGGTGATAGGATGTCAGACATGCTTTGCATTGAAAAAATTTAATGGTAAAACAATATTTGGTCTGTACATATATATAATCTTTTTGTATATATGCAAAGATTTTAAGTTTTAAGTTGTTCACTCCTGATCTAATGAATCTACTACCGAATTTAATGGAATTTATCATTTTTTCTAACATGAGAGATGAAAACCTCAAATCTTATATGCAATGCCCGACCGTCTGACCATTCGGTCAATAACTTAATAAACAAGTAAGGAAAGGCAAAGTTCGGGTGTAACCGAACATTTTATACTCTCGCAATTTATTGAAGAAATTTTATTAAGATAACGCACAAATTCACCCATAAATTCGGCACAAAGTTTAATAGAATAACGAAAATCGTCATATATAGATATGAGGGCTGAGGTAATTCCTGAACCGATTTCATTCAATTTCACCAGCAAGGGACACTATATCCAATACTATACGCTTACTTAATTTTGCTAAGATATATCACATATTAACCAATACATATATGTGTAATAAAGCCCAACGAATTTTTGAAAAACCTATAATTAGGTATATGGGAGCTAGGAGATGTTGTGACCCGATTTTAATAATTTTTGGAACAGAGACACACTATTAGAAGAAAACAACTTCCTCTGAATTACATTAAATTAGCTGAGAGATTTACCCAATTTTCGGTTAAAATTTAACCTTAGGCGCTGAGTTCAACATGTTCGATATCTGGGGCCTTGAAAAGTTATAGTCCGTTTTCGACAATTTTTTCACAAGTGATGACACAGATCATATACTGTATTTGTGTAAAGTTTTATTTCGCTATCATCATTGGTTCCTAATGTATATATTACAAAGTGAAGGAATAAGATGGAATTCAAAATTGAGTTATAAAGAAAGTAGTCGTGGTTGTGAACCGATTTCATCCATTTTCCACACATGTCATCAGGGTGTCAATAAAATATTATATACCGAATTTCATTAAAACCTGTCAAGTAGTTCCTGAGATATGGTTTTTGACCCATAAGTGGGCGATGCCACGCCCATTTTCCATTTTGTAAAAAGATCTGAGTGCAGCTACCTTCTGCTATCATTTCTGTGAAATTTTGTGTTCCTGACGTTTTTCGTTAGTGAGTTAACGCACTTTTAGTAATTTTCAACCTAACCTTTGTATGGGAGGTGGGCGTGGTTATTATCCGATTTCTTTTATTTTGGACTGTATAAGGAAACGGCTAAAAGAAACGACTGCAGAAAGTTTGGTTTATATAGCTTTATCGGTTTGCAAGATATATACAAAAAACATATTTGGGGGCGGGGTCACGCCCACTTTTCCAAAAAAAATTACATTCAAATGTGCCCCTCCCTAATGCGATCCTATGTTCCAAATTTTATTTTCATAACTTTATTTATGGCTTAGTTATAGCTCTCTATGTGTTTTTGGTTATCGCCATTTTGTGAGCGTGGTAGTGGTCCGATTCCTTCTTATGGTGCCAAGGAATACGTGTTCCAAGTTTCATTAAGATATCTCAATTTTTACTCAAGTTACAGCTTGCACGGACGGACAGACGGACAGACAGACATCCGGATTTGAACTTTACTCGTCACCCTGATCACTTTGGTATATATAACCCTATATCCAACTCGTTTAGTTTTAGGACTTACAAACAACCGTTATGTGGACAAAACTATAATACTCTCTTTAGCAACTTTTGTTGCGAGAGTATAAAAATATACGCCAGACAGGACTATGTGTAACTTTTTCCTATTTCTAAAAATAAAGAAAACTTTAAAGGGCGTTCTTTTACAAGCATATGAGAAATCGCTGAAAGAGCTAACGGCTATCTCGAAAAGTGAGTTTGGGAAGTGTTTCGACGTTTGGAAGAAGCGCTGCCATAAGTGCATAACTTCGGAAGGGGACTACTTTGAAAGTGACAACATTAATATAGACGAATTAATAAATATTTGTTTTCAAAAAATAATATTATCGTCAGATGTTGAACACTCCTTGAATAGATTTATTTATGGCTTAATTACAGTACTTCATTGGTTATCGGTTAACGCCATCATGTGAGCGTGGCAATGGGTTTCGCCCATCTACAACACCAACTGCTCCATGGTGTCAGGGAACATGAGTACCAAGTGATTTCGTATATTTCAATTGTTACTCAAGTTATAGCTTCCTTGAATAGACAGGACAGACAGACCGATTTCCGGATTTCAACTCTACTCGTCACCCTTACCGCAATGGTATATATATAACTCTATATCTAATTCGTTTAGTTTAAGATGTTAGAAACAACGTTTATGTGAACAAAAATCATAAGCATGTAAATAATAACCATGACATTCGGAATTTGCCAACGTCGAATGCACGGGTGGTCCCAATCTTATATTTGTCACAAAATTCATTCTAAATATCGAGAAAATTAATTTTATTTGGGAGAGTATCGAAAATTCGGTTATCTTTCGTATAATTCGACGATTCATCTGTTCCTTTATTGACACAAATTTTCCTCTGGATATTCGTTAATGGAGTTAATAATTGTCGTTCCAATGGGGTGCAAATGTCTAAGGAATCGTCATTAATTTCAGAATCATCGATCGTATTCTTTAACTCGTAATCGTAAGTGCACAATAGAAGTATTAGAAAAATGGCAAGATCCTGTAAATAGATGCACTTTTTACTTTAAAAAATACAGTTCAGTTAGGAACGTTTTAAACATGGTTGTAAAAATTGTACCAGTTTGAAGTCGAATTAAAGACACTTACCACAATTGCTATAATACATATAATGTATTCAAACTTGTATTGAGCCTTATGATCCCTAGTTGTCGTCTCAAATATCGTTTCAAATTTTTCGTTAATAAAATTCGTTTGTAGTTTGACGCTCACCGCATTTGATATCAGTATTAATTTCGAATATTAATTGATTTATAAAATATAAGTATTCGTGACAACAAATATTTTCTTTCTATTCTATTTACTATTCTCTGTCTAATCATTCAATGCTATTCATTCATTCATTCAAATGTTTCTATATGTACAGAATATCCGATATAACCCAGGCACTCGCAATTAATTTTGTTTCTTTACGTGGTAGGTAACTCTGGGATTTTCATCATGCTCTAGTGTATCTATTACACGTCTTGGTAATGTTATCGCCGGCAGTAGTATCGACTCCGGGGTTCCACGCTGTCCTTTGCTACTGTAAGCAAATATTATAATGAATATGCCGAAAACATAGAAATAGTATAAGATGTAAATAATATAATAGTACGCATTTTAAACTCATGGGTTCTCAAGAGGAATCTACACTACTATTTTAAAGAGGAAAATTTGTATTTTTGTGTGTATGTTTTAATGAATAAACTCAAAGACTACTGTGCCAATTTCAAAAATTATTTCACTGGGTTAGACGGCACAGTAATAAGCGATGTAGGCTACACTGGGGTACGGGATGGGAGTTAATGCCAAGGAATAAAGAACATATTAATATCTACAAAAAACTTCGCTATACCATATGTCCAATGTTACGAGACAATGTTATAGTAGCAACAATCATAACTAGGCCGCGGCCGGACAGCTCACTCATATTCCGCGAATCCCGATGATTGCGGCAGATTTGCCTATATCCTTTAAATGGTTATTTCTTGTGAATATACCGTTTGCCCTTACGATAAATAAATAATTAATAATAATAAATCACAGGGACAAACGTTTTCGATTATTGGCATCGATATAAGACAAGATGGGTAGAATTGCCCTTTCTCTAGTAGGATGTCCTAAAAATCAATATGTTTTGTTATAATAACATATATGGTGTTCTAAACGTATGATTTAAGTGCTCGGATATCCGAATATAATATAGTTTGTAGGGTATTTTAAATATAATTGTAATCAAAATTATTGAATTAAAAAAAATATTTCAGTTACTTTTTTAAGTTATTCCATGATAAATCTACTAATTTCTTTTTCCGAACTATCACAAGATGAGTTTCGGTTTTAGAATCTAATATCATATAAAAGTTGATATAGTGATCACCGGTCTAAATAAGTTTTTCTAACGGCTGCCAGTCGGTAGTCAATGCGAAACTTAATATCTTGTGAATTCCCTCAAGTACGACATCACTAATCACATCTCGTTAAAACAATACACTTAGTAGAATTACGATAATAGTATATACCTTCCATCCCCATAAGAATCTTTACATCTTTCAAGTTTACATATTAAACAGATCAGCAACAGTAGCACCAATAACAAAGTTAATACGAACAGCAAACCACCAACCCAGACACCGTTCTATAATGACAAGATTTGAAAATATACATCTTTGATAATAGACTAGAGGTATAGTAATATGATATATGGGATTGTGTCTTACCAATATATACGTTTCGCAATCACATGATTTCGTTTGTTTTGTTGTAACTATAGGAAGAACATTTGCACATGATCCCAGCGCCTTCTTAAGTCGGACTTCAGCATTTTCTTTATATTTAGTTACGTCAGCAACGATTTTTGGTATGCTTTGATCGTGAAAGTCGTTACATTTACTGGTAGTCTTATCACACATAGTTCCCACTTCCGTAATGGAATTCGGAAAGACTGTGCGGAAATCTTTACCAACTTTGTAAGCAGCTCTGCATTTCATATATTGTGCTCTATTATTGATACTTGGGTGAAAATTGTAAGCCTGATTTGCCAAATCCAAAAGGCAAAGTGTGGAGTTGACACGATTGTAGTAATAAGTTGTTTTAGAATCGAGGTCAACCATGCTACATAATACATAAATAAATCCAAATTTATAAGAGAACTTATTTAATTCTGTTGTTGTGGAATAAGAACAATAAAGGGAACTTGTTGAATTTTGAGTTGCTGGCTATCATAAAATTTGTCAATTTTATACTAAAAGTTGTCAGAGACCTCTGCCATACTAGTGTTTCTTGTATTGTTAATTTATTTCCTATATAAAGGAAGGACTGATAAGGTGCATGCATCAGCTTCTTTGCAAAATATGGTCGGAAGAAAGCATGCCTGACGATTGGAATCTCAGTGTGCTCTGCCCAATCCATAAAAAGGGAGATCCCACAATCTGCGCCAATTACCGTGGGATCAGCCTCCTAAATATCGCATACAAGGTTCTATCGAGCGTACTGTGTGAAAGACTAAAGCCCACCGTCAACAAACTGATTGGACCTTATCAGTGTGGCTTTAGACCTGGAAAATCAACAACTGACCAGATATTCACCATGCGCCAAATCTTGGAGAAGACCCGTGAAAAGAGGATCGACACACACCACCTTTTTGTCGATTTTAAAGCAGCTTTCGACAGCACGAAAAGGAGCTGCCTTTATGCCGCGATGTCTGAATTTGGTATCCCCGCAAAACTAATACGGCTGTGTAAGTTGACGTTGAGCAACACCAAAAGCTCCGTCATGATTGGGAAGGACCTCTCCGAGCCGTTCGATACCAAACGAGGTTTCAGACAAGGTGACTCACTATCGTGCGACTTCTTTAACCTGATGCTGGAAAAAATTATAAGAGCTGCGGAGCTAAACAGAGAGGGTACCATCTTCTATAAGAGTGTACAGCTCCTGGCGTACGCCGATGATAACATCAGATGAGACGACACTAGGAGTTTTCGAGAGGAAAATTTTGCGCAAGATTTATGGTCCTAAGAACATTGGCAACGGCGAATACCGCAGACGATGGAACGATGAGCTGTACGAGTTATACGACGACATTGACATAGTTCAGCGAATAAAAAGACAGCGGCTACGCTGGCTAGGTCATGTTGTCCGAATGGACGAAAACACTCCAGCCCTGAAAGTGTTCGATGCAGTACCCGCCGGAGGAAGCCGAGGAAGGGGAAGGCCTCCATTCCGTTGGAGGGACCAGGTGGAGAGCGACCTGGTTACACTTGGGATGTCCAACTGGCGCCGAACTGCGAAGGAGAGAGAGAGATGGCGCACTATCGTCGATTCGGCTATAACCGGCTAAACGGTTGCAACGCCAATCACATACATATAACTATATAGAAACAAACCAAGTGAAAGTTTAAAAATCTTTATATTATGCAGTCGAAACAGTCGCTTTTGTCGTTGCAATAATTGAGTGCGACATAGAAACACTAATAAAGCTGAGCGCAATCCATTGTTTCAGGGAGTAAAAATAATTGTTTAGACAAAAAAAAATCAACTTCTCGACTGAACCGAGAGAGAGAGAAGATTTTTCTTATGTTAAATGACGACAATTTAACATAGTGAAGTGGATCGCAATATCGGTATAGATTTTAAAAAACCTAATTGCTTTAATGTCGCAAAGATTAATTCAAATTTTAAAACGCAAGGAAAAGTGTACAGACTACCAACAATAAGTTGGGAGTAAATACGCAATTTATTTCTTAAAAAACTTGGAAACGACAACGGGAATCGGGCTGATTATTTGACTTGGGGCTAGGTGTATTGATCCAAGTTCTTACATTTTTGGCACGAGTGTGCAACAGTAAACGATGATGCCTGATTTCCGTTAATTTTTCTCTGAACTATGGTGTCCTCATATTCAGTATCTGAGACCTTAAGTTTCTAAATGACCACATCCACCCCTCGATAAACTATAACGATCTGATGGTATTTAAATTTGTGTTGGGAAGAAAACTTAGTGGTGAACTAATTTCGTCCATTTCGAAACTCGCGACTAGGTTATATAATAATATAATCATGAATTGTGACATATTTCAAACGGATGGGCAGAACAACTTGTCTCGGCTTCCCGATTCTTTGGATATTACTCTAATTCTATCTCGTTTGGTTTTAGCTATTACAAACAAGCATTGGTTGAACAAAACTGCTACATTCTGTGCAACATGACTTTCTCAAACCTCTGATTCAATTCAGATACTCTTTTAATATACTCATATGTGACTCGAGTTTGTGTTGTTTGTGCTTTACATGGTATAAGAAAATTTGACTGTTGATGTTAATCGCATTGCGAAGCAGTAAAAATTTACTTACGAGTCGGGATTTTTTTCCGAGACATAATAAATATGTGATAAACCTATATATATAAGCCACGTTGATGTGATCATTTTAAATTTACAAAATTGATTCCTTTTCGGAAAACCCTCAACGTTTGGTCGTAACTCCTCTAGGAGCGACTTGTTCAAGGGACGGCATGTATCTTTGCAGACTTTCATTATATTTGTTCCATCTATATCAATCCACTTGGAAAATGGCACGATCATATTATGTTCTACCAGTAATGTATATAAATTCTGGTCGTTGGTGCATTCTGTTAACATCACGTGATTGAAATTGTCTTCTCCAGCCGTGCTGTGGATAAATGAAATTTGTTGATAATTTAAAGTTATTCACATGCAAAGCTGTATGAAATGCATACATATATGTGAATGTGCATTAAACTTACTCTCCCTTTATATCACATAATCCATTATATTCAATAACCCCATAGAAGAAATGGTAAAATGTAACAAACGACATCAGTATTAAAAGGAGTGTGAGTATTATGAAAATACTGTAAAATGTTTTAAATGAAAAATTGTGAAAATATTTTTTTAAAACATGTAAAAAACGTTCATTTAAAATTTATTGTGTGGAAACTTACAATAACAGTGCCTTAATCATAATATGGCCTTTCATACACAATGTACACATTAAGAATAAGAAAAACACCACAAGAATCTGTAAATATAATGGAAATTTTGTTGTATCCATTTTATTTAATTAAACAAAAATCTTTGTATTTTAATTTGTTACAATATTTTGTCATTTGAGTCATATTCACAATAGAAAAACTCGTCCGAAATCTATATAACAACACATGGTATCTTTAAAGAAAGACATACCACTTGCATTATGTATACACATACTCTCTTGCAACGAATTTAACTCGCTAACTTTGTAACATTCTAACATAACATAATTGATTATTTCCCAATAGTATGTACATATGTATGTATTTCATTCGAAATACGAATTCTTATTGAATCTTTCTTGCCAAGGAAGCAGCGCTTAAAGATAGCGAGCAAAGAAATGACGAATCAAAGACGGCAACATATATTCACATAATTGCAAATATTTGAAAATAAACCTGCTGTCAATGATTATGTTTGACTAAATATGGTCATTTAATCTAATTAAGTACTTACCACAATCGCCATAATGCACACTATTTGACCAAATATGTATGGTGGCGCTATAACCGGATCTCTGCTCAGGGAGTTAGATTTAAACTTTCCTTCGATATAACTCTTCTGCACTTTGACATACGAAGCTTTTGAATAAACAAAAATGAATTTAGTTACATTTGATTTTTATAAGAAAAAAGTAACAAATGAAAAAAATAAACAAATAGGAATATATAAGAGCCGCATCGTAAATACTCTCGTAAATTATAAGAGGAGAGTTTTAAAAATATTTTTGCTCCATAAAGTCATATTGTAGAAGTGATTTATTAGGTCTACAACTTTGCTTCCGCCGTTTTTTTGTAAATTCAAGTTTTTTTGTATAAAAACGGTTAAAAATGTCGATGGGCCCCAGCAGCACTTTTCTTGGAATTGAAAAAGAAAAGCAAAATTTTCCGCAAATGTCGAGAATTCGGCTCAAAAAGTTACATTTTCAGTTGAGAAACAGTTTGGGATGCAAACAGATCTCTACAAATATTTTGTTGGGATAATGTTGACACAAATGTCCAAGATCGACATAAAAAAAATCGATTTAATCGACCAGTGCTTGACCATAGAGACATCTAGTGGAAAACGGCGGAAGCAGTTGTAGACCTAATATGTTTGCATTTGGTGTAGATTTCTTTTCAAAAATGTTACAGTTTGAAAATTGGCGAAAGCGGATGGTTGTATGCCACCAGTTAAGTACCAACATCAAGCCTTAATGATATTATCGGTGTAGCATAGTGCTTTAAAGGTTCTGGGCCACCGATATCCGAATATACCGCACATTTTTCATAAATTTCCAATCCTTTTATTCTTGCAAATTGTGATGGTATATGTATATTGTTAATATCCCGCTTCGAATACTAATCGACAAGGTCTCTATTATGCATATATATTTACCTAATGTAGTAAAGTATTTCCCGATTTGATCGCAGACACGTGGCCGTATTTGGTCCGACCGCGCCGTATCTTTATAATAATCCATCAAATATTTAATTGGGGCTGCAGAATGATAAAGTTGCCCCCACTGTTCAGAAATAAATGTTAATATTAATTTAATGTTATGCTATGTACATTTCGTTAAGCTTGTACTTACTTTGTGTAATGAAAATATTTGATCATTATAGAGAGTAGATTTGGTTTTAGAAATAAGAACCTTTCCAGACGCCGTTGGTGCATAAAAGGCACTAAAATTTCGGGAAAACGTGCGAAATACTTTGAGAAAAAAATGATATGTAGGTTTATAAAAAATTGCTGTACACTTACAATCATCATACAGTAAAATATTTTGGAAAATTGGATTGATTGATGTTGTTCTGAAATTTTCGAACATTTGGCGATAGGCTATTGAAAGTTTTCTCGCGTTTGTTGTTTCAGGATAAACATCTATCAGGGACGCTATAAATATGCACAACAACTTTAATTTAGTACATACAAGTAAGGTAGGGTTAAGTTTGGTTGTAGCCGAACATTTTTTACTCTCGCAATTTATTGCTATAGTTTTATTAAGATAACTACACGATTTTACCCACATATTAGGCATAAGGTCCACTAGAATAATAAATATCTGTATATGTGGTATATGAGGGCTGAGATAATTCCAGCCGATTTGACTCATTTTCCTCACCAATGTGCACTATATCCAAGACTATACGCTCACTTCATTGGGGTAAGATATTTCACATATTAACCGATTTATAAGGTATAAAACCCATCGTATTTAAAAAACCTACAATTAGGTATATGGGAGCTAGGGGAAGTTATCTCTCGAATTTAACCATTTTTGGTACAGAGATACACTATTAGAGCAAACAGATTTCCCCTGAATTACATTAAAATATCTGAGAGATATACTCTCAGTTGCTAAGAGAGTAAATAGTTTTGTTCACATAACGTCCGTTTGTAACACCTAAAACTAAACGAGTGAGTGGGGTTATATATACCAAAGTGTTCAGGGTGACGAGTATATTTAAAATCTGTCCGTCCGTCTTTCCGTCTGTGCAAGCGATAACTTGAGTAAAAACAGATATCTTAGTGAAACTTGGTACACATATTCTTCCTATATACCAGAACTTTGAAGTCAATCTGAATCGCTTACGAACAAATCGCACATATCGCACAAAACAGATATCTTAGTGAAACTTGGTACACATATTCTTCCTATATACCAGAACTTTGAAGTCAATCTGAATCGCTTACGAACAAATCGCAGACGATCAGACAAATAGCATACATTTAAGAGAATGGTATAACCAGATAAAGATCGCATATTAAGTTTTTATACCACTTCAGTAACGCATTCACTAACCCTCCTGTAATGAATTCAATTGGATAACCTAGTTGCTGGTGCTTAGGTGTGGAAATTGTTTAGACCGCTTTCACACAGGCAATTCCTGTTGCGGCAATTCTTAGTTTTATAGGAGAGGGGCCGACGAAGAGAGGATAATTTCTCTCTCTCGCCTCTCTTGGTCACTCCTCTCCTATAAAACTAAGAATTGCAACAGGAATTGCCTGTGTGAAACAGCTCTTAGTAAATTGAACTTTGTGAGTGAAGAATTTGTTTACTCAATTAATTATCTTTCTCACTGAATTCAATTGGATAACCTAGTTGCTGGTGCTTAGGTGTGGAAATTGTTTAGTGAATTGAGCTTTGTGAGTGACGAATTGGTTTACTCAACTAATTATCTTTCTCACTAAATTCTAGCTAGGACATAAATTTGAATAGAAATATATCAGCAAAAAGGAAGTAAGAAAAAAACTATTACATTCGTTTTTTGCCTTAAAAATATTTATGATTTTGGTGTTGTTCATTTATTTCAACATTTATTTCATTTATTTCAACTCACGAGATTTTCTGCATTCAAATAATGATGTATTTGTTAAGTCTCTAAAATCCTTGCCAAGGATTTCGTTGACATCTTTAATTATCCCGCCATCAGAAGTTCTTGATTCATTATTTGATGTATTATATAATTTATTTAGATGCAAAAGATTATTGAAAGTAATAAAAAGGAAGAGTCTATTGATGATGAAAATTATGAAAAAATGGAGAAATAAGTTACATAGAGGAATATTCCAAATTCTTCCAACACTTACGCTAGCAATATAAGCGACAGGAGAAGCAATGAAGTTAGTAATCTAGTACATAATTTTGGGTTCCTACATGGCTCTGATTTATATTTGTCTCTGTTGCAATACCACAACAAGAGTATAATCCTGAAATTATATATATATATTAATTAGCATAAGCATTATACAATGAATTTCCATCACAAATATATTTACAAACACTTGGAGATATTCCTCTGAGAGGAAGCGGTTATTATATTTAAATATTAAGTTTATGAAGACTACTCTAGAAATTAGAGATAAAAAATGATTACTTACATCAGAAGAAAAGCAAAAACACATATAATAGCCAGCAATATAAGAATGTAGAATTGAGTAAATAACTTGGCGAAATGTTGTTTCTTCGTCTTTGGACCATAACCATCTCCTTTCACGTATCCTGTGAAGTAATTTTAGAAAATATATAGAGTAAAACAATTGTATCATTCACGGGCAAACCCTCTCTTTCTCAAGTAAACGGAATATAAGAGCACTAATTGTTTGAGTATTTTGTAAACTCCTATCTGAGAAGAGATTAGAGAACTTTGAAATTGGTTTATTCATTAGTAGCATAAATATTCGGCGCAAAGTCGAATGAATTTGTTTTTTGACACATTTCTATATAAAAAGAATTTAAAGTCTAGATAAGTGAAAGCAGAGCAGCAGAAAGCAGTTAACGAGGACTAGCATAGAAAGCTTAGAGAAATGCAATAACCGCCGAATATAGAAACGACCTTGGCTAAGTTTGAAATACACGTATAAGTTAAATATCACAGCATGATACCAAGTGATCACCCTTTTAAAATTTCACTATTACAGACCGCTAGCTTTTATAAAAGATGTCAAAATAATCGGACTGTCTCTTGGAAGACGATTTATTATAAAGTCTTAAGAGAAGAACTAGAATATCGACATAGTCAAATCCAACACTTAAAAGCTATAAAATCGTACCCGCTGGCAATTCCTTCGTGCCAAAAGCATTCAGAAATGATTGAGTCATTCCTTTAAATATCGGCTTCGATGAACAATTCTGAGTGTCCGAGGGCATGGTTCCTGCAGTTTACGTGATTCAGCTATAAATATGTTGAAGATTTATTTATCTCAAAATGTACGTTTTTGAAAAACTTCACTTATAGTTGCAATTAAAATCGTAACTTCATTATCTGTTTTATATAAACTTTTTCAATGCTTTTATAAAAGTTAGTTTAAAATATTTTATTTGGTAATAATCACAAAATATTCGAAAAAAAATCAGCACAAAAAATATTTTGAAAATTTTATTTGAATACAGTTAGATGTAATTAGTTTCAATGCTCACACATTTCACACATCAGTCGAATATTATGTCAGAAAGTAACATGTGTTTACATGCCTACAGAAGTGTATTTCTTATACGAGTATAATTAGTTACTTAAGCAAGCCTTTTTAGAGTTCAATTTGTTATTGAAATAGTATGGTCTCTAGATCTCTTTCCAATCTCGAAATTGTGGCCCTCTCTTATATACCGTGTATAATGTATAGTGAGAGTTATCTCGGTCAATGTTAAAGCTGTACTAAAGAGTGCTTATTGTGGTATAGGTTTTGGTGCCAACCATTGAAACCATCTCTCTACAATACAGTTAAAATTTTTAGCCTTTAATATTGAATGAATGGTAAATATGACAAAATATATAATTCTTTTATTAATTCAAAAACCATTTTTCACAGATATAATTATTATAATTTCATTGCCAGTTTGCAACTAAAGTTCATTCGCTGTTTTTTTCTTTCCACCTGAAAATATAAATATAGTGTAAAACACTCAGCTGGATGTTAAATAAAAAAATATATTTCCGTTTTTAGAAAAAAAATTTTCGCCACCAAAATTAATATATTTGACCTCCAATTTCGAAAATACATAGACTTTTTGAAAACAGTATTATTAATTAAAGTATGAAATAAATTTTTGGTATGGTTATAATATTGCAATGTAAAAATTTCGGGAAGAAATACTGAAATGAAAAAAATATATGCATTTCTGAATGAGAAGAAATATACATATAAATAAAAAAAGTTTATCCTGAATTTTCAATAATTGCGCCAGTATTTTTTAACTTTCATACTATAATTAATCATTACGTTTCCGGTAAGCTAAATTTCGAAATTCGAAGGCGTATATTTCAATTATGGAGGCTTTATTTATAACTCAATAACCCGAAAATGATTAATTTGGTTCGATTTCGCCTTATAGTGTTATGATATTATTAAATACTAAATAATATTTATTCATGGACTTACGTCATGCGACATGTGATGCACTTCGGAATTAGTTGAATGCTTTTAGATTAATTCATTTTTTTAACTTCGTATCTAACCCTCGAATCATCTAGTATTGAGTTTATTACATGCTTTGGTAGAGCTATAGATGGCAACATTATTGAATGCGCAGACTCACTACCCATTCTACTATCGCTTTCACTATATTCGATTCCACGGTCCCTTCTGTAAAATTTGTTTTGTTGATTATATGTAAGTATGTAGATAGTAGATATGCGATATATCGAGACTAGTGTGAGTATATATAGAGAACTGAAAATCTTTTTTTTAACCCAATTTTTATCTCTCCATTATAAAAGTCCGAATGATCGCATATCTTAAGAGCCCCATACATAAACACATAAGGAGTTTATTATTACCTTGACATCAAACGATCCTCCTCACTACATTTGACGAATAGACACAATAAGCAAGGCAAAAGCAGGAGAGCCAAAAGTGTGCCCAACAAGAATATAAGACTACCAACCCAGACACCATTCTACAAATATACATGTATGTATATATGGTAAAACTAGAATTATTAGCGAAGTATCATTCCTACCAATATGTATACGTCGCAGCCACAATATTTCTCCTGCTTTCTCTTTGAAGAGCTCAGCATATCATCACAGCTTCCAAGTTGAAGCTTAAGCTGGTCCTCAGATTTTGTTTTAAAATCAGTTATGTTCTGAACGATGTCATTCAGTTCTCTTTTATAGGCCGCACAAGAGTCAATGGTTTTCTGACACATAGCACTAACTTCTTTTATGGCCGGTTGCAATGATTGGGCATATTGTTTCCCAAGTTTATAACCAACACTGCACTGTTTATACTTTAGCTGAGTCTCTCGTGGTAACATTTGCATGCCTCGTTTTGCCAGATCCAAAAGACAGAGTGTTCTATTAATTCGACGTCCATAATAAGTGCGGATTGGGAAGTAGTCAGCCATTCTATGCATTGATGAAATAATAATGACAAAACATGAAAATATATTATATTTTATTAAAATATAAAAAAGTGAGGAAGAGCTTACTTAGTTCGGGTACGAATATGTATTATATAGTATACTATTACAATTTGTAAGAATCAATGGAATGGCATTCAACACTCGTTATTAAATAAAGTTATGAATTGTTCTATTCCTTATTAGTATTAAGTAATATTATCTTCTACAATCTCACTACTCTGTTCTATTCTGTGATGTGAAGTGGAGGAGGTGGTAACCACATGAACTCCGATATGATAATATTTTCACTAAGGAGTTGATGATATGCACACATATAAAGTTTGCGTTTCGCAAATATGATTTGGAGAGGAACTCACGTCATGCTATTCCCTTAACCTATTTTAACCAAACTAGGTACAACAAATTGCAAGTAGACAAAAGAAATAACACAAATTTCAATAAAGTTATAGGAATAACCATAATCATTTCTTAGAAGATTTCTCGGTTCTAAAGTCCTCTGCTGTGTTTCTCGGTACTTAATTTTATAGCTTTATTTATGGCATAGTTAGAAAATTTTATTTGTTTTCGGTTAATATCATCATGTGGGTATGACAATGGCAGATTTCGCCCACAACTGTCCCAAAGTGTCAGTGAACATGTGTACCAAGTTTTGAATATCTCAAGTTTTACTCCAGTTATAGCTCCCTTGAACGGACAGACAGATGGACATCCGGATTTCAACTCTACTCTTACCCTTACCGCTATAGTATATACATATAAAACTCCATTTGATATGGTTTAGGTGTTACAAATAAAATTTATGTGCACAAAACTCTTAAACATGATATGCAGAATTTATCGGTGCCAACGTATAGTTGAATGAACGGGTAGTCCCAATCCATCTTATACTTATAACTTTAAATTTCTTCATTACAAATATCGAGAAAATTCGTTTCATTTGGGAAGAGTATCTAAAATACGATTATCTTTCTTTCTTACTCTGACGTATAATTCTCACGGGTGATAATGATGTTGTCTAGCCACGATTTATTTACTCCTTTATATCGACAAAAATTTTCCTTTGGATATTCCTTAATGTGGTTATACCAACTATCTAATAACTGTCGTTCCATAGGGGTGCAAGTGTCTAAGCAATCGTCATTAATTTTAGTTTCATCGATCGTATTCCAATCAGATAAACCGTTTATCCAACGATTTTCTGCAAATAATGTGTACACATTTTGATTATTCGTGCATTCCTTAAGCATCCTGCGTCTGAAACTTTCCACTTTTGGTTTCCTGTAAAGAAGATAATTTGGTACTATATACAAATAAAATTTGGTACTGCGGGCTCAGATACCTTGTATTATATTTGCACAATCCATTATATTCAATAACTCCATAGAAGAAGTGGTAAAATTTGACGAAAGCCATGAGAATGAAAGCCATTGTGAGAATTATGTAGAGACTGAAAGCGTCAGATGTCGAAAAGATAGAGCAATGCCAAAAATTATATTTGTGGGTTAGTGGGTTAGTGGTAAAGCTTACAATATGAGAGGTTTGACCATAGTTTTAAATTTCAAACACAAACTGCATAATAGAAGTATTAGAAAAATGGCAAGAATCTGTAAATAGTTTAATATTTTAAAAATAGATTTCAGTTAGATAGGTTTTTAAACACGGTTGTAGATATATTGCAAAAATTGTCCCAGTTTGGAAGTCGCGTTAAAGACACTTACCACAATGGCTATAATACATATAATGTATCCAAACTTGTGTGGAGCCTTATGATCCGTAGTTGTCTTCTGAAATAACGTTTTAAACTTTCTCTTAATAAAATCCCTTTGCTGTTTGACGCTCACCGCTTTTAAGTATACAAATTTGCATTTGTTCAGTATTAATTTCGAATAATGATTGTGTTGAAATTCGATTCGATCAGATTTCTAAATACTTTTATTTTTTTTTATATTTATTTTTTGTACTATATTTATTTAAAAATTGGCGGTGCTTATTGCTTTCTATATTTTGCACTACACTCTACAGATTACAGTACAAATATTTCCATTCTGATTGCAATTTTGAAAAATCTTGCACGAATCGATATATAGAACAACTGTGTTTCAAACCTTAAAGTGTATTGCTTCACTGTGGGAATGACTAAGTGATGGGATACAGGTAAGTGATTAAGCCTTATACTCACTTGAGGGTTTGACACAGTTGTTATTTCTTATATTTACATACGTACATATTTCATCAAAATAATCCTCTATATGGATACAAACGCGTCGCATCCTAAGGGACGATTCCGCAGTTATGGCGTAGTAAGGCATCAGTTTTGTAATCGACAATGAAGAATTATATAAGACCCCCCACTGTTTCGAATAAAATAAATAAAATGTCAGATTCGATGATGAAATTTCTACTAACAGAAAGTGGAGTAGACCTAGAAAAATTAAAAATCATTCGGCTATAAACTATTAGACAAGTGATAGTCTAGGAATATGAATTCAGTAACCACAAAAAACCACACCCTGCTTATAGGGAGTCTTCAGAGAAAATCGAGAGAGTTAATAGCTCTACAATAATATAATGTATATTCTGGTTGCAGAGACACAATTTTTGAAATTAATAAATTTTACAGGATCCAAATCATTCAATTTCAGAAATATACAATGCTGTCTGCAATTATTCTTCGAAGAACTCCAGGACAATCTGACGTACCGTATCGAACAAAATGATTCAAGGTGAAAAAGTGAAATTTTTATCACCCTTCTTATATGATCTATGCTTGGTATTACGGGGATTAATTAATGAAACAGGATTTGGTGTAGTTAATTTGGTTGTAAGTACTTACGTCGTTTAATGTATATAAATAGTTGTCATAACGAGAGGCATTACTTTGGATAACTCTCTTTTTCCCACTTTGCGAAATCGCACCCATATAAGCACTAAAATTTCGTGAAAACATTCGGTATACTAGGAAAGACAGCATTAAGTAATTATAATTATTAAGAAATTTAAGTAAACTGGAAATTATGGAACATGTACCATCATCATGCAGCAAAGTATCGTTAAAAGTCGGTATGATGTGTTTGTCGATGTATTTGGTGAAATTCTTGAAATTAACTTTTGATATCTTCCGCACTTTGGTTGTGGCAGGGTAGAGATCCTTTAATGAATCTAAAAATGTATACACAATTATCGATAAATGTCGAGTTGATTGACTAAAAATGTTATAGTTAAAACATCTAATATTTTCGACTTACCGGAATTCTTGCAACTAGAAATTGAATTTTTTTTTAATTTTTCAAAATCTTTACCAAGCGTTTTGGAAACAACTTCGCCGATCTTATCTACTTTATTTTCCTTCACATCTGCGGATTTTGTATATTCTATTTTCTTCAGATCTGAAATATTTCTGAAGACAATATAGAGCCCGAACCTATTGATGAGCATGAAATAAAGAAGAATTCAAAATTAATTTATAAATAGGTACCATATATGTCAATTAATAAGTGAAATCAGCAAATTGATAGATTAGTTTGCGGAAATTAAAGAAGCGAGTAAAGTACTTCTCTGATGGTCAATTAAGAGAATTTTGAAAAATGGCTATATCTGTTAAACATTTTTTTAATAAAAACATCGATTTCATATTTTGACACTGAGGTAAGGTAAAGTGCGGTTTGAAATACTTAGGCAATAGAAATAATATTAGTTAACGATTTTATTGTACTTACGCTGACAATAACAGCGAAAACAGCAACAGTGTGGTAATAAACAATGTCCAGAATTTTATTTTGCTGCATGACTCTGATTCATAATTGCGTCTTTTGCAGTACCATAGTATGAAAATAATCCTAGAAATAACAAGAAAGGAAGTGATGAGCGAGGGTGTAACGGAACGTTTTATACTCTCGCAATTTATTTATTTAACTTAATTAAGATGTCACACAATTTGACTCACCTTGGTGCCATAAAGTCCACTAGAACTATTTACTAGGAATTACTAATTCCTGAAACCATTTCACTCATGTTCCCCACCAAACCACACTATATCCTAGATAATAGGTTCAGTTCGTTTCGCTAAAATATACATATTAACCGATATATACGGTGTAAAAACTACCAAATGTTTGAAAACTCGAATATTAAGTATATAAGAGCTAGGGAAAATTATGACCCGATTTCGCCCATTTTAGAAGAAAAATATTCCCTCCGATTTTGGAGAGATTTACCGGTATTTTCGGTGAAAAATTATTCATTGGCTCTGAGGTCTTCAAATTCCATATCTAGGGCTTTGGAAATGTATGGTCCGATCTTGACAATGTTTAAATATGTGATGCCGCACCTCAAACGAAATGTTTGTGTAAGGTTTTGTTTCGGTTTCTTTATTGGTACTTGATGTATTTATTGTAAAGTGAACCAATCATTCAAAATGTTTCATGTGGGGGGTACGTATAGTCTTTTCAATTGCCTATACAGTTCAAAGTAGCACCTGCTGACAAGAGCGATTCTGTTTTTTGTTTAAAAGCTGATACTACTGGTGTTGTTCATGCTAGTTCCAAGATAGACGAAATTATCTATAACTTTAAAGTAATGACTGTCAACACTGACGTGGATTGGGCAGAGCTCACTGAGGTTCCAATCGTTGGACATGCTTTGGTCCAATAGTATTCTGCAAAGAAGCTGAGTACCTTGTCAGTTTTTCGCCGCAGTATTCGAATATGCCGTTATTTCATCGGGCCCCGCTGCTCTGTTATTCTTCAAGTGGATAATTGTCATTTCAATTTCGATGAATTTAGGACAATGGAACATTTGTTCCATCATCATCGATTTTGGTATCTGGTTCGCCATCTCCTAGTGTGGCACTTTCACTGCCATTCAGTAGGTTGGAGAAGGGTTCCCTTCATAAACCCAGTATGCCCTGAATATCAGTGACCAGATTATCTCATTGGTCCCTACATGAGAATGCTTCGGTCTTAAAACCTTCTGTAAATCGCCACAGCTTTTCATAAAACTGTCCACTTTTAAAACTCTTCATACTCTCACATTTCGTACTCTTTATGTTTATGTCTGCAAGTGTGTCTCGTTTCCCTCTTCAGCTTTCGATATCTATTCCACCCTGTAAATGCTGTGGTCAATTGGAACTTTGCGAGGTAGGCAGTCTGGTAGCAGCGGTGCGCAGAAAGTTTGAGATGCCGTTTCACAGCTACCTCATATCGAAATGTTGATGAGTAATCTCAGCGCGCAGAAGTCGAGTAGACTTTTCGACGTCGAAACTTCTTTGAGTTCATTTGTGTGTTTGGAAATGGACGTGGTTATTAACTGTTATCACCCATTTCCATTATGACTTAGGTAGTTCATATGTATATAGATGGTATTTGTAACAACAATATAAAACTAAAAACTTGCTATATTTTAAACCCCTCACTATGCAAATGATTATTGCTGTCGAATTAGGAACTCTCAATTATCATGAATTCATTCATATAATAGTATTCACAAATATTCACTCGCTACTTACATCATTATCAATACTAAAACACATAAAACAGCTAGTACGATAAGTATGTAGAACACTCTAAATAATTTGGCGAAATCTTGTCTATTTGTTTTTGGGCCATAGTTGTCACCCTCCACATATCCTGGAAAAATAAAAAAAAAGTTATTTAATTTAGAATAGAAGTATTATGAATAAGTTTGGGAGGAACTAAAGTTAAAGTTCAGATCAGATCAGCTGGAAGACCCAATTATTATTCTAATGGTTAGAAAGTCTTAATACTGCTAAACATTATAATATGATGTTATCGCCGAACCATACGGTGGTATGATGACATCATATCTCAGCCATTAAAGTTTCTGCGTAAATACTCTTCGACGAAGAGCTTGGATAATAGTTATCCCTTACTTAGAAGTTTATGCTGATGAGTGATCTCAGCGCGCAGGAGTGAAGTCGAGTGGAAAACTGCTTGATTGTCTGTTGCGATTGCAACTTTTCGACTTGGAAACTTCCCTTACTTAGAAGTTTTGCACTCAACGTTATATATAAGCCCAAAAGTTGGCAAACAGAGACACCGCAAATTAATTCAGTCCCACTCTTCTGAATCACCCGAACCATACAAGAACTGGCGCTGCTTACCGGCTGGTATAGTGTTGGTACCGAATGTGTTCAAAAATAATTCCGTAATTTCTTTGAATAATGGTTCTGGTGAACAATTTGTGGTATATGAGTTCATCCTTCTCAGTTCAGTTGGCAATTGAAAAATAATTCCCAAAAAAATATATAAAATATTCTTTCAATATAATAAAAGAAAATTTGTTATTTCTTTCAGTCTGTATATAATACTTCATTCTGTTGATTCGAATTACAATGTAAACTGGTGTGTAAAATACAGAAAGCTTACTATTCATACTTTTTCTTTAAAATTCTGTTTGAAATTGAACTGTTTTCATACTCTCGCCACAAAGTTGCTAAAGGGAGTATTATAGTTTTGTTCACATAACGGTTGTTGTAAAACCTAAATATATAAATTAATCACTAGTGAAGACATCGGAACAGAACTTTGCATAAATACTGTATACTGCGATGCCACACTATAAATGCAGTATGTTCATTACTGCCTACTTTATATCATGTAAAGTAAACGATTCAGATCGACTTCAAAGTTCTGGTATATAGGAAGAAGGCGTGGGTGTGAACTGATTTGGCCTATTTTCACAACAGATCATTGGAATGCAAAGAAAATATCACAAACCAAATCTCATTGATATTGGTCGAGTAGTTGGTTATAATCCGATTTCTTCCATTTTTGAATTGTATTTATAAGGAAGTACCTAATAGAAAAAACTCTAGAGAGTTTGATTGATATAGCTCTAGTAGTTTACGAGATATGTACAAAAAACTTAAAAGGGGGTGGGGTCACGCCCACTTCCCCAAAAAAGTTACATCCAAATATCACCCTTCATAGTACAATCCTTTGTACCAAATTGTACTTTCATATCTTTATTTATGGCTTCGTTATAGCACTTTATGTGTATACTGTTTTCGCCATTTTGTGGGCGTAGCAGTGGTCCGATTTTGCCCATCTTTGAAAACAACTTTACCATGGTGCCAAGAAACACGTTTACCAAGTTTCATCAAATTAAGTTATCAAATTTTTATTCAATTTACAGGTTGCACAGACGGACGGACGGACAGACAGACATCCGGATTTGAACTCCACGCTTCACTTTGGTATATATAACCCTATATATAACTCGTTTAGTTTTGGGTGTTACAAACAACATTTATGTGAAGAAAACTATTATACTCTCTTAGCAACTATGTTGCGAGTGTATAAAGAATATATTTTTTTGAATGAGAAGAAACGAAAAAGTTATACTCTGAATTTTCCAAAATTGCGTCATTATATTGTAACTTTCATACTATAATTAATAATGTCGTTTTCAGTAAAGTAAATTTCGAAATTCGAAAGCGAATATTTCGATTATGGAGGCTTTACTTATAACTCAATAACCAATTCTCAATAATAACTCAATAAAAAGATTAATTTGGTTCAATTAAATACTACATAAAATTTATTCATGGACTTACGTCATGCAACATGTGATGTATTTCGGGATTGGTTGAATGCTTTCAAATTAATTAATTTTTTTTACTTTGTATCTAACCCGCGGATCATCCCGCATTGAGTTTATTACATGCTTTGGTAGAGTTATAGCTGGCAATAGTATTGAATAAGCAGACTCTCTATCCAAACTATCATCACCTTCTCCATCTGTGACTTCACGGCTGTAAAATTAATTTTTTGTTGATTATTTGTGATTATGTAGATATTAGATATGCGATATACTATAGAGACGAGTGTGAGTGTATATAAAGAACTTAAAATATTTTTGTGAATCTACAATTTTATCTCTGCATTATAATAATCCGAATGATCGCATATATTAAGAGCTCCATACATAAACACATAGACAGTTTATTATTACCTTGACAGCAAACGATCCTTCCCGCTACATTTGACGAATAGACACAACAAGCAAGGCAAAAGCAGGAGAGCCAAAAGTGTGCCCAACAAGAATATAAGACTCCCAACCCAGACACCATTCTACAAATATATATATGTATATATGGTAAAACTATAATTATTGGAGAAGTGATGTTTTGGTATTGACAAAAGAAATACCGTTATATGAGGTGCATTTTAAATGGTTATTACACAAATTGATCTTACCAATGTGTATATGTCACAGTTACAATATTTCTCCTGCTTTATCCTTGAATTTCTCAACATATCATCACAGGTTCCAAACTGAAGCTTAAGCTGGTCCTCAGATTTTATTTTAAAATCAGTTATGTTCTGAACGAGGTCGTTGAGTTCTCTAATATATGCCGAACAAGAGTCGATAGTTGTTTGACACATATCATTAACTTCATCAAGAGCCGTTCGGAATGTTTTGGCAAATTCTGTTCCAATATCAAAAGGTACAGTGCAATTTTTATATAATTTTTTAGTGAATGGCGTGTCAAATTGTTTTGCCAGATCCAAAACACAGGCGGTTTTACGAATTCGGTCCGAATAATAAGTTTCGGTTGTTGGGAAGTTAGTCATGCTTTACGTTGAAAAAATATAATGGTAAAACAGTGAAAATATATTTGGTCTGTACATATACATATATAATTATTTTCTTCTTTTTATGCAAAGTTGTTAAGTTCTAAGTGGTTCACTCCTGAAGTAATGAATCTACTACCGAATTTGATGAAATTTATCAGTTTGATCTAACATGGGAGATAGGAACTTGAGAGATGAAAACCTCAAATCTTATACGCAATGCCCGACCGTCTGAACATTTGGTTGATAAGTGGATCAAGAATTTGTATACCTTAATAAATGATGCCCTAGCCTTCATATTCGCCAGACATGACTGCATGTGAATTTTTTCTATTTCTAAAAATAAAGAAAACTTTAAAGGACATTATTTTTACAAGCATATGTGAAATCACTGAAAGAGCTAGCGGTTGTCTCAAAAAGTGAGTTTGCGAAGTGTGTCGACGTTTGGAAGAAGCGCTGGCATAAGTGCATAATTTCGAATAGAATAGACAGGATCGACAGACAGACTGATTTCCGGATTTCAATTCTACTCGTCACCCTTACTGCTTTAGTATATACATATATAACTCAATACCTAACTCGTTTAGTTTAAGATGTTATAAACAACGTTTATCTGTCGAATAACCATGATATCAAAAATTTACCGATGTCAACCCGAATGAACGGGTTAGTCCCAATCCAGTTCATACTTATCAGAAGACATATTTCTAATTTCTGTAGTCACAGTCTTCGTTATAAATCTCAAGAAAATACAATTTAATTTGGGAGAGTATCTAAAATTCGATTATCTGTCTTTCTTACGTTTTCGCATATTTCTCATACTTGGCTTCGATGTTTGTTATCCACTTTTTATCTATTCCTTTATATCGACAAAAACATTCCTTTGGATATTCCCTAACCGACTCATCCAATTTAAATAAGAATAGTCGTTCCAATGGGGTACAAGTGTCTATGCAATCGTCATAAATTTCAGAATCATCGATCGTATTCCATTCGGATAAACCGTTTATCCAATGATTTTCTGCCAATAATGTATACACATTCTGATTATTCGTGCATGCCTGAAACATCCAACGTCTGAAACTTTCCGCTTTTGGTTTCCTGTAAAGAAGATAATTTGGTACTTTACACAAATAAAATTATGATAAACCGGTATTTGGTAGTGCGGGCTCAGATACCTTGCATTATATTCACACAATCCATTATATTCAATAACACCATAGAAGAAATGGTAAAATGTGACGAAAGCCATGAGAATGAAAACCAATGTGAGCATTATGTAGATACTGAAAGCATCAGATGTCGAAAAGATAGAGCAATGCTAAAAATTATATTTGTGGGTTAGTGGTGAAGCTTACAATATGAGAAGTTTGACCATAGTTTTAAATTTCAAACACAAACTGCACAACAGAAAAAGAAGAAAAATTGCAAGAACCTGTAAATGGATGAATATTTTTACTTTAAACAAAAAAATAAATATCTTTCACTTAGGAAGGTGTTTAAACTTGGTTGTAGATATATTGTACAAATTGTACCAGTTTGAAAGTCACATTAAAGACACTTACCACCATGGCTATAATACATATAATGTATCCAAACTTGTATGGAGCCTTATGATCCCTAGTTGTCGTCTCAAATATCGATTCAAACTTTTCGTCAATAAAATTTTTTTGTTGGTTAACGCTCGCCGCTTTTAAGTATACAAATTTGCATTTGTTCAGTATTAATTTCGAATAATGATTTTGTTGAATTTCGATTCGATCAGATTTCTAAATACTTTTATTTTGTCTCTAAAAGTATTTTATACTAGGGGTATTCGTTTAAATGTGTAAAAGCCTCGTAAACCTCGTAAAAAGTATAAGTTTACCATTACGTAAATGACTTGTGTAAGAAAATTCATTTACGCACATCGGATAGGTTTACGTAGCGATTGCGTTGCGTAAGTAATGTGCATAAACTGACGAGGAATATAAGATCAAGCATAACTGCACAATTTAAAGGAAAATATCACAATTACTACTCCTCCGTCGCTAACACCAAACAAACTTGCGATTTTCGAAATTGCTGCTCCTTTCCCATCATCTTTAGAAAATGAAATTCTGATATTGAAAAGGAGGAAAAGGTAAAAGTCTTGAATGTACTATCCACTACACTTTTAGAAGACAATCTAATCAAGATACTTACAAGCGGTAAATGGTTCTGCAGTTGTAAATGAATTAACAAAGCGAATCCCTAATGATGAACAAACATATGTATATTGAATTTTCACACAATCCTATAATCTTTTTGATTATTTGAAATTCTTTATGACAAAAGAATACATACAGGGGCTATTCGTTCCAATCGCTTTGCAAATCCCGTCTGACCCGACAATAATAAAGTGGATGAAATGTTTCAATATTAACGAATCATCAATCAATATATGCGAATCAAAAAATGGACTATTCGTTGTATACACTTCATAGATCTAACACTAACTGCATCATGGATGGAATCTCACGGGACTATCACAGTATGTAGGAATGAATATATGCATTGTAGTATATGTTAATACTACATTTTAGCATAAACTAATGAATTATAAAACAAGTAAGGAAAGGCTAAGTTCGGGTGCAACCGAACATTTTATACTCTCGCAATTTATTGAAGAAATTTTATTAAGATAACATACAAATTAACCCATAAATTCGGCATAAAGTTTAATAGAATAACGAAAATCGTCATATATAGTATATGAGGGCTGAGGTAATTCCTGAACCGATTTCATTCATTTTCATCAGCAAGGTACACTATATCCAAGACGATACGCTCACTTAATTTTGCTAAGATAGCTCACATATTAACCAATACATATATGCGAAACAAAGCTCACCGTATTTTTGAAAAACCTATACTTAGGTATATGGGAGCTAGGAGAAGATACTTTTGAAAAACCTACAATGAGGTATATGGAGATGTTATGACCCGATTTTAATAATTTTTGGAAAAGAGACACACTATTAGAAGAAAACAATTTCCTCTGAATTAAATTGAGATATCTGAGAGATTTACCCATATTTTCGGTTAAAATTTATCCTTAGGCGGTGAGTTCAACATGTTCGATATCTGGGGTATTGAAAAGTTATGATCCGTTTTCAACAATTTTTTCGCAAGTGAAGCCAGAGATGATATGCACTATTTGTGTAAAGTTTTATTCCGCTATCTTCAATGGTACCTTATGTTTGCATTATAAAGTGAAGGAATAAGATGGAATTAAAAATTGAGTTATAAGGAAAGTAGTCGTGGTTGTAAACCGATTTTGCCCATTTTTCCGTGTTATCAGGGTGTCAAGAAAATATTATATACCGAATTTCATTCGAATCGGTCGAGTAGTTCCTGAGATATGGTTTTTGACCCATAAGTGGGCCCTGCCCATTTTCCATTTTGTAAAAAAATCTGAGTACAGCTCCCTTCTGCTATTTCTTCTGCAAAATTTAGTGTTTCTGACGTTTTTCGTTACTGAGTTAACTCACTTTTAGTAAGTTTCAACCTAACCTTTGTATGGGAGGTGGGCGTGGTTATTATCCGATTTCAACTATTTTCACGGTGTGTGGTGGGGTACATAAGAGAACCGACTGCAGAAAGTTTGGTTTATATAGCTTTATTGGTTTGCGAGTTAAAAACAAATAACCGATTTGTGGGCGGGGCCACGCTCACTTCCCCAAAAAAATTACATCCAAATATGCCCCCTCCTAGTGTGATCCTTTATTCCAAATTTGATGAGTTATAAGTTATGACCCTTTATGTGTTTTTGGTTTTCGCCATTTCGTGGGCGTGGCAATCGTCCGATTCTGCCCATTTTCGAACTTGATCTTCTTATGGTGCCAAGGAATATTTGTGGCAAGTTTCGTCAAGATATCTTAATTTTTACTCAAGTTACAGCTTGCACAGACGGACAGACATCCGGATTTCAAATCTACTCGTCACCCTGATCACTTTGGTATATATGACTCTATATATAACTCGTTTAGTTTTGGGTGTTACAAACAACCGTTATGTGAACAAAACTATAATACTCTCCAGCAACTTTGTTGTTGTGAGAGTATAAAAAAAATTACGTTAAAGTGCATATTTTATAATAAAATAACGAAAATATTTAGTATCATAGTTAAGTGAATACTAATTAGGGACATAAGTAAAATGGTTTACTGAAAATATGATTGCAAATGTATATTTAGTGATGCCAAATAAGTACCCATAAATTTTCAGATTTTTATCTTAAGTGGTTGATTTTCGGGTTCGAGAGGGTTAATTTCGCGTTATTTTCTATATTGGTTATCTGGGTATGATATGAATTTAGTATTGAACACTCAAAAAAAATGCAATTAGATTACCGTAATTTTTTCTAAATAGCTTCAATTTTTGTAAGGATTGTTCCAAAAAAATTAAGAAATTTCACTTTTTCGCTTACTCTCGGCATTTTAAATTTATGATTTTGACAACTAAACAGTTGTTCGATAAACAGTTTTTACAGATATACTTGTATATGTGCGTTCGTGTAATACAGTGCGTAAATGAATAAATATGTGAGTTGGTAAACATATTCGCTTAAACGAATACCACTACTAAATTTAAACATTAGGGGTGCAATTTTTCGCTTCCACTACACTGCACTTTACAGATTACAGTAAAAATATTTCAATTTTTATTCCAATTTTGAAAAATCTTGAACGAATCGATATATAGAACAACTGTGCTTCAAACCTTAACTGTGGGTTTGACACAGTGCTTATTTCATACATTTCCATACGTACATATTTCATCAAAATAATCCACAATATGCATACAAACGCGTATCCTCCTAAGATCCGATTTCGCAGTTATGTCGTAGTAAGACATCAGATTTGTAATCGTCACTGAAGTATTGTGTAAGACCCACCACTGTGTCGAAAAAAATTTAAAATAAATTTCTACTAATATAATGTATAGTAGACCTCAAATTACAAATCAAAATGGTATGTCGTTGTAAACCTTGATCTATTTCCAAGCGAACAATTCTAGTTTGGAGACTGGACATATGACAGAGAAATGGGCAAAAGAACTGATGAATCGCAATAGTCAAAAGTATTTACACACCGCGATTTAACCTTTATTCTTAGATTTGGTTTAAGCAAGATTAGTGATTGACTTTACTTTTGACTACTGCTAGTCATCAGTTCATTTGCTTCGTTTTCCGTCATATGTCCAGCTATTCTACCTAAACTGGCACCGTTCGATTAGAAATAGATCAAGGTTCTTAACAATATAGCAGTTTGTTGCACTGCAAGAACAACAACAAAAGGAAAAAGCTTTTTCTGTGGAATTTGTAAAAAATGTTCCATGTGTAAATAATTTTGACTATCTCCGATTTCACTCTTTTTCACCATCAAGCTACAGTATATCCAAGATTATACGATCACTTAATTTTGATAAGATATCTAACATATTAATCGATGTATGCGGTATAAAATCCTCCGAAAGTGGATGAAAATCCGCCAATTTTTGGCACAGAAGCACACTATTAGAAGAATTAGAAATAAAAATTTTGAATTTCTTTTGAATATCTGAAAGATTAACGATATTTTTGATCAAAAAATTAAACAGAGGCTCTGAGGTCCTCGTGTCCGATTACTGGGGACCTGAAAAGTTATAGTCCGATTTTTATACGGGCTATGGCACACTAGAAATACGGTATTTGTGCAAAGTTTTGCTCCGATATTTTCACTGGTGCGTAACTTATATATTGAAAAGTGAACGAATCAGTTGGACTTCAGAATTGTGGTACATGGGAAGTAAACGTGGCTGTGTATGGATTTCACCCATTTCGAAACAATAAAATTGGGATGCTAAGGAAATGGTTAGAACCGAATTTCATAGGATACGAAAGCATCCTTCGTATGGTGCCACGGAACATTTTTACCATGTTTCATCAAGATATCAGGAGAGTGAAGAGATCTGCAATCAGAGACACAATGTTATATATATATTTGGCGTAGGAACCGCTTTAAGCGGTTATAGCCGAATCCACCAGAGCACGCCACTCATTCCTCCTTTTTGCTTTTTGGCGCCAACTGGAAACACCAAGTGAAGCCAGGCCACTTTGCACTTGGTCTTTCCACCGGAGTGGAGGTCGTCCTCTTCCGCGGCTTCCTCCAGCGGGTACTGCATCGAATACTTTCAGAGCTGGAGTGTTTTCTTCCATCCGTACAACATGACCTAGCCAGCGTAGCCGCTGTCTTTTTATTCGCTGAACTATGTCAATGTCGTCGTATAAATCGTACAGCTCATCGTTCCATCGTCTGCGGTATTCGCCGTTGCCAATGTTCAGAGGACCATAAATCTTGCGTAAAACCTTTCTCTCGAAAACCCCAAGAGTCGTCTCATCGGATGTTGTCATCGTCCACGCTTCAGCGCCATACATCAGGACGGGAATAATGAGCGACTTATATAGTTTGATTTTGGTTCGTCATGGAGGCTGAATTTTCCGACTGTTGTGCCAAAGACACCTTCTTTACCCACCCTGGCGTTAAAATCGCCAAGCACGATTTTGACATCGTGGCGGGGGCAGCGCTCATAGGTGCGTTCTAGGCGCTCATAGAAGGTATCTTTGATCACTTCGTCCTTCTCTTCCGTCGGGGCGTGGGCGCAAATTAGCGATATGTTGAAGAACCTCGCTTTGATGCGGATTGTGGCAAGACGTTCATCCACCGGGGTGAATGCCAGGACTCGGCGACGTAGTCTCTCTCCCACCACAAATCCAACACCAAATTTGCGCTCCTTTATATGGCCGCTGTAGTAGATGTCACAAGGACCCACCTTCTTCCGTCCTTGTCCCGTCCATCGCACTTCTTGGACGGCGGTGATGTCAGCCTTTAGTTGTATGAGGACATCAACCAGCTGGGCAGAGGCACCTTCCCAATTAAGAGTCCGGACATTCCAGGTGCATGCCCTCAAATCATGATCCTTAGTACGTTTGCAGGGGCTCGGTGTTTGTTTTCATTGGGGAGATTTTTTTATGTGGTGGGTCCCAAGCCCTACGCACAACCGCAGAAGCGGGCTTCGCCTTCTCACTTTAGCTCGCCTCCAAACGGATGTCTGTTAGCTACCCAGGGGATACTTGGTCTAAAACCGGAAGTCGTGAGCTGCTTGAGTCATATGCAAAAGTCGTTCCTGGCCACTCCCAAGTGAATGGCAATCAGAAACTTTCCTCACTTGCGTGAACTTCTACATGTTTGAAATGAATAAATTATCCAGGATCCAAATCATTAAATTTCAGACAATAAACAATGCTATCTGCCATGGTTTTTGGAAGAACTCATGGAGCATTCGACAGCGTAGCGAATATAATAATTCAAGGTAAAAAAGTGAAGTTTTTGACAGACCACCCTTTTAACATAATTTGGTGTAATTAATTTGGTTGCAAGGACTTACGTCACTTAGTGCAAATATATAGTCATCAAAAAGAGTGATATTATTATCGAGGATAATTTTTCGTCCTTCCTCTTCCACGCTCATATAAGCACTGAAATTTCGTGCAAACATTCGGTATACTAGGGAAGACGGAAGAATTAAAATAATTATAAATGTAATGCATATCAGGTAAACTGTAATTTTTATAACATGTACCATCTTCATGCCGTAACATATAGGCAAAAGACGTAATGATGTGGTCGTCGATGTAGCTGCTGAAATTCTTATATTTTTCGGTTGATATTTTCCGCAATTTGGTTGTGTCAGGGTAAAGATCCTTTAGGGAATCTAGAAATGTATACACAATAATCCATAAATGCCGTTATGGAAATGTTGAATTGATTGGCTAAAAATTGTATAGTTAAAAGATCTAATATTTTCGACATACTTGAATTTCCGCAACTAGAAATTGCAAAATCTTTTAATTTTTCAAAATTTTTAACCAGGATTTTGGAAACAGCGTCTTCGATGTTATCAAATTTTTCCTCGTTAATCACATCTTCGTTACTCACAACATCGGGTTTTGTATATATTTTCTTGAGATCTGAAATATTTACGAAGGCCATGTAGAGCCCGAAACTATTGATGAGCATGAAATAAAGACGAATTCAAAATTAATTTATATATGTATAAGTACCAAATATGTCAATTAATAAGTGAACTCAGCAAATTGATAAATTATTGCGGAAATTTAAGAAGCGATTAAATTACTACACCTCTTAAATATTTGTGTAGGGAAATTAATAGACCCTTGACGTAACATATGGTATTATATTTTTTATGCTTAGATAAATTTATTCTTCTCGATACTGTACTTTCACACGCTCACTTAATAGAGTATAAATTCGTTAATTGAGCAGAGTAAGGTAAAGTAATATGCTGTGTGAAATACTTAGGAAATAGAAATATTATTAGACAAGTAAGGAAAGGCTAAGTTCGGGTGCAATTTAATACTTTTGATTATGACCACTGCAAACGTTTTAAGGATCACGATTTGAGGGCATTCACCTGGAATGTCCGCACCCTTAATGGGGAAGGTGCCTCTGACCAGCTGGTTGATGTATTCATACAGCTAAAGGCTGACATCACAGCCATCAAAGAAGTACGATGGACGAGACAAGGACGGAAGAAGGTGTGTCCTTGTGACATTTACTACAGCGGCCATATAAAGGAGAGCAAATTTTGTGTTGGATTTATGGTGGGAGAGAGACTCCGTACGCTGCAAGGACCAAATATCGACCGGGCCATTATCTGGTGGCAGCGAAGAACGCTCGCCAACATACACAACGAAGGTTCGACGTCGAAAAGCTGCAATCGCAACAGACAGCCAAGAAATTTTCTACTCGACTTCTGACTACTGACTCTGACTGACTTGACAATCCTGCTCGGCATCTCAAATTCACAGCACACCACTGCAGCCGAAACAATAAGTCTCCGGCAACGTCAAAAAACCAGTTGCCTTCTATACCCTTCTTTGCGGAATATGGTCGGAAGAAAGCATGACTGATTATTGGAATCTCAGTGTGCTATGCCTTCCATATCCATAAAAAGGAAGGAAGAAACTTGTAAAAAAACGTCCAAAGTGTAAATAATTTTGACTACCTCTGTGTATATATCTTACTCGTTTAGTTTTATGACTTACAAACAACCGTTATGTGAAGAAAACTATAATACTCTCTTAGCAACTTTGTTGCGAGCGTGTAAAAATGATTGTGTTGTGTGTACTTACACTGACAATATGAGCGAAAGCAGCAACAGTATGATAATAAACAATGACCAGAATTTTATTTTGCTGCACGATTTTGCTTCATAATTGCGTCTTTTGCAGTACCATACTAAGAAAATAATCCTAGAAATAAAATGTACAATTTATCATTAAGAGTACATAATGTAGAGTATTGTGTTTTTATAAGTTCTGCTCTAAAGTAATACCGGTCTGTTCGATAATATCTCCAGTACGTGTACCACCTCACGAAGTTCGAGCAGTGAACAAAAGTAGTATTCAGTACTCATCGTCCGATTTCATACAACATATTGTTTCCTAACGCCTATTATAGTTATAATAAAATTTAATATTAATGGTCTGAAGAGAGAGAGATACGATATTCGACCATAGAGTGTATATCTAGATTCTCAACTTTCGTATACAATATGACAATGCACTTCAGGAATTGCTCATATATGTATGTAGATGGTCTTTGTAACAACAATACAAAACAAAAAAGCTGGCTGGATTTTCAAAGTTCTCAAGCTCGCGAGTGATTATCGTCATCGAATTAAGAACTCTCAATTATCATAAACTCATTCATATAACAGTATGCACAACTATTCACTCGCTACTTACATCATTATCAATACTAAAACACATAAAACAGCTAGTACGATAAGTATGTAGAACACTCCAAATAATTTGGCGAAATCTTGTCTATTTGTTTTTGGGCCATAGCTGTCCCCCTTCACATATCCTGAAAAAATAAAAAAAGAAATTATTTAATTTACAATAGAAGTATTATAAATAAGTTTGGGAGGAAACGAAGTTCAGATCAGATCAGCTGGAAGACCCAATTATTATTTCACTCTTCTTACTTACTACTACTAATTATATTATAATATGATGGTATCCTTACACCGGATGCTATAATTAATTGATATATCAGTCAACAAAATTCCTGCGTAAATATTTTTTTGACAGAATAGTGGTCGACCCATATGTCATTACATCACTCCTCTGGTCCAATAGTTTGAATAACATCCCTTACTCAGAAGATTTGTAATGACACAACGGAACAAATAAGCCCAAAAGATGGCAAACAGAGCCACTGAAAATCAATTCAGGCGCATTCTTTTGAACCTCCCGAAACACACAAGAACTGGCGCTGCTTACCGGCTGGTATTGTATTGGTACCGAAGGTGTCCAAAAATACTTCCGTAATTTCATCGAATAATGGATCTGGTGAACAATATAAGGTATCCGAGTCCATACCCCTCTGCATACATGATAACATCTTTATTATTTTACTGAATTGTTAATTGCATACAAGTGCGTCCACTTAAAATTAATTGAGTTCAGTTGGCAATTATAAAAATAATTTCCAAAAAATTATATAAAATATTCTTTCAATATAAATAATAAATGAAAATTTTGTATTTCTTTCAGTCTGTATATAATACTTCATTCTGTTGATTCGAATTACAATGTAAACTCTTTGGTGTAGAGTACAGAAAGATTACGTTGTTCTTTGAAATTCTTTCTCTTTGTAATTGAAATGCTTTTAATTCGTTATTATTATTTTTTATTTTAATAAGGGTTGACTTTTTTTTAGTTCTAAACTTCTGTTGTGCATTGATCCAACTGATATATAATATATATGTATATATGGTGGACCGATACTGTTAAAAGGAACCCAGGTGTATTTCTTTAATAAAAGTAGGAGAGGTAGATATGTATATGTAGATAGAGAGTTCAAAATGCGGATGTCCTACATGTTACATAATTTGTTCATGTGAAACAGTAAAATTTTGGTAATAAAAACAATTGTAAGGAACAAGCATCAATATTAACAATTTAATCAATATTAACAACCTTTTTAATATGATTAGGTCTATGTATATTAGGCAGTTCTTTAGCTATATGAAACCACAGCTAAATTAATATTCGGTGTTATCCTTGTGTGGTGGAGGGCGCTTCATATGTCTTCAAGACTATTTTAGCATTTTTAAGGCGCAAACGGATATATTGCTTTGAAACGTAACATTCTTCGTCCTTGAGTGAAGTGACGATTCACTCTGGTCTTCAGCGCTCACTGACGATGCGGCCGAGACTGGTAAATAAACGCCTACCCTCACTTTCAATCGATACCAGTTAGATCTTCACGATTAAACTAGTTTGGGTGCCTGGCCACAGAGGAATTCTAGGTAATATAACTTTTAAGGCTAGTTACGTTAGCCTTAACTGCAGTAGAATGTGAATAAGGAGGAGCATCTACGCCATTGAGATCTACTGGACAATTGGGCTTTAGATGCGCTGGGCATGGGCTGGTCAGTCCCAAGATCCTTCTTCTGACCTAAGGGAAATCTCGTAAGATGTCAAGGGCGCTCAACCCTTCCTTGTGGAATGTTCCGTCTATGCAAGATCAAGAATAAAATTCTGTGGATCTCAATTTTTGAACATCCTCGCGAATCGGTGACTGTAGAAGTAAACAATATATGTATGCAGCTTCACAGCGCTTTGTTTTAATCTTAATATATAACCTAACCTAAGGTCTATTAACAAAATACCGTTGAATGTTTTGGGGTGAAAAATCCTGAAACTTTGATGGCTGAGATATGATGTCATCATACCACCATATAGTTCGGCGATAACATCATATTATAATGTTTAGCAGTATTATGCCTTTCTAACCCTTAGAATAATAATTGGGTCTTCCAGCTGATCTGATCTGAGCTTTAACTTTAGTTCCTCCCAAACTTATTCATAATACTTCTATTGTAAATTAAATAATTTTTGTTTATATTTTCAGAATATGTGAAGGGTGACAGCTACGGCCCAAAAACAAACAGACAGGATTTCGCCTTATTATTTAGATTGTTCTACATACTTATCGTACTAACTGTTTTATGTGTTTTAGTATTGATAATGATGTAAGTGGCTCATCGTTCCATAAATCTTGCGCAAAACCCTTCTCTCGAAACCCCCAAGAGTCCACTCATCGGATGTTGTCATTGTCCACGCTTCAGCGTCATACATCAGGACGGGAATAATAAGCGACTTGTAGAATTTGATTTTGGTTCGTCGAGAGAGGACTTTACTTTTCAATTGCCTACTCAGTCCAAAGTAGCAACAAAAGAAATTCAGAGGGAATATGTTTTTTCTAATAATATATCTCCTGTGCCAAAAATGAGTGAAATCGGTTCATAACTTCCCCTCGCTTACTTGACCTCCATCAAGGTTTTAATTGAGTCACACTCATTCAATAAAATATATGTTGAGATTGAAAACTTTAATATGCTAGTGGAAAGCGTATTTATAGATATCTTAACATATGATTGCCTTTATGACAAATATTATCATCTGCGCCACCCTTGACCCCGCGCCACCACTACACACTAATATAAACAATAACTCTTGCCTTATATGTCTCATACTTCACCCCACGTAAACCCTAGCGTGATCTCATAATCTCCTTAAAAGTGCAAAAAATCAAACTTGACTTCACCAGAAATCAATATTTGGAGAAAACGCGAAATATTCGAAACCAAGCTTGACCGACACCTTCCATACAAATTACAACAATATACTCAATTTTTTGAATTTTTTAATGAAACTTTCAGTGTTGGAAAGCTTATTGCTTGTAGTTTTTAATACTTTAAAGTTAACTTTAGCATCTATCCCCGTCAAAAAAGTGGCCAAAAATGCAGCAATATGGAAACTTTGCATTTTTTAAAAGATTATAAGATCACGGTAGGGTTTACGTGGGGTGAAGTATGAGATATATGAGGCAAGGGTTCTTGTTTATTATTTATTCTATAAATAGCAAATAATAAGTTAATTTATATAATTAAAATTACAAAAATTAACATGCCAATTTTTTACCAAAATGACA
Source organism: Zeugodacus tau (assembly GCA_031772095.1). Classification (NCBI taxonomy): domain Eukaryota; kingdom Metazoa; phylum Arthropoda; class Insecta; order Diptera; family Tephritidae; genus Zeugodacus; species Zeugodacus tau. The sequence goes on along the minus strand of CM062651.1, from coordinate 53,448,543 downwards.
ATTTGCTTCCGCAATGAATTAAGATGCTTAGAGTGGCGATATTTTCTCGCGTTCTAACTTAGGATTTCTCCTATTCAATTGGAAATTGTAATCAAATGTACTTGTTGTAATTGTATTTGTAAACAGCTGGAAAAGTTTGATTGTGTTTGTGCAGTCTGTTACCTCCGTCTTGCAGGGAACTTCTCTTTCTTTAACTCTTTTGTTTTCATATTTAGATAACTATATTCTGTAGTTTCAGATACTCATTTAATTGAGTACAAATTCGTTAGTTGGCCAGGGTAAGGTAAGGTAAAGGGCTGTTTGAAATACTTAGGCAATAGAAATAATATTAGTTAACGATTTTATTGTACTTACGCTGACAATAACAGCAACAGTGTAGTAATAAACAATGTCCAGAATTTTATTTTGCTGCACGATTTTGCTTCATAATTGCGCCTTTTGTAGTACCATAGTATGAATATAATCCTAGGACTAACACGAAAGGAAGTGAGTGATAAGCGAGGGTGTAACGGAACGTTTTATACTCTCGCAATTTATTTATTTAACTTAATTGAGATGTCACACAATTTGACTCGCCTTGGTTGCCATAAAGTCCACTAGAATTAATTACTAGGAATTACTAATTACTGAACCCATTTCACTCATGTTCCCCACCAAACCACACTATATCCTAGATAATAGGTTCACTTCGTTTTGCTAAAATATACATATTAACCGATATATACGGTATAAAAACTACCAAATGTTTGAAAACTCGAATATTAAGTATATAAGAGCTAGGGAAAATTATGACCCGCTTTCGCCCATTTTAGAAGAAAAATATTCCCTCCGATTTTGGAGAGATTTACCGGTATTTTCACCGGTATTGATTCATTGGCTCTGAGGTCTTCAAATTCCATATCTAGGGCTTTGGAAATGTATGGTCCGATCTTGACAATGTTTAAATATGTGATGCCGCACCTCAAACGAAATGTTTGTGTAAGGTTTTGTTTCGGTTTCTTTATTGGTACTTGATGTATTTATTGTAAAGTGAACCATTCATTCAAAATGTTTCATGTGGGGGGTACGTATAGTCTTTTCAATTGCCTATACCGTTTAAAGTAGCACCTGCTGACAAAGCGATTCTGTGTTTTGTTTAAAAGCTGATACTATTGGTGTTGTTCATGCTGGTTCTAAGATAGACGAAATTATCTGCAACTTTAAAGCAATGACTGTTAACACTGACGTGGATTGGGCAGAGCTCACTGAGGTTCCAATCGTTGGACATGCTTTGGTCTAATAGTATTCTGCAAAGAAGCTGATACAAGTACCTTGCCAGTTTTTCGCCGCAGTATTCGAATATGCCGGTATTTCATCGGGCCCTCTGCTCTGTTATTCTTCAAGTGGATAATTGTCATTTCAATTTCGACGAATTTAGGACAATGGAAAATTTGTTCCATCATCATCGATTTTGGAATCTTGTGGTGTGGCACTTTCACTGCCTCTTTATGTTTATGTCTGCAAGTGCGTCTCGTTTCCCTCTTCTTTCGATATTTATTCCACCCCGTATATTTTGTGGTCAATTGGAACTTTGCGAGGTAGGCAGTGGACTTATATTTTTTATAGTAGTAGCATAACATACATATATATATATATATATTCGGTGCAAATCGAATGGGTCTTGATTTATGGCCCATGCACATGAATTACCGGTTGAAATGTGGAAAAATAAAAGTAATAGTTATGAATGATCGCCGAATCACAGTCACAGAAAGCGCTGATAATGTTGGCAAATCGATTAGCTCATGCTATGGATATTTTTCGAATGATTTGTTGAATTTTGAACAAGAACAGTGGGGAATGGAAGTTGTTCAGGAATCACTAAATGAAGTCAACGACCATGCAGAATTACTGAAACGTGTTACAACAGGTGACGAAACATAGGTTCACAGGCAAGAAATACGGCTCAATCGTCTCAGTGGAAGCATTCTGGCTCGGCAAGACCGAAAGTGGCTCCACTAGTGAATTCTAGGCCAGAAATAATACTGTAACGATGTCCGTGTCTGCATATCCACCAGAGATGGCTTCGTGTAACCTTTCCGATTTTCCAAAATAAAGTGGCCCTGGGTCATCGATATATCGCTGAAAGATCCAAAGGCTATCCCAAAAATCGAGTTTGATACGATTTTCGATGATTGGAAGATGCGCTGGCATAAGAGCATATTAACGAATGTGGACTATTCTGAAGGCGACAACATTAATGTAAACGGATGTATAAATATTGCTTTTCAAAAATAAAAAATTAAAAAAGGTTATAAATATTAAAACAAATCCAGCACAAAATAATTTTTGGAAAATTTAATTTGAATACAATTAGATGTAATTTCTTCCAATGCTCATACATTCACATATCATCACCAACTAAAATTCATTCGCTTTGGTTGTTATTTTTTATTTTAACCTGAAAATATAATTATACTTTACACTATACAATACTAGGTTGGGTATTGGGCCAAACTGTATATTTTCCTGGAGATTGAGTGGTAAATAAAAATACATATTTCCGATTTTTGAAGTAGCCTCCAAAATTGTCCTCCAATTTCGAAAATACTTCGACTTATTGAAAATCGTTATTATTAATTAAAGGATGTGTCACTAGAAAATCTAAAATATGGATATAAACTGCATTTTCCTAATAACTATAACAATGATCAATAACATTATTCGAGCAGGTTTATCTATACCACCATTATAAAGAGGAAAGATTTGTATGTATGTTTGTAATGAATAAACTCAAAAACTACTGTGCCGATTTCAAAAATTCTTCCACTATTGGAAAGATACATTCACCCCGAGTAACATAGGACATATTTATTTATCTCATCTTTCTGGAAATAGTTCCCAGGTGAGGGTATCAAAAAGATCAGAACAAAATATTAGAAATATACAAGCTCGCAATAGGGCGTCAATCTCTGAGCGTTCCCAACGCCATCATAATCAGACACTAAGACAACGGATACGAAAGACTAGAGATCGTAATCAAGTATTAGCTCATTGCGATATAATATAATTTCATGTCCGACTTTTACTCATTTTACTTTTTTAAAATGGAACCACGCAAGAAACGGTAAAGTACATATATATGTATAGGAGAATGTGTATAAGGGTGTAAAAACTTATTGAAATGTTTGTTTAAACACGTGCGAAGCCGGAGCGTTCCGCTAGTATTACATATTCTATGTTTGAAAAAATAAAAACTTTTCGAAAAAACACAGTGCCTATTTTTTAAAACTTGGTATGGTGAATGTGGTTATATGACCTTTCTCGTGGTATGTGTATTTATATAATTTCAGTTTAAATCTTTCAGCAATAAAAAAAATCTAGTTTTTTGAATGAGAAGAAACCTGAATTTTCAAAAAACTAAAATTAATAATGGCGTTTTCAGTAAAGTAAATTTCGAAATTCGAAAGCGAATATTTCGATTATGGAGGTTTTACTTATAACTCAATAACCCGAAAAAGATTAAATTGGTTCAATTAAATACTACATACAATTTATTCATGGACTTACGTCATGCGACATGTGATATATTTCGGGATTGGTTGAATGCTTTCAAATTAATTAATTTTTTTTACTTTGTATCTAACCCGCGGATCATCCCGTATTGAGTTTATTACATGCTTTGGTAGAGTTATAGCTGGCAATAGTATTGAATAAGCAGAGTCTCTACCCAAACTATCATCACCTTCTCTATCTCTGACTTCACGGCTCGTGCTGTAAAATAATTTGCTTGATTATATGTATGTAATTATGTAGATAGTAGATATGTGATATACTATAAAGACGAGTGTGAGTGTATATAAAGAACTTAAAATATTTTTGTGAATCTACAATTTTATCTCTGCATTATAAAAATCCGAATGATCGCATATATTAAGAGCTCCATACATAAACACATATACAGTTTATTATTACCTTGACATCAAGCGATCTTTCCCGCTACATTTGACGAATAGACACAATAAGCAAGGCAAAAGCAGGAGAGCCAAAAGTGTGCCCAACAAGAATATAAGACTCCCAACCCAGACACCATTCTACAAATATATATATGTATATATGGTAAAACTATAATTATTGGAGAAGTGATGTTTTGGTATTGACAAAAGAAATACCGTTATATCGAAAATGGGTAATTTTTAAATGGTTATTACACAAATTAATCTTACCAATGTGTATATGTCACAGTTACAATATTTCTCCTGCTTTATCCTCGAAGCTCTCAACATATCATCACAGGTTCCAAACTGAAGCTTAAGCTGGTCCTCAGATTTTATTTTAAAATCAGTTATGTTCTGAACGAGGTCGTTGAGTTCTCTAATATATGCCGAACAAGAGTCGGTAGTTGTTTGACACATATCATTAACTTCATCAAGAGCCGTTCGGAATGTTTTGGCAAATTCTGTTCCAATATCAAAAGCTATAATGCAATTTTTAAATAGTTTTGTAGTCAATTTCTCTTCCATTTTATTTGCCAGATCTAAAAGACAGGAGGTTTTACGAATTCGGTCCGAATAATAAGTTTCGGTTGATGGGAAGTCAGTCATGCTTTACGTTGAAAAAATATAATGGTAAAACAGTGAAAATGTATTTGGTCTGTACATATACATATATAATTATTTTCTTCTTTTTATACAAAGTTGTTAAGTTTTAAGTTGTTCACCCCTGAACTAATGAATCTACTACCGAATTTGATGGAATTTATGAGTTCGATCTAACAAGGGAGATAGGAATTTGAGAGATGAAAACCTCAAATCTTATACGCAATGCTCGACCGTCTGAATATTCGTTTTCCTATTTCTAAAAATACAGAAAACTTTAAAGGTCACAAGAGAAATCGCTGAAAGAGCTAACGGCTATCTGAAAAAGTGAGTTTGGGAAGTATTTCGACATTTGGAAGAAGCGCTGGCATCAGTGCATAATTTCGAATAGAATAGACAGGACAGACAGACAGACTGATTTCCGGATTAAAACTATACTCTTCACCCTTAGTGCATATACAACTCAATACCTAACTCGTTTAGTTTAATGTGAACAAAATTCTTAAACACGTAAATATCTGTCTGAATAACCACGATATCCAGAATTTACCGATGTCAACCCGAATGCACGGGTTAGTCTTAAACCAGTTTATACTTATCAGAAGACAAATTTCTAATTTCTGTAGTCTCAGTCTTCGTTATAAATCTCGAGAAAATACAATTTAATTTGGGAGAGTATCTAAAATTCGATTATCTGTCTTTCTTACGTTTTCGCATATTCCTTATGCTTGCTTTCGATGTTTTTTAGCCACTTTTTATCCATTCCTTTATATTGACAAAAACATTCCTTTGGATATTCCCTAACCGACTCATCCAATTTAAATAAGAATAGTCGTTCCAAGGGGGTACAAGTGTCTATGCAATCGTCATAAATTTCAGAATCATCGATCGTATTCCATTCAGATAAACCGTTTATCCAATGATTTTCTGCCAATAATGTATACACATTCTGATTATTCGTGCATGCCTGAAGCATCCTACGTCTGAAACTATCCACATTTGCTTTTCTGTAAAGAAACGAACAAATATAGATAAGTTGGTACTTTACACATATAAAATTATGATAAACCGGTATTTGGTAGTGCGGGCTCAGATACCTTGCATTATATTCACACAATCCATTATATTCAATAACTCCATAGAAGAAATGGTAAAATGTGACGAAAGCCATGAGAATGAAAACCAATGTGAGCATTATGTAGATACTGAAAGCGTTAGATGTCGAAAAGATAGAGCAATGCCAAAAATTATATTTGTGGGTTAGTGGTGAAGCTTACAATATGAGAAGTTTGACCATAGTTTTAAATTTCAAACACAAACTGCACAACAGAAAAAGAAGAAAAATTGCAAGAACCTGTAAATGGATGAATATTTTTAATTTAAACAAAAAAATAAATATCTTTCACTTAGGAAGGTGTTTAAACTTGGTTGTATATATATATTGTACAAATTGTACCAGTTTGAAAGTCACATTAAAGACACTTACCACCATGGCTATAATACATATAATGTATCCAAACTTGTATGGAGCCTTATGATCTCTAGTTGTCGTCTCAAATATCGATTCAAACTTTTCGTTAATAAAATTTCTTTGTTGGTTAACGCTCACCGCTTTTGAGTATACAAATTTGCATTTGTTCAGTATTAATTTCGAATAATGATTTTGTTGAATTTCGATTCGATCAGATTTCTAAATACTTTTATTTTGTCTCTAAAAGTATTTTATCCTAGGGGTATTCGTTTAAATGTGTAAAAGCCTCGTAAACCTCGTAAAAAGTATAAGTTTACCATTGCGTAAATGACTTGCAAAATTTGTATGAAAATTCATTTACGCACATCGGATAGGTTTACGTAGCGATTGCGTTGCGCAAGTAATGTGCATAAACTGACGAGGAATATAAGATCAAGCATAACTGCACAATTTAATGGAAAATATCACAATTACTACTCCTCCGTCGCTAACACCAAACAAACTTGAGATTTTCGAAATTGCTGATCCTTTCCCATCATCTATAGAAAATAATTCTGATATTGAAAATGAATATGTAAAAGTTTTGGATGATGGGGTTGCAGGTGGGATCAAGAAGGTTTACACTGCGTCTGGTACGCTTTTAGATGACAATCTAGTCAAGATACTTACAAGCGGCAAATGGTTTTGCAGTTGTAAGTGAATTAACAAAGCGAATCCCTAATGATGAACATACATATGTATATTGTATTTTGACACAATCCTCTAATCTTTTTGATTATTTGAAATTCTTTATGACAAAAGAATACATACAGGGGCTATTCGTTCCAATCGCTTTGCAAATCCCGCCTGACCCGGCAATAATAAAATGGATGAAATGTTTCAATATTAACGAACAAATATGCGAATCAAAAAATAGACTATTCGTTGTATACACTTCATAGATCTAACAATAACTGCATCATGGATGGAATCTCACGGGACTATCACAGTATGTAGGAATGAATATATGCATTGTAGTATATGTTAATACTACATTTTAGCATAAACTAATGAATTATAAAAAAAAATTACGTTAAAGTGCATATTTTATAATAAAATAACTTTCAAATAACGAAAATATTTAGTATCATAGTTAAGTGAATACTAATTAGGGACATCGCTTAACTTCGACATAAGTAAAATGGTTTACTGAAAATATGATTGCAAATGTATATTTAGTGATGCCAAATAAGTACCCATAAATTTTCAGATTTTTATCTTAAGTGGTTGATTTTCGGGTTCGAGAGGGTTAATTTCGCGTTATTTTCTATATTGGTTATCTGGGTATGATATGAATTTAGTATTGAACAAAAAAATGCAATTAGATACAGTAATTTTTTCTAAATAGCTTCAATTTTTGTAAGGATTGTTCCAAAAAAATTAAGAAATTTCACTTTTTCGCTTACTCTCGGCATTTTAAATTTATGATTTTGACAACTAAACAGCTGTTCGATAAACAGTTTTTACAGAGATACTTGTATATGTGCGTTCGTGTAATACAGTGCATAAATGAATAAATATGTGAGTTGGTAAACATATTCGCTTAAACGAATACCACTACTAGATTTAAACATTAGGGGTGCAATTTTTCGCTTCCACTACACTGCACTTTACAGATTACAGTAAAAATATTTCAATTTTTATTCCAATTTTGAAAAATCTTGAACGAATCGATATATAGAACAACTGTGTTTCAAACCTTAAAGTGTATTGCTTGACTGTGGGTTTGACACAGTGCTTATTTCATACATTTCCATACGTACATATTTCATCAAAATAATCCACAATATGCATACAAACGCGTATCCTCCTAAGATCCGATTTCGCAGTTAAGTCGTAGTAAGACATCAGTTTTGTAATCGTCATTGAAGTATTGTGTAAGACCCACCACTGTGTCGAAAAAAATTTAAAATAAATTTCTACTAATATAATGTATAGTAGACCTAAAATTAAAAATCAAAATGGTATGTCGTTGTAAACCTTGATCTATTTCCAAGCGAACAATCCTAGTTTGGAGACTGGACATATGACAGAGAAATGGGCAAAAGAACTGATGAATCGCAATAGTCAAAAGTATTTACACACCGCGATTTAACCTTTATTCTTGGATTTGGTTTAAGCAAGATTAGTGATTGGCTTTACTTTCATCAGTTCATTTGCTTTGTTTTCCGTCATATGTCCAGCTATTCTTACCAAACTCGATTAGAAATAGATCAAGGTTCTGAACTATATAGCAGTTTGTTGCACTGCAAGAACAACAAAAACAGGAAAAAGCTTTTTCTGTGGAATTTATAAAAAATGTTCCATGTGTAAATAATTTTGACTATCTCCGATTTCACTCTTTTTCACCATCAAGCTACAGTATATCCAAGATTATACGATCACTTAATTTTGATAAGATATCTAACATATTAATCGATATATGCGGTATAAAATCCTCCGAAAGTGGATGAAAATCCGCCAATTTTTGGCACAGAGGCATTATTAGAAGAAATAGAAATAAAAATTTTGAATTTCTTTTGAATATCTGAGAGATTAACGATATTTTTGATCAAAAAATTAAACAGAGGCTCTGAGGTCCTCGTGTCCGATTACTGGGGACCTGAAAAGTTATAGTCCGATTTCGGTGATTTTTATACGGGCTATGGTACACTAGAAATACGGTATTTGTGCAAAGTTTTGCTTCCGATATTTCACTGGTGCGTAATTTATATATTGAAAAGTGAACGAATCAGTTGGACTTCAGAATTGTGGTACATGGGAAGTAAACGTGGCTGTGTATGGATTTCACCTATTTTCAAACAATAGAATTGGGATGCTAAGGAAATGGTTAGAACCGAATTTCATAGAATACGAAAGCATCCTTCGTATAGAGCTACGGAACATGTGTACCAAGTTTCAACAAGATATCAGGAGAGTGAAGAGATCTGCAATCAGAGACACAATGTTATATATATATTTGGCGTAGGAACCGCTTTAAGCGGTTATAGCCGAATCCACCAGAGCGCGCCACTCATTCCTCCTTTTTGCTTTTTGGTGCCAACTGGAAACACCAAGTGAAGCCAGGTCACTTTGCACTTGGTCTTTCCACCGGAGTGGAGGTCGTCCTCTTCCGCGGCTTCCTCCAGCGGGTACTGCATCGAATACTTTCAGAGCTGGAGTGTTTTCTTCCATCCGTACAACATGACCTAGCCAGGGTAGCCGCTGTCTTTTTATTCGCTGAACTATGTCAATGTCGTCGTATAAATCGTACAGCTCATCGTTCCATCGTCTGCGGTATTCGCCGTTGCCAATGTTCAGAGGACCATAAATCTTGCGCAAAACCTTTCTCTCGAAAACCCCAAGAGTCGTCTCATCGGATGTTGTCATCGTCCACGCTTCAGTGCCATACATCAGGACGGGAATAATGAGCGACTTATAGAGTTTGATTTTGGTTCGTCATGGAGGCTGAATTTTCCGACTGTTGTGCCAAAGACACCTTCTTTACCCACCCTGGCGTTAAAATCGCCAAGCACGATTTTGACATCGTGGCGGGGGCAGCGCTCATAGGTGCGTTATAGGCGCTCATAGAAGGTATCTTTGATCACTTCGTCCTTCTCTTCCGTCGGGGCGTGGGCGCAAATCAGCGATATGTTGAAGAACCTCGCTTTGATGCGGATTGTGGCAAGACGTTCATCCACCGGGGTGAATGCCAGGACTCGGCGACGTAGTCTCTCCCACCACAAATCAACACCAAATTTGCGCTCCTTTATATGGCCGCTGTAGTAGATGTCACAAGGACCCACCTTCTTCCGTCCTTGTCCCGTCCATCGCACTTCTTGGACGGCGGTGATGTCAGCCTTTAGTTGTATGAGGACATCAACCAGCTGGGCAGAGGCACCTTCCCAATTAAGAGTCCGGACATTCCAGGTGCATGCCCTCAAATCATGATCCTTAGTACGTTTGCAGGGGTCGTCATCAAAAGGGGGGTTTCTCATCCGAGGCTCGGTGTTTGTTTTCATTGGGCAGATTTTTTTATGTGGTGGGTCCCAAGCCCTACGCACAACCGCAGAAGCGGGCTTCGCCTTCTCACTTTAGCTCGCCTCCAAACGGATGTCTGTTAGCTACCCAGGGGATACTTGGTCTAAAACCGGAAGTCGTGAGCTGCTTGAGTCATATGCAAAAGAATCGTTCCTGGCCACTCCCAAGTGAATGGCAATCAGAAACTTTCCTCACTTGCGTGAACTTCTACATATGACCCCATCCCACAATGTTTGAAATGAATAAATTATCCAGGATCCAAATCATTCAATTTCAGACAATAAACAATGCTATCTGCCATGGTTTTTGGAATAACTCATGGAGAATTCGACAGCATAGCGAATTCAAGGTAAAAAAGTGAAGTTTTTGACAGACCACCCTTTTAACATAATTTGGTGTAATTAATTTGGTTGCAAGGACTTACGTCACTTAGTGCAAATATATAGTCATCAAAAAGAGTGATATTATTATCGAGGACAATTTTTCGTCCTTCCTCTTCCACGCTCATATAAGCACTAAAATTTCGTGCAAACATTCGGTATACTAGGGAAGACAGAAGCATTAAAATAATTATAAATGTAATGCATATCAGGTAAACTGTAATTTTTATAACATGTACCATCTTCATGCCGTAACATATAGTCAAAAGACGTAATGATGTGGTCGTCGATGTAGTTGCTGAACTTCTTGTATTTTTCGGATGATATTTTCCGCAATTTGGTTGTGGCAGGGTAAAGATCCTTTAGGGAATCTAAAAATAATAAATGCCGTTATGGAAATGTTGAATTGATTGGCTAAAAATTGTATAGTTAAAAGATCTAATATTTTCGACGTACTTGAATTCCCGCAACTAGAAATTGCAAAATCTTTTAATTTTTCAAAATTTTTAACCAGGATTTTGGAAACAGCGTCTTCGATGTTATCAAATTTTTCCTCGTTAATCACATCTTCGTTGCTCACAACATCGGGTTTTGTATATATTTTCCTCAGATCTGAAATGTTTACGAAGGCCATGTAGAGTCCGAAACTTTTGATGAGCATAAAACAAAGAATAATTCAACATTAAATATGTCAATTAATAATGAAATCAGCAAATTGATAAATTATTGCGGAAATTAAAGAAGCGATTAAATTACTACACCTGTTAAATATTTGTGTAGGGAAATTAATAGACCCTTGACGTAACATATGGTATTATATAATGTATATGGTATGGTATAATGTATGTTAAATTCTTTTCTAGTTAACTATTTGCAGATTAATACATTTTGATTGAAGTGTTTCAACTTTTCGCCATACAATGTTTTGTACGTCCGTTATTCTCATTATCAAAAGTACATAAGGATTTCAAAATAATATGCATCCAATTTGGATAAAAGCGGTCAAAGAGTAGTGTGTAGTGTTACGTCCATTATCTAATTTTTAGTGAAGCCTTGTTCTACTATCTTGAGAAGCTCTACTACTTTCACTACTTTCCAAGTTTTCCGTCAGCTTTAGTACTTTGCGATAAATATAACAAAACTCTGTCTTTGATTTTTTCCTGCCAATTTATCAAACTAGAATACCAACCTTCTCAAAGTATTAAGGTTTAAGTGTGAGCTAAGTTATATTAAGATATCCAAATCAAATTATCGCTTGACCAATTGTTTGACCTTACAGATGGATGTTGAGCTGTGACCCGTTCACATACCTAAAAATATGTACATTCTAATGTCCTTCCGTGCTGTGAATATCTATTGCAAAAGTCTTATTTTTTCTTAACTTCTTTTTTTATTTTTTTGCATTTGTCCGGTTTTGTCTATCTACAATACAATCTCATATTTCTAATTGTAACGTGTACGAAGTTATATTAAAATATCTAGATTTCAATTCAAATTATCGCTTGACCGAATGGACAGACGAATGGATATTGCGACTAAAATTTGAAATATAAACTATTCTATCTTTTAAGTTGGACCAATCAGCAGACATGAGCAAAATTTCATTAAAATCGGTTCAGTAGTTAAGGCGCCAATCCTGGACAAACAAAGTGACATGAAATTTTTATATATATACATACATTAGACAAGTAAGGAAAGGCTAAGTTCGAGTGCAACTGAACATTTTATACCCTCCAATTTATTGATATAGTTTTATTAAGATAACACACAATATGACCCATATATTCGGCATAAAGTCCACTAGAATAATGAAAATTTATATGTATGAGGGCTGGTATAATTCTTGAACCAATTTCACTAATTTTCACCACTTAATTTTTCTAAGATATCTCACATATTAAGCGATATATGCGGATATAGGGGATGGGATCATATGTAGAAGTTTACGCAAGTGAGGCAAGTTTCCGATTGCCATTCACTTGGGAGTGGCCAGGAACGTTTCTTTTGCATAATACTCAAGTTGCTCAAGACTTCCGGTTTAGACCAAGTGAAGCCCGCTTCTACGGTTCTGCGTAGGGTTTGGGACCAACCACATAAAAAAACCTCCCCAATGAAAGATCAAACTGTGCCTCTGATGAGAAATCCCACTTTTGATGATGACCACTGCAAATGTTATAAGGATTACGTTTTGAGGGCATGCACCTGGAATGTCCGCACCCTTAATTGCCTCTGACCAGCTGGTTGATGTCCTCAATCAACGAAAGGCTGACAAGGACAAGTACGGAAGAAGGTGGGTCCTTGTGACATCTACTACAGCGGCCATATAAAGGAGAGCAAATTTGGTGTTGGTTTTATGGTGGGAGAGAGATTCTGTCGCCGAGTCCTGGCATTCACCCCGGTGGATGACCGTCTAGCCACAATCCGCATCAAAGCGAGGTTCTTCAACATATCGCTGATTTCCGCCCACGCCCAAATGGAAGAGATGGACGATCGACGCTGCCCCCGCCGCGATTTCAACGCTAGGGTGGGTAAAGAAGGTGTATTTGGCACAACAGTCGGAAAATTCAGCCTCCATGACGAAACATGGCATGAAGATCACACAATCTGTGCCAATTTTCGTTGGCCTCCTAATTATCGCCTATCGCCGGTTCTATCGAACGTACTGTGTGAAATACTAAAGCCCACAGTCAACCAACTGATTGGACCTTATCAGTGTGGCTTTAGACCTGGAAATCCACAATTGACCAGATATTCACCATGCGCCAAATCTTGGAGAAGACCCGTGAAAAGAGGATCGACATACACCACCTTTTTGTCGATTTTAAAGCTGCTTTCTACAGCACGAAAAGGAGCTGCCTTTATGACACGATGTCTGAATTTGGTATCCCATTGAGCAACACCAAAAGGTCCGTTATGATTGGGAAGGACCTCTCCGAGCTGTTCGATACTAAACGAGCTTTTAGACAAGGTGACTCACTATCGTGTGACTTCTGTAACTTCATATTGGAAAATATAATACGAGCTGAAGAGCTAAATATAAAAGATACAATCTTCTATAAGAGTATACAGCTACTGGCGTACGCCAATGACCCGCGCCGTTAGTTCTGCTTTTTCCAGACTAGATAAGGAAGCGAAGCGTATGGGTCTGGTGGTGAACGAGGACAAGACAAAATATCTCCTGTCGTCAAACAAACAGTCAGCCCATTCGAGTCTTGGCTCCCACGTCAATGTTGACAGTCATAACTATGAAGTTGTAGATAATTTCGTCTATCTGGGAACCAGCATTAACAGCAATAACAATGTTAGCCACTCTTGCCAACAGGTGCTACTATGGACTGAGTAGGCAATTGAAAAGTAAAGTCCTCTCTCGACGAACAAAAACCAAACTCTACAAGTCTCTCATCATTCCCGTCCTACTTTACGGTGCAGAAGCGTGGACGATGTCAACATCCGATGAGACGGTACTAGGAGTTTTCGAGAGAAAGGTTTTGCGGAAGATTTATGGTCCCTTAAATATTGGCAACGGCGAATACCGTTGACGATGGAACGCTGTACGATTTATACGACGACATTGACATAGTTTAGCGAATAAAAAGATAGCGGCTACGTCATGGATGAAAACACTTCTGCTCTGAAAGTGTTCGATGCAGTACCCGCTGGAGGAAGCCGCGAACAGGACGACCTTCACTCCGTTGAAAAGACCAAGTGGAAAGTGACCTGGCTTCACTTGGTGTTTCCAGTTGGAGCCAGAAAGCAAAAATGAGGAATGAGTGGCTCGCTCTGGTGGATTCAACTTTGTTGCGAGCATGTAAAAATGATTGTATTGTTTCTAGGAGTACTTACACTGACAATATGAGCGAAAGCAGCAACAGTATGATAATAAACAATGACCAGAATTTTATTTTGCTGCATGACTTTGGTTCATAATTTCGCCTTTTGTAGTACCATACTAAGAAAATAATCCTAGAAATAAAATGTACAATTTATCATTAAGAGTACATAATGTTGAGTATTGTGTTTTGTAAGTTGGGCTCTAAAGTAATACCGGTCTGTTCGATAATATCTCCAGTACGTGTACCACCTCACGAAGTTCGAGCAGTGAACAAAAGTAGTATTCAGTACTTCATCGTCCGATTTCATACAATTTATTATTTCATAACTCCTTTTATAGTTAAAATAAAAAAATATTCGACCATAGAGTGTATATCTAGATTCTCAACTTTCGTATACAATATGACAATGCACTCAGGAATTGCTCATATATGTATGTAGGTGGTCTTCTGGATTTTCAAAGTTCTCAAGCTCGCGAGTGATTATCGTCATCGAATTAAGAACTCTCAATTATCATAAACTCATTCATATAACAGTATTCACAACTATTCACTCGCTACTTACATCATTATCAATACTAAAACACATAAAACAGCTAGTACGATAAGTATGTAGAACACTCCAAATAATTTGGCGAAATCTTGTCTATTTGTTTTTGGGCCATAGCTGTCCCCCTTCACATATCCTGAAAAAATAAAAAAAGAAATTATTTAATTTACAATAGAAGTATTATGAATAAATTTGGGAGGAAACGAAGTTCAGATCAGATCAGCTGGAAGACCCAATTATTATTTCACTCTTCTTACTTACTACTGATAATTATATTATAATATGATGGTATCCTTTCACCGGATGCTATAATTAATTGATATATCAGTCAACAAAATTTCTGCGTAAATATTTTTTTGACAGAAAAGTGGTCGACCCATAAGTCATTACAGCACTCCTCTGGTCCAATAGTTTGAATAACATCCCTTACTCAGAAGATTTGTAATGACACAACGGAACAAATAAGCCCAAAAGATGGCAAACAGAGCCACTGAAAATCAATTCAGGCGCATTCTTTTGAACCTCCCGAAACACACAAGAACTGGCGCTGCTTACCGGCTGGTATTGTATTGGTACCGAAGGTGTCCAAAAATACTTCCGTAATTTCATCGAATAATGGATCTGGTGAACAATATAAGGTATCCGGGTCCATACCCCTCTGCATGCATGATAACATCTTTATTATTTTACTGAATTGTTAATTGCATACAAGTGCGTCCACATAAAATTAATTGAGTTCAGTTGGCAATTATAAAAATAATCTCCCAAAAATTATATAAAATATTCTTTCAATATAAATAATAAATGAAAATTTTGTATTTCTTTCAGTCTGTATATAATACTTCATTCTGTTGATTCGAATTACAATGTAAACTCTTTGGTGTAGAGTACAGAAAGATTACGTTTTTCTTTGAAATTCTTTCTCTTTGTAATTGAAATGCTTTTAATTCGTTATTATTATTTTTTATTTTAATAAGGGTTAAGTTTTGCTTAGCTATAAACTTCTGTCGTACATTGATCCAACTGATATATAATATATATGTATATATGGTGGACCGATACTGTTAAAAGGAACCCAGGTGTATTTCTTTAATACAAGTACAAGAGGTAGATATGTATATGTAGATAGAGAGTTCAAAATGCGGATGTCCTACATGTTACATAATTTGTTCAATTAATTTAATAAAAACAATTGTAAGGAACAAGCATCAATATTAACAATTTAATCAATATTAACAACCTTTTTAATATGATTAGGTCTATGTATATTAGGTAGTTCTTTAGCTATATGAAACCACAGCAAAATTAATATTCGGTGTTATCCTTGTGTGGTGGAGAGTGCTTCATATGTCTTCAAGACTATTTTAGCATTTTTAAGGCGCAAACGGATCTATTGCTTTGAAACTGACGATGCGGCCGAGACTGGTAAATAAATGTCTACCCTCACTTTCAATCGATACCAGTTAGATCTTCACGATTAAACTAGTTTGGGTGCCTGGCCACAGAGGAATTCTAGGTAATATAACTTTTAAGGCTAGTTACGTTAGCCTTAACTGCAGTAGAATGTGAATAAGGAGGAGCATCTACGCCATTGAGATCTACTGGACAATTGGGCTTTAGATGAGCTGGACATGGGCTGGTCAGTCACAAGATCCTTCTTCTGACCTAAGGGAAATCTCGTAAGATGTCAAGGGCGCTCAACCCTACCTTGTAGAATGTTCCGTCTATGCAAGATCAAGAATAAAATCCTGTGGATCTCAATTTTTGAACATCCTCGCGAATCGGTGACTGTAGAAGTAAACAATATATGTATGTAGCTTCACAGCGCTTTGTTTTAATCTTAATATATAACTTAACCTAAGGTCTATTAACAAAATACCGTTGAATGTTTTGGGGTGAAAAATCCTGAAACTTTGATGGCTAAGATATGATGTCATCATACCACCATATAGTTCGGCGATAACATCATATTATAATGTTTAGCAGTATTATGCCATTCTAACCCTTAGAATAATAATTGGGTCTTCCAGCTGATCTGATCTGAACTTTAACTTTAGTTCCTCCCAAACTTATTCATAATACTTATATTGTAAATTAAATAATTTTTTTATACTCTCGCAACAAAAGTTGCTAAGAGAGTATTATAGTTTTGTTCACATAACGGTTGTTTGTAAGTCATAAAATTAACGAGTTAGATATAGGGTTATATATATCAAAATGATCAGGGTGACGAGACGCAAACCAATAAAGCTATATAAACCAAACTTTCTGAAGTTTGTTCTCTTACGTACCCCACCACACACCATGGAAATAGTTGAAATCGGATAATAACCACGCCCACCTCCCATACAAAGGTTAGGTTGAAACTTACTAACTCAGTAACGAAAAACGCCAGAAACACTAAATTTCACATAAGAAATGACAGATAGAAGCTGCACTCAGATTTTTTTACAAAATGGAAAATGGGCGTGGCATCGCCCACCTATGCGTCAAAAACCATATCTCGGGAACTGCTCGACCGATTTCAATTAAACTTGGTTTGTAATATGTTGTGAAAATAGGCCAAATCGCTTCACAACCACGCCTACTTCCTATATACCAGAACTTTGAAGACGATCTGAATCGTTAACTTTACAATATATAAAGGAAGCACTAGTGAAGATATCGATGCAGAACTTTGCACAAATACTACCTTTATAGTGTGGAAGCCCCATTCTAAAAATCGCCGAAATCGGACCATAGGTTTTCAAGGCCCCATGTATCGAACATGAGGACCTCGGTGCTTCTAACCTAATATTATGGTTTCCAACTTTCAATGGACTTTATACAAAATATATGATGAATATGTGAGTCAAATTGTGTATTATATAATATAAATAAAGTTAAATAAATAAATTGCGAGAGTATAAAATATTCGGTTACACCCGAACTTAGCCTTTCCTTACTTGTTTTTTATATTTTCAGGATATGTGAAGGGTGACAGCTACGGCCCAAAAACAAACCAACAAGATTTCGCCAAATTATTTAGAGGGTTCTACATACTTATCGTACTAGCTGTTTTATGTGTTTTAGTATTGATAATGATGTAAGTGGCTCATCGTTCCATCGTCTGCGGTATTCGCCGTTGCCGATGTCCATAAATCTTGCGCAAAACCCTTCTCTCGAAACCCCCAAGAGTCCACTCATCGGATGTTGTCATTGTCCACGCTTCAGCGTCATACATCAGGACGGGAATAATAAGCGACTTGTAGAATTTAATTTTGGTTCGTGGAGAGAGGACTTTACTTTTCAATTGCCTACTCAGTCCAAAGTAGCAACAAAAGAAATTCAGAGGGAATATGTTTTTTCTAATAATATATCTCCTGTGCCAAAAATGAGTGAAATCGGGTCATAACTTCCCCTCGCTTACTTGACCTCCATCAAGGTTTTAATTGAGTCACACTCATTCAATAAAATATATGTTGAGATTGAAAACTTTAATCTTTAAGTGGAAAGCGTATTTATAGATATCTTAACATATGATTGTTTTTATGACAAATATTATCATCTGCCCCACCCTTGACCCCGCGCTACCACTACACACTAATATAAACAATAACTCTTGCCTTATATGTCTCATACTTCACCCTACGTAAACCGTAGCGTGATCTCATAATCTCCTTAATAGTGCAAAAAATCAAACTTGACTTCACCAGAAATCAATATTTGGAGAAAACGCGAAAAATTCGAAACCAAGTTTGACCGACACCTTCCATATCTTGGAACCAGCATGAACAACACCAATAGTATCAGCTGTTAAATAAAAAAACAGAATCGCAATTGAAAAGACTATACGTACCCCCATATGAGACATTTTGAATGATTGGTTCACTTTACATACATTTTCAAAGCCCTAGATATGGAACTTGAAGACCTCAGAGCCAATGAAAACGTTTTTATCGAAAATACTATACAAATTACAACAATATACTAAATTTTTGGAATTTTTTTATGAAACTTTCAGTGTTGGAAAGCTTATCGCGGGTAGTTTTTAATACTTCAAAGTTAAGCATCTGTCCCCCGTCAAAAAAGTGGCCAAAAATGCAGTAATATGGAAGTAAAAGAAATTCAATTCCAACCTTTTATTGCCCATAACCATGTAAATATTAAGGCTACGGGATTTGTGTATTGTGAAAATTATAGATGAGAGAATCCACAATAGATATAAACCAAGTTTTAATTTTGATACATTTTTGAGAAAATTTTCATTGTTTTACGAAATTTTACGAAGTTCCTAAATTTTTCTAATGCACTTGAGCTCACGTGACCTCTTGTTTGGCTTCACCAGACCTCTTGTAAAACGTAAACAAATTGAACATCACATGACTCCTCATAATGTAATTAAACCTTACCTCATATAACCCCTCGATATGTAATCAAACCGTTACCCTTAAAATTGTAAACAAACTTGAGCTCACGTGACCCCTAGTCTGTAAACAAACCGAAAATTTGATGGCATCTCTAAGTGTAAACAAACCCTCGCCAAAGATCAATGACCTCAGCCAAAATGTAAACAAACCCTCGTCAAAGGTCAATGACCTCATCCCAAAAATGTAAACAAACGTGAGCCCTCTAAATGTAAACAAACCCGACGTCACGCGATCCCATTAAATGTAAACAAACCCGACATGACGTGATCCCTCAAAATGTAAACAAACCTTACGTCACGTGACCCCTCAAAATGTAAACAAACCTGACGTCACGTGATCCCCCAAAAAGTAAACAAACCTTTGGTGAGGTCATTGACCTTTGGTCAGGGTTTGTTTACCTTTTGGCCGAGGTCATTGACCTTTGGTCGGGGTTTGTTTACCTTTTGGTCGAGGTCATTGACCTTTGGTCGGGGTTTGTTTACCTTTTGGTCGAGGTCATTGACCTTTGGCCGGGGTTGGTTTTCATTCTGGCTGAGGTCACCTTTGATATGGGTTTGTTTACACTTAGAGATGTCACTTGACATCAAATTTTCGGTTTATTTACAGATTAGAGGACCCGTGAGATCAAGTTTGTTTACATTTTTAAGGGAACGTGTAGGGTGGGTTTGATTACATATCGAAGGGTAATATGAGTAATATGAGGTCAGGTTTTATTACATATTTAGGAGGCATGTGAGGTCATTTTTTTATTTTTTAGCGGTGACTTGAAGGTAGGTCTAAAGAGAAGTGATGACCCACGTGAGGTAAAATATGTTTACGCTAGAGGTCATGTGAGCTCAAGTGCATTAGAAAAATGAAAATTTTAGGAAATTCATAAAATTTCATAAGACTATGAAAATTTTGTAAAAAATTTATCAAAATTAAAACTTAGTTTACTTTGCATAAATTACAAATCCCTTAGCCTTAATTTTTACATAGTTACGGGCAATAAAAGGTTGGAATAGAATTTCTTTCACTTTTTTGACGGGGGACAGTTGCTTAACTTTAATGTATTAAAAACTACAAGCTATAAGCTTTCCAACACTGAAAGTTTCATAAAAAATTCCAAAAATTTAGTATATTGTTGTAATTTGTATGGTATTTTCGGTAAAAAAGTTTTCATTGGCTCTGAGGTCTTCAAGTTCCATATCTAGAGCTTTGAAAATGTATGTAAAGTGAACCAATCATTCAAAATGTGTCATATGAGGGGTACGTATAGTCTTTTCACTTGCGATTCTGTTTTTTGTTTAACTGCTGATACTATTGGTGTTCTTCATGCTGGTTCCAAGATAGACGCAATTATCTGCAACTTTAAAGCAATGACTGTCAACATGGCCGTGGATTGGTCAGAGCACACTGAGGTTCCAATCGTCGGACATGCTTTGGTCCAATAGTATTCTGCAAAGAAGCTGATACAAGTACCTTGTCAGTTTTTCGCCGCAGTATTCGAATATGCCGGTATTTCATCGGGCTCCTCTGCTCTGTTATTCTTAAGTGGATAATTGTCATTTCAATTTCGATGAATTTAGGACAATGGAACATTTGTTCCATCATCATCATCGATTTAGGAATCTTGTGGTGTGGCACTTTCACTGCCATTCAGCAGGTTGGAGAAGTGTTCCCTTCATAAACCCAGTATACCCTGGACATCAGTGACCAGATTATCTCATTGGTCCCTATATGAGAATGCCCCTTCTGTAAATCGCCACAGCTTTTCATAAAACTGTCCGTTTTTCAAGCTCTTCATACTCTCACATTTCGGCCTCTTTATGTTTATGTCTGCAAGTGCGTCTCGTTTCCCTCTTCTTTCGATATTTATACCACCCCGTATATGTTGTGGTCAATTGGAACTTTGCGAGGTAGGCAGAGAACTTATATTTTTTATAGTAGTAGCATAACATATATATATATATATTCAGTGCAAATCGAATGGGTCTTGATTTATGGACGCAATCACAATCACAGAAGGCGCTGATAATGTTGGCAAATCGATTAGCTCATGCTATGGATATTTTTCGAATGATTTGTTGAATTTTGAACAAGAACAGTGGGGAATGGAAGTTGTTCAGGAATCACTAAATGAAGTCAACGACCATGCAGAATTACTGAAACGTGTTACAACAGGTGACGAAACATAGGTACACAGACAAGAAATTCGGCTCAATCGTCTCGGTGGAAGCGTTCTGGCTCGCAAGACCGAAAGTGGCTCCACTAGTGAATTATAGGCGAGAAAGAATACTGTAACGATGTCCGTGTCTGCATATCCACCAGAGATGGCTTCGTGTAACCTTTCCGATTTTCCAAAATAAAGTGGCCCTGGGTCATCGATATATCGCTGAAAGATCCAAAGGCTATCCCAAAAATCGAGTTTGATACGATTTTCGATGATTGGAAGATGCGCTGGCATAAGAGCATATTAACGAATGTGGACTATTCTGAAGGCGACAACATTAATGTAAACGGATGTATAAATATTGCTTTTCAAAAATAAAAAATTAAAAAAGGTTATAAATATTAAAACAAATCCAGCACAAAATAATTTTTGGAAAATTTAATTTGAATACAATTAGATGTAATTTCTTCCAATGCTCATACATTCACATATCATCACCAACTAAAATTCATTCGCTTTGGTTGTTATTTTTTATTTTCACCTGAAAATATAATTACACTTTACACTATACAATACTAGGTTGGGTATTGGGCCAAACTGTATATTTTCCTGGAGATTGAGTGGTAAATAAAAATACATATTTCCGATTTTTGAAGTAGCCTCCAAAATTGTCCTCCAATTTCGAAAATACTTCGACTTATTGAAAATCGTTATTATTAATTAAAGGATGTGTCACTAGAAAATCTAAAATATGGATATAAACTGCATTTTCCTAATATAACAATGATCAATAACATTTTTCGAGCAGGTTTATCTATACCACCATTATAAAGAGGAAAGATTTGTATGTATGTTTGCAATGAATAAACTCAAAAACTACTGAGCCGATTTCAAAAATTCTTCCACTATTGGAAAGCTACATTCACCCCGAGTAACATAGGACATATTTATTTATCTCATCTTTCTGGAAATAGTTCCCAGGTGAGGGTATCAAAAAGATCAGAACAAAATATTAGAAATATACAAGCTCGCAAAAGGGCGTCAATCTCTGAGCGTTCCCAACGCCTTCATAATCAGACACTAAGACAACGGATACGAAAGACTAGAGATCGTAATCAAGTATTAGCTCATTGCGATATAATATAATTTCATGTCCGACTTTTACTCATTTTACTTTTTTAAAATGAAACCACGCAAGAAACGGTAAAGTACATATATATGTATAGGAGAATGTGTATAAGGGTGTAAAAACTTATTGAAATGTTTGTTTAAACACGTGCGAAGCCGGAGCGTTCTGCTAGTATTACATATTCTATGTTTGAAATAAAAACTGAATAAAAACTTTTCGAAAAAACACAGTGCCTATTTTTTAAAACTTGGTATGGTGAATGTGGTTATATGACCTTTCTCGTGGTATGTGTATTTATATAATTTCAGTTTAAATCTTTCAGCAATAAACATTGAAAAAATCTAGTTTTTTGAATGAGAAGAAACCTGAATTTTCAAAAAACTAAAATTAATAATGGCGTTTTCAGTAAAGTAAATTTCGAAATTCGAATGCGAATATTTCGATTATGGAGGCTTTACTTATAACTCAATAACCCGAAAAATATTAATTTGGTTCAATTAAATACTACATACAATTTATTCATGGACTTACGTCATGCGACATGTGATGTATTTCGGGATTGGTTGAATGCTTTCAAATTAATTAATTTTTTTTACTTTGTATCTAACCCGCGGATCATCCCGTATTGAGTTTATTACATGCTTTGGTAGAGTTATAGCTGGCAATAGTATTGAATAAGCAGAGTCTCTACCCAATCTATCATCTCTATCTCTGACTTCACGGCTCGTGCTGTAAAATTAATTTTTTGTTGATTATTTGTGATTATGTAGATAGTAGATATGCGATATACTATAGAGACGAGTGTGAGTGTATATTAAGAACTGAAAATATTTTTGTGAATCTACAATTTTATCTCTGCATTATAAAAATCCGAATGATCGCATATATTAAGAGCTCCATACATAAACACATAGACAGTTTATTATTACCTTGACAGCAAACGATCCTTCCCGCTACATTTGACGAATAGACACAATAAGCAAGGCAAAAGCAGGAGAGCCAAAAGTGTGCCCAACAAGAATATAAGACTCCCAACCCAGACACCATTCTACAAATATATATGTATATATGGTAAAACTATAATTATTGGAGAAGTGATGTTTTGGTATTGACAAAAGAAATACCGTTATATGGGGTAATTTTTAAATGGTTATTACACAAATTAATCTTACCAATGTGTATATGTCACAGTTACAATATTTCTCCTGCTTTATCCTCGAAGCTCTCAACATATCATCACAGGTTCCAAACTGAAGCTTAAGCTGGTCCTCAGATTTTATTTTAAAATCAGTTATGTTCTGAACGAGGTCGTTGAGTTCTCTAATATATGCCGAACAAGAGTCGATAGTTGTTTGACACATATCATTAACTTCATCAAGAGCCGTTCGGAATGTTTCGGCAAATTCTGTTCCAATATCAAAAGCACTAGTGCAACTTTTATATAGTTTTTTAGTGAATGGCGTGTCCATTTGTTTTGCCAGATCCAAAACACAGGAGGTTTTACGAATTCGGTCCGAATAATAAGTTTCGGTTGATGGGAAGTCAGTCATGCTTTACATTGAAAAAATATAATGGTAAAACAGTGAAAATATATTTGGTCTGTACATATATATACATATATAATTATTTTCTTCTTTTTATGCAAAGTTGTTAAGTTTGAAGTTGTTCACTCCTGAACTAATGAATCTACTACCGAATTCAATGGAATTTATCAGTTTGATCTAACATGGGAGATAGGAACTTGAGAGACAGAAAATCTCAAGTCTTATAAGCAATGCCCGACCGTCTGACCATTCGGTCGATAATGTGATTAAAAATCTGGATATCTTCCAGACTTTCATATTCGCCAGACATGACTACATGTGACTTTTTCCTATTTCTAAAAATAAAGAAAACTTTAAAGGGTATTCTTTTTACAAGCATGTGAGAAATCACTGAAAGAGCTAGCGGTTGTCTCAAAAAGTGAGTTTGCGAAGTGTGTCGACGTTTGGAAGAAGCGCTGGCATAAGTGCATAAGGGGACTACTTGGAAAGTGACAACATTAATATAGACGAATTAATAAATATTTGTTTTCAAAAAATAACATTATCGTCAGATGTTGAACACTCCTTGAATAGATTTATTTATGGGTTAATTATAGCACTTTATTGTTTTTCGGTTAACGCCATCATGTGGACGTGGCAATGCCCATCTACAACACCAACTGTCCCATGGTGTCAGGGAACATGACACCATTCTTTTACTCAAGTTATAGCTTTCTTGAATAGACAGGACAGACAGGCAGATTTCCGGATTTCAACTCTACACGTCACCCTTACTACCCTATAGTATATATAACTCAATACCTAACTCGTTTAGTTTAAGATGTTATAAACAACGTTTATGTGAACAAACATAAACATGTAAATATCTGTCCAGTAAATATCAATCCAGTTTATACTTATCAGAAGACAAATTTCTAACTTCTGTAGTCTCAGATCTCGAGAAAATACAATTTAATTTGGGAGAGTATCTAAAATTCGATTATCTGTCTTTCTTACGTTTTCGCATATTTCTTATACTTGGTTTCGATGTTTTTTAGCCACTCTTTATCTATTCCTTTATATCGACAAAAACATTCCTTTGGATATTCCCTAACCGACTCATCCAATTTAAATAAGAATAGTCGTTCCAAGGGGGTACAAGTGTCTATGCAATCGTCATAAATTTCAGAATCATCGATCGTATTCCATTCAGATAAACCGTTTATCCAATGATTTTCTGCCAATAATGTATACACATTCTGATTACTCGTGCATGCCTGAAGCATCCTATGTCTGAAACTATCCACATTTGCTTTTCTGTAAAGAAACGAACAAATATAGATAAGTTGGTACTTTACACATATAAAATTATGATAAACCGGTATTTGGTAGTGCGGGCTCAGATACCTTGCATTATATTCACACAATCCATTATATTCAATAACTCCATAGAAGAAATGGTAAAATGTGACGAAAGCCATGAGAATGAAAACCAATGTGAGCATTATGTAGATACTGAAAGCGTTAGATGTCGAAAAGATAGAGCAATGCTAAAAATTATATTTGTGGGTTAGTGGTGAAGCTTACAATATGAGAGGTTTGACCATAGTTTTAAATTTCAAACACAAACTGCACAATAGAAAAATAAGAAAAAAGACAAGAACCTGCAAATAGTGTAATATTTTAAAAATACAGTTCAGTTAGGTAGGTTCTTAAACATGGTTGTAGATATATTGTACAAATTGTACCAGTTTGAAAGTCACATTAAAAACACTTACCACAGTGGCTATAATACATATAATGTATCCAAACTTGTATGGAGCCTTATGATCTCTAGTTGTCGTCTCAAATATCGATTCAAACTTTTCGTTAATAAAATTTCTTTGTTGGTTAACGCTCACCGCTTTTGAGTATACAAATTTGCATTTGTTCAGTATTAATTTCGAATAATGATTTTGTTGAATTTCGATTCGATCAGATTTCTAAATACTTTTATTTTGTCTCTAAAAGTATTTTATACTAGGGGTATTCGTTTAAATGTGTAAAAGCCTCGTAAACCTCGTAAAAAGTATAAGTTTACCATTACGTAAATGACTTGTGTATGAAAATTCATTAACGCACATCGGATAGGTTTACGTAGCGATTTCGTTGCGTAAGTAATGTGCATAAACTGACGAGAAATATAAGATCAAGCATAACTGCAGAATTTAATGGAAAATATCACAATTACTACTCCTCCGTCGCTAACACCAAAAAACACTTGCGATATTCGATAGTTAAATACAAACTGTGACTAGGGGATCTGGAAAGATTTAGTTTCTTTCTTTTCTTTGGGGTACTGGAAAAAAGTTTCCAATTGTAATGATATTGGCAAAAATTCTATCGCAAACTGTAAATTGTAAATCAACGAAACACCAGTTTGCAAAATCGCTAAAAATAGCGCTACAGCGAAGACGAACGCACAATGGCCCACATAAGGTCGCTGGAGGCACTACAGGACTTTAAAAGATTTACGCGACAACGCAAACAAAAAACATAAAACATTTTTGGTGGAATCATTATTCTGTTGGCATGTGACTTACGCCGGACTCTTCCAGTTATTCCTCGATCAACTGTTGCTGATGGACTAATGACTAAAATCATCTAATTTGTGGCGGCACATAAAGAATCGCCAATTAACGAAGAGATCAAACAGCGATTATAGAAGCAGTTGCTAGATCTTACTGTAGTTGACACCTCGATGTCTTCTTCAAAAACTCGAAAGAGGAGCTAATCTGGACATAATAACGAAATATTTAGTATCATAGTTAAGATAATACTAATAAGGGACATCGGTTAAATTCGACATAAGTAAAATGGTTTACAGAAAATGTGATTGCAAATTTATATTTAGTGATGCCAAATAAGTATATTTTTATCTTAAGCGGTTATCTGGGTATGATATTTAGTATTGAACACTCAAAATAAACGCAATTAGATTACCGTCATTTTTATACTCTCGCAACAAAGTTGCTAAATTATAGTTTTGTTCACATAACGGTTGGTTGTAAGACCTAAAACTAAACGAGTTAGATATATGGTTATATATACCAAAGTGATCAGGGTGACGAGTAAAGTTCAAATCCAGATGTCTGTCTGTTCGTCTGTCCGTCCGTGCAAGCTGTAACTTGAGTAAAAATTGAGATATCTTAACTTGGAACACGTGTTCCTTGGCACCATAAGAAGGTTAAGTTCGAAGATCGGCGTAATTGAATCACTCCCACGCCCACAAAATGGCAATAACCGAAAACATATAAAGAGCTATAACTAAGCCATAAATTAAGCTATTGAAATATTAATATAATATAAAATTTGGTATGAAGGATCGCACTGTGAAGGGGCATATGTGGATGTAATTTTTTTTTAGTTTTTACTTCTACCTACTAAGTTCTTTGTACATATCTTGTAAACTATTAAAGCTATATCAAGGAAACTTTCTAGAGTCGTTTCTTTTAGGTACTACCTTATACAGTCCAAAATGGAGAAAATCGGATTATAACCGCGCCCACCTCCCATACAAAGGCTATGTTGAAAACTACTAAAAATGCTTTAATTCAGTAAGGAAAACCACCAGAAACCTTAAATTTCAAATGGTATACAAAATTTGAAATGTGCGTGGTTCCGCCTACTTATGGGTCAAAAACCATATCTCCGAAACTACTCGACCAATTTCAATGAAATTCGGTTCATAATATTTTCCTAGCTTCCCAATGATATGTTGTGAAACTAGTCCAAATCGGTTCACAACCACGTCCACTTTCGGTATACCAGAGCTTTGAAATCCATCTGAATCGTTTACTTTTCAATATATAAAGTAAGCATTAGTGAAGATATCGGAACAGAACTTTATAAAAATACTGCATTTAAAGCTTCGCCCTTCTAAAAATCGTCGAAATCGGTTCAAAAGTTTTCAACACCCTATATATCAAATATGAGGACCACAGCGCTTCTAACAAATTTTTTACCAAAAAAATATAGGTAAGTCTCTCAGATATTTTGAAGAAATTCAGAGGGAATATGTTTCTGCTAACAATATGTCTCCGTGCCAAAAATTAGTGAAATCGTGACATATCTTCCCTATCTCCCATATAACTAATATTAGGATTTCCAACTTTCATTGGACTTTTTACCATATATGTATATGCCAAATATGTGTGTCATATTGTTTGTTATACAGTTGATCTCCTTTTTGCACGGTTAACTGGGACAGTAAATTACTCGTGTAAAAGAAAACCGTGCAAAAAAAATCAAATTTTTATATAAAACTCACTATTGGGACCAATTTAAGAAAAAAATCGTGCAAAAAATAGAAAACGTGTAAAAAAGATCTAATTTTACATGAAATTCTATCTATTCGTACAGTGAGAATTTTCACTGTTGTTGTTGTTATAGACTTTTCTGGTATTATATACATACATATTACATATTACTGTTAGAAGGAACAAACAACAACTATTCTGGGAATGGTAAAAAATAATAATTTTCAAAGTTCCGTCATTAATCGCTGTGTCTTCTTTTTTCTTACTTTTTCATACAGCTTCATTTATTTGTTTACGTATTGAAATTGTTGCAACCTTTTCACTGGCTTTCGAATCTAAGATTTGTATTTTTTAGTTTAAACCTAATTTAGAATTTATTAAATTCTATTAACAGCAATGGATTTGTGACGTATTGACGGATGGAATTTTGATTTTATTGCAAAAAAGTATACAATTAAAATAAAAAATCCGTGTAAAAAAAGTAAAACCGTGTAAAAATGGTAACTAGGAAGTGTTCAAAAACACCGTGTAAAAAAAAACCGTGCAAAAAAAAAACCGTGTAAAAAGGAGATCAACTGTATTAATAAAATTAAATAAATAAATTGCGAGAGTATAAAATGTTCGATTACACACGAACTTAGCCCTTCTTGTTTCTAAATAACTTCAATATTTGTAGGGATTGTTCCAAAAAAATTTAACAAATTTCACTTTTTCGCTTATTCTCGCCGTAAATGTATTGGTAAACATATTCGCTTAAACGAATACCACTACTATATTTAAACATTTGGGGTGCAATTTTATGCTTCCTACATTTTACACTGCACTTTACATATTACAGTAAAAATATTTAAATTTTGATTCCAATTTTGAAAAATCTTGAACGAATCGATATATAGAACAACTGTGTTTCAAACCTTAAAGTGTATTGCTTATCTATGGGAATGATTAACCGCCGGTTTCCCGAAATTTTTTCATTGAAAATTGAGTTTTATTTAATTTTAATTATGATTAAGTTAAGACTAACTTAACTATGATGTTAGTAAGAACAGCAGCTGATTTATATAAACAAATAAATTGGATTTATTTACCAAAATGAAAAAAAAAATAGAAATCAACTGATAGAAAAACGTAATCATAGTTGCATATGGCAGTATTTAAATATTTAAATGACAAAGCGGGACCATTTAAATAGAAAGTGAGTCAGGTGATGAAACGGAAATTAATTATTTTTCACTTAAATTTGTTTCGTGAAACCGGCTGTAAGAGATGGGAGACAGGTAAGTGATTAACCCTTTCATGTCAGAATTAAAATGGGCGGAGCTAACTTTTTTTTAGGACAGATATATATTAGTCTTAACTCAAATATGAAGTGATAAAAATTTCAAAGTCCTATGTATCCTGGTTCCTTAGTTACAGGATGTTGCTTATAGGCACAAATTAGATTATTATAAAAAAACTAAACACTTTTCTCGTGAAATTTTTTTTTAAATAACTCTCTTATCTTTACTTATTTATATAGTTCACTTTGTTTTAAAATAAAACAATTTTTTTTTATGTTTTTGAGCACTTTTTGTATGAACACTTCAGTATAACTTTTTCGCGAAACCGATTTTGACAATTCCACTTTGCGGAGAAGACCTACTGAATGAATACGTGCACAGCTCATTATAAAAAATGTAACTGTCAGCTTGCACAACACATAAGTCTACATAATTGAAAAAACCGCTGGTCAAAAATATTTAAGTAACGAGAGTTAGAAGCCGGTAAGTACAATGTTGCCTATAGGCAACATTTGGCATGAAAGGGTTAAGCCTTATACTCACTTGAGGGTTTGACACAGTGCTTATTTCATACATTTCCATACGTACATATTTCATCAAAATAATCCTCTATATGCATACAAACGCGTATCCTCCTAAGATCCGATTTCGCAGTTATGGCGTAGTAAGGCATCAGTTTTGTAATCGTCAATGAGATATTGTGTAAGACCCACCACTGTGTCGAAAAAAAATTGAATTTAACTAATAGATTGTGGAGTAGACCAAGAAAAATTAAAAATCATTCGGCTATAAACTATTATATATGCATATGAATTCGGTACGAAGAAGGGAAGGGCTATGTTCGGGTGTAACCGAACAATATATGCTGTCGCAATTCATTTATTTAATATTATTAAGATTACACAAACATCGTTCCGTATATTCGCTATAAATTCACTAGAGTATTCGAAATCATTATATATTGTTTATGGGGAATGAGGTAATTCCTGGATCGATTTCACTCTCTTTCACCATCAAGCTACAGTATATCCAAGATTACACGATCACTTAATTTTGATAAGATATCTCAAATATTAACCGATATACGCGGTATAAAATCCTCCGAAAGTGGATGAAAATCCACCCATTTTTGGCACACATTTTGAATTTCGATTGCTGGAGCCCTGAAATGTTATAGCCCGATTTCGGTGATTTTTATAAGGGCTATGCTACACTAGAAATACAGTATTTGTGCAAAATTTTGCCCCAGATTTTTTGATATTTTCACTGGTGCTTAACTTATATATTGTAAAGTGAACGGATCAGTTGGACTTCAGAATTGTGGTAAATGGGAACTAAACGTGGCTGTGTATGGATTTCGCCCATTTTTATAATAGAATTGAGATGTCAAGGAAATGCTTTGAACCGAATTACGTTCAAATTGGTCGATTATTTTCTAAGACATGATCATATGATACGAAAACATCCTTCGTATGGTGCCACGGAACATGTGTACCAAGTTTCATCAAGATATCTCAATTTTTATTCAATATCTCTTACACGGACGGACGACTTATTTGAAGTCTTCAGAGAAAATCAGGAGAGTGAAGAGATCTGTAATCAGAGACACAATTTTTGAAATGAATAAATTATCCAGGATCCAAATCATTCAATTTCAGACAATAAACAATGCTATCTGCCATTGTTTTTGGAAGAACTCATGGAGCATTCGACAGCGTAGCGAATATAATAATTCAAGGTAAAAAAGTGTAGTTTTTGACAGACCACCCTTTTAACATAATTTAGTGTAATTAATTTGGTTGCAAGGACTTACGTCACTTAGTGCAAATATATAGTCATCAAAAAGAGTGATATTATTATCGAGGACAATTTTTCGTCCTTCCTCTTCCACGCTCATATAAGCACTAAAATTTCGTGAAAACTTTCGGTATACTAGGGAAGACAGAAGAATTAAAATAATTATAAATGTAATGCATTTCAGGTAAACTGTAATTTTTATAATATGTACTATCTTCATGCCGTAACATATATTCAAAAGACGTAATGATGTGGTCGTCGATGTAGTCGCTGAACTTCTTGTATTTTTCGGATGATATTTTCCTCAATTTGGTTGTGGCAGAGTAAAGATCCTTTAGGGAATCTAAAAATGTATACACAATAATCCATAAATGCCGTTATGGGAATGTTGAATTGATTGGCTAAAAATTGTATAGTTAACCCTCTCATGCCCGAATTAAAATGGGCGGAGCTAACAGCTTTTTTAGGACAGATATATATTAGTCTTAACTCAAATATGAAGTGATAAAAATTTCAAAGTCCTATGTTACCTGGTTCATTAGCTGTGGGATGTTGCTTTTAGGCACAAATTAAATTATAATAAATAAACTAAACACTTTTTTCATGAAATTTTTTTAGTAAATAACTCTCTTATCCTTACTTATTTATATAGTTCACTTTGTTTTAAAATAAAACAATTATTTTTATGTTTTTGAACCATTTTTGTATAACAACTTTTGTATAACTTTTTTCGCGAAACGATTTTTGCCAGTTTCTCTCCGCTAAGAACTCTTACTGAGTGAACACGTGCACAGCTCAAATCAAAAAAAGTAACTGTAAGCTTGCATAACACATAAGTCTACATAATTGAAAAAACCGCTGGTTAAAAAAATTTAAATAACGAGAATTAGGAGCCGATAAGTACAATGTTGCATATACGCAACATTGGGCATGAAAGGGTTAAAAGGTCTAATATTTACGACGTACTTGAATTCCCACAACTAGAAATTGAATTGGTTTTTAATTTTTCAAAATCTTTAACCAGGATTTTAGAAACAGCGTCTTCGATGTTATCAAATTTATCTTCGTTAATCATATCTTCGTGACTCACAACTTCGGGTTTTGTATATATTTTCCTCAGATCTGAAATATTTGCGAAGGCCATGTAGAGCCCGAAACTATTGATGAGCATGAAATAAAGACGAATTCAAAATTAATTTATAAATAAGTACCATATATGTCAATTAATAAGTGAAATCAGCAAATTGATAAATTAGTTTGCGGAAATTAAAGAAGCGAGTAAATTACTACATCTGTTAAATATTTTTTAGTGAAAAGAATAGACCCTTGCCGTAACATATTTTATTATATTTTTTATGCTTAGATAAATTTATTCTTCTCGATACTGTACTTTCCCATGCTCACTTAACCCTGGACGGTCATCCTTTTTTTTGTACATTAACGTCATCCTTCGTCAATATGACGACGACTTATTTCAAATCCATTTTCAGTAGGGTGTGAGTCGAAATAATGTACGCGTTTTATTTTTTTTTATTTATTTATTTCATTATTAATAAATACAAGTCAAAAATAAAAAGGAAAACTTATATTCTTTTAACTTAAAATTAATCAACACGAACAATTAAAAACATATTTGCAGTGAAAATAAAATAGTTCGTAGTCATTTTGACGAAGGATGACCGTCTAGTGTTAATTGAGTATAAATTCGTTAATTGACCAAACTAAGGTAAAGTGCTGTGTGAAATACCTTTCAAACAAGTTCGGGTGCAACTGAACATTTAATACTCTCGCAATCTATAATATAAAAATGAATCGCTAAATGTGTTGCTAAGCGCATAACTCGAGAACAGCTGAACCGATTTCGCTAATTCTTTTTTTAGAACATCCCTTGAAGAATAAGTATGGTTCTTACGAAAAACACGCTTTTCTAATCTCCTATTCAAACAATTTGTATTCTATAAATAGAAACATGAATTGCTGATCGTTAGTCTCACAAAAAGTCGAGAACGGCCACACCGATCTGGCTAATTTTAGTTGTGTCGATAGCCCAAAACAATTTGTAACAAATAAGGAAAGGATTAAGATGACACACAATACTGACCCATATGTATATTCATAAAGACAAATAGAATAACGAAAATCATCATAGTTTGCAAAATCGCCAAAAATAGCGGTATAGTGAATATTCTCCAAATATGCAAGTTGATAATTTGGGAAGTACGGCGCATAAAAAATCGCTTATTTAAGGACTAACATACAAGTGTTTTTGCAACAACATCAAATTGCGATTTTAGAAGCAGTTGCTATATATTTGAAATGGTAAGGTCGCAGTTAACACATCGATGGATTAATAACACTTGAAATAGATTCCTGTCTCTTCAAAAACTCAAAGGGGAGCTTATCCATCTTGCTTTTCCGGACATAAAAAAACAATATAATTCCCATAATTGGCTGAATGAACGACCAATATTGATCGCAAAAAACAAAGACGTCGTCGATGTCAATGCGACAATTTAGAATTTCGTTCCAGGAGAGCTGACAAAGATACAAATCAGTCAATCGTAGTCAACTACCCCAAAGGATTTTTATAATAATTGGAATTGCCTGGATTGTCACCAAGCTGTATAACATAAATCAACCACGACTTTGTAATGGAACAAGACTGGCGGTGTAGAAGCTAATCAATATCATCATCGAAGCCAAGATTGAGCCAACTTTGTATTTAGTCATATGCATTTAACAAGCTATGTTGATTTGCATCAATCATTTTCAAATTTATCGGCTATAACTTTTTCGTCTTTATGCGTAAGAATTTTTTCTCTGTATTGAAAAATTTACTAATTTAACGTACCTACACCTTAGCCACAAAAACGTGTGGTCGGGTCTGCTAGTTTATTGATATAGTTTTATTAAGATCTTTTTATTTTTGTTTTTACAATTGTACCTAGCATACAATGATTAAATACTAACGACAATTCAATTCTAATAAGTTAGAAATAATAGGCGTGTTTTATTTGACCAGCAAATTAAGCTATTAGCTTATTTTGTATGGAAGACTCAAAGTGTATTCAACAAAGTGAACTAAGTATTTGACATACCCACTTTTGACAATAAAATAGTAAACAATACATGTATTTGTTTACATTAACCCGTCTTTTTTAACTTTAACAATATAATATATATTGATAAAATTGTTTGCAATTTGTCAGTTGGAGCACAAAACCTTAGTAAATTGCTTCCATGAGTTGTTTTGCCTAAGCAGAAAGTATTCGGCATTTTCTTTTATTCATTTAAAAAATATTTTTTTTTGGTTTGAAATTTGTTTACTTTTGAATTTCAAAATTTGAATTTTTGAATAAATGTATGGGTTAAATCAAAGTGTATTCAACAAAGTGAACCAGGTATATGACATATCACAATTTTTTACCCGAATGTGACATGTTTGTTGCCATTGATTTAACCCATACATTTATTCAAAAATTCAAATTTTGAAATTCAAAAGTAAACAAATTTGAAACCCAAAAAAAATATTTTTTAAATGAATAAAAGAAAATGCCGAATACTTTCTGCTTAGGCAAAACAACTCATGGAAGCAATTTACTAAGGTTTTGTGCTCCAACTGACAAATTGCAAACAATTTTATCAATATATATTATATTGTTAAAAAGACGGGTTAATGTAAACAAATACATGTATTGTTTACTATTTTATTGTCAAAAGCGGGTGTGTCAAATACTTAGTTCACTTTGTTGAATACACTTTGGGTTAAATCAATGGCAACAAACATGTCACATTCGGGTAAAAAATTGTGATATGTCATATACCTGGTTCACTTTGTTGAATACACTTTGGGAAGACTTAGCCAACATAATTATGTTGGCTTGTCATAAGCTATCATAGCTTGTATATTGAACTAGAGGCATTGCCAGTTCATCACTTTTTTTCATTCACAATAGTTTGGTTCTTTCCATAAAAAAGTAGTTGGCAATAGCGAGAAACCCCATTTTGACATATAAAAATGTAAACAAACAAAAATTTTAAATTCTATCGAACTTTATCCATATTTATTTTGACCATCCCGGATCGAATAATGCTTGTAGATTCCTTAAAAAATCAGAATATTATAGAAAAGCGGTAAACAAAAGGAAATTTGATTTATAAATTCAACTTTTTTTTCAAATAAATTACATTTCAGCTGAGAGTTCGGGACGGCATTGCCAACACAATTCATTTTTAAGCGAAGATATGAAATAAGCTAAATGCGTTTTATTTGTCCATGATTTAGCT
This sequence comes from Zeugodacus tau, assembly GCA_031772095.1. Lineage (NCBI taxonomy): Eukaryota > Metazoa > Arthropoda > Insecta > Diptera > Tephritidae > Zeugodacus > Zeugodacus tau. Next base: position 53,412,801 of record CM062651.1, on the reverse strand, counting down.
ATTAGCTTGTGGTGGTCAAATAAAACACGCCTAATTAATGTCAGAGAAATTCATTTGCTGCTTTCGTTCAGTAGTTCCGATGAGTCTGGATACCTCTTCATTTACATGATGTATAAGCCTCATTTCGTGAGTCTTTGCAAGTTTGGTTATTTCGTTTACTACTGAATTCACACCTAGATCACGGTGAAGGTCAGCAGATCTAACATAGCAAGGAGCATTAACTATAATTTTATTAATTTGACCCATATATTCGGCATAAAGTATACTAGAATAATGAAAACTAATATGTATTGGGCCTGGTATAATTCCTTAACCAATTTCACTAATTTTCCGCACCAAGGTACACTATATCCAAGACTATATGCTCACTTAATTTTTATAAGATATCTCACATATTAACCGATATATGCGGACCCAACTTTTGATGATGACCCCTGCAAACGTTTTAAGCATCACAATTCAGACTTTTAATTGGGAAGATACCTCTGACCAGCTGGTTGATGTCCTCATACAACTAAAGGCCTACATCACCGCCATCCTTGTGACATCTACTACAGCGGCCATATAAAGGAGAGCAAATTTGGTGTTGGATTTATGGTGTGAGAGAGACTCCGTCGCCGAGCCCTGGCATTCACCCCGGTGGATGAACGTTTAGCCACGATCCGCATCAAAGCGAGGTTCGTCAACATAACGCTGATTTTCGCCCACAACCCCAAAGGCCTGAGGCTGATCAACTTCGCTGGGGTTCGAAATATAGTTGTCTGTAGTACCAGAGTAGTGGTGGATTCACAAGAAAATTCACCAAGTTACGTGGCTGTCCCCAGATCGAAACACGCGCAATCAAATCGATCATGTTGTGATAGACGGAAGACATGTCTCCTGTGTTTTAGGCGTGCGAACGCTCCGAAGACAAAATATTGACTCGGACCATTATCTGGTAGCGAAGATACGCACTCGCCTCTGTGCAGCGAAGAACGCCCGCCAACAAACACAAGGAAGGTTCAACGTCGGAAATCTGCAATCGCAACAGTCAGCCAAGAAATTTTCTACTCGTCTTGCACTCCTGCTCGACATCTCAAATTCATAGCATACCGCTGCAGCCAAAACAATTGATCTCCGTCAACGCCAAAAACCAGTTGGTACGATGAGAATTGTCATTCCGCAGTGGAGAGAAAACAGACTGCCTACCTCGCAACGTTGCGATTGACCACTACACGTTCGGGGTGGGATAGATATCGAGAGCTGAAGAGGGAAGCGAGACGCAATTGCCCGCTTGAAGAACAACAAAGCGGCGGGGGCCTTATCAGCGTGGCTTAGACCACAACTGACAGCACGAAAAGGAACTGCTTTTATGACGCTATGTCTGAATTTGGTATCTCAGCTCAACTAAAACGGCTATATAAACAGACGTTGGGTAACACCAAAAGCTCCGTCAGGATCGGGAACGACCTCTCCGAGCCGTTGGATACCAAACGAGGCTTCAGACAGGGTAACTTACTATCGTGCGACTTGTTCAATCTATTGCTGGAGAAAATAATACGAGCTACAGAGCTAAATAGAGAAGGTGCAATCTTCTATAAGAGTGGACAGCTGCAGGTGTACACCGATGATATTCATGTCATCGGAAGCAACAACCGCGTCGTTTGTTTTGCCAGACTAGATAAAGAAGCGAAGCGTATGGGTCTGGAGGTGAATGAGGACAAGACGAAATATCGCCTGTCACAAACAAACAGTCAACGCAATCGAGTCTTGGCTGCCACGTCAATGTTGACAGTCATAACTTTGAGTCGTAGATAGTTTCATCTACTTGGGCAGCGTTAACAACACCAAGAATGTCAGCCTAGAAATTCAACGCAGAATCACTCTTGCAAGTCACTCTTACAAGTCGCTTATTATTCCCGTCCTGATGTATGGCGCTGAAGCGTGGATGATGACAACATCCGATGAGATGACTTTTGGGGTTTTCTAGAGAAAGGTTTTGCACAAGATTTATGGTCCGCGGAACAGGACCACCGTCACTCCGTTGGAAAGACCAAGAGGAAAGTGACCTGGCTTCACTTGGTGTTTCCAGTTGGCGCCAGACAGCAAAACGGAGGAATGAAGGGCGCGCTCTGGTGGATTCGGCTATAATCGTTTAAAGCGGTTCCTACGCGAAATATATATATGTATATGCTTAGTTTTATAATTTACAAACAACCGTTATGTGAACAAAACTTTAATACTCTCTTAGCAACTTTGTTGCGAGCGTGTAAAAATGATTGTATTGTTTCTAGGAGTACTTACGCTGACAATATGAGCGAAAGCAGCAACAGTATGATAATAAACAATGACCAGAATTTTAGTTTGCTGCATGACTTTGGTTCAAAATTGCGTCTTTTGTAGTACCATACTAAGAAAATAATCCTAGAAATAAAATGTACACTTTATCATTACGAGTTCATAATGTAGAGTATTGTGTTTTTATAAGTTGTGCTCTAAAGTAATGCCGGTCTGTTCGATAATATCTCCAGTACGTGTACCGCCTCACGAAGTTCAAGCTGTGAACAAAAGTAGTATTCAGTACCTCATCGTCCGATTTCATACAATTAATTATTTCCTAACTCCTTTTATAGTTAAAATAAATTTTATATTAATGGTCTGAAGAGAGAGAGATACGATATTCGACCATGGAGTGTATATCTAGATTCTCAACTTTCGTATACAATATGACAATGCACTTCAGGAATTGCTCATATATGTATGTAGATGGTCTTTGTAACAACAATACAAAACAAAAAACTGGCTGGATTTTCAAATTGCTCAGTCCGCGAGTGATTATCGTCATCGAATTAAGAACTCTCAATTATCATAAACTCATTCATATAACAGTATTCACAACTATTCACTCGCTACTTACATCATTATCAATACTAAAACACATAAAACAGCTAGTACGATAAGTATGTAGAACACTCTAAATAATTTGGCGAAATCTTGTCTATTTGTTTTTGGGCCATAGCTGTCCCCCTTCACATATCCTGAAAAAATAAAAAGAAATTATTTAATTTACAATAGAAGTGTTATGAATAAATTTGGGAGGAAACGAAGTTCAGATCAGATCAGCTAGAAGACCAAATTTTTTTTCTACTCTTCTTACTTACTACTGCTAATTATATTATAATATGATGGTATCCTTTCACCGGATGCTATAATTAATTGATATATCAGTCAACAAAATTCCTGCGTAAATATTTTTTTGACAGAAAAGTGGTCGACCCATATGTCATTACATCACTCCTCTGGTGCAATAGTTTGAATAACTTCCCTTACTCAGAAGATTTGCAATGATACAACGGAACAAATAAGCCCAAAAGGTGGCAAAGTGAGTCACTGCAAATCAATTCAGGCGCATTCTTTTGAACCTCCCGAAATACACAAGAGCTGGCGCTGCTTACCGGCTGGTATTGTATTGGTACCGAAGGTGTCCAAAAATACTTCCGTAATTTCATCGAATAATGGATCTGGTGAACAATATGTGGTATCCGAGTCCATACCCCTCTGCATGCATGATAACATCTTTATTATTTTACTGAATTGTTGATTGCATACAAGTGCGTCCACATAAAATTAATTGAGTTCAGTTGGCAATTATAAAAATAATCTCCCAAAAATTATATAAAATATTCTTTCAATATAAATTTTTTTATCTCTTTCAGTCTGTATATAATACTTCATTCTGTTGATTCGAATTACAATGTAAACTCTTTGGTGTAGAGTACAGAAAGATTACGTTTTTCTTTTAAATTCTTTGCATTTGTAATTTAAATGCTTTTAATTCTTTATTATTATTTTTTATTTTAATAAGGGTTAAGTGTTTTTAGGTGCTTTTGTCGTGCATTGATCCAACTGAGATATATAAGGTATATATATATATATATTGAACAAGTAATACATTTATGCGACAAAGACTATTAATATCCAATTTCATACAATGCTACATCTATAAAAAAATCTTTCTTTTAGGTTCCTGGTCTCTGTATTGCAGCTCTTTCCAGTTATAAACGATCAGAGCCAAATACAGCAAGTTGTGATAGAGAACAGACATTCGTAAAGTTTTTAATTCTTCGTGGTATCGGAGAGCACAACATTGCCTGGTATATTTCTGTAATAAAAGTAGGAGAGGTAGATATGTATATGTAGATGGAGAGTTCAAAATACGAATGCCCAACATCTATCATATTGATGATGACACAAGGGCTTTCCAACAATTCTAACAATAGCTTCTGCAATTTCTGTTTCGTATATAGGTCTAATCAACTTGATTTTTATATATCAACAAACTGGGAATGTTCAAAAAGTTTTTACAGCACACTTGACATGCCTGCATTTCATATTATTAGCTACGTCAAAATATGGAACGGCCTGTTCTAATATCTAAACTTGAAATTGTTATATATTTTGAACCAATAATACCAGAAAAATAGTATTGAGCTTTTCGGGTCTGAGTACAGAAAAAGTCATTGGTGGTCCGTATACGGTGGATGTGTAAGTAATTCGAATTCAAAGTCATGAAATTTGTTGTTTGTGTTCCGAATACGTTGATTTCTTTTGCATTCTTGAAGAGCGATTATTTTATATTGTGCCCATTTATTCTTCACAAAATATGTATGTATGTATATGTGTCGTGACAGGTCATGAACTGAAATTGCATATTGCCCAATCATTCGCAAAGCAATGCAAAGCATTCAATTGGAAATTCAATTTAGAATTTACTGTTAAATCAAAGTCCGTCGGAGTATCAGTGAGCCAATGTGCGTGTGTTATTCTTGAATGAATGATTGCGAAAGTGCAATAGAATGCGATTTTTCTGGATTATTGAAATATGCATAAAAGAAGCCAATCTCTTTTTTTTGCTAATGATGCAAATCGCGCCAGTGAGACGTTTCAGGCTATCTTCTTTTTGCCATTTATTAGTTATAGAGAATTATGTTAAGCCCCTTTCATTCGAATACACAAAGGTTATTGAGAAATTGTGAAAGTAATATGATTGTTGGAAGAAATAAAGTGATTTTGAATTAAATGCGTTGGCCAAGTAGTTTGTTCCTGAGCTGAAAACAAAAATACTTGCTACATCGAGGTATATATCAAAGTCGATATTTTAGTTCGTCAAAAATTGAGAAATATAAGAGTTAATGTTTGAAACCGAGAGTTCGCCCGAGTTCGATCGTAGTATTGTAGTAGTTAGAGGTACATAATAAGTATGCTGGGAAGTGGCGTTATCTTTTGAATAAAACTAATGATTCCTAAGTCAACTCTTCATATGCTACTTTGCTGCTCGATTAAAGGCTCTACGTAGAAAGAACGTACATATTGGTAATGGCGATTATAGTTAAACAAGGAACGAACTAGGTGAAGTAAGAGTCTTCGACTACATAGCATCAGTAGTAAACTGCATACCGTTGGAATGATCATGTGAAAAAGTCGTAATTCAAATAGGCGTCCTAATATCTTGTACCACATACTGACAATACATACGCACCCGGTTCAAAACCAGTATTCAACAATATGTTATTCTTACAAATATATACAGTCCTACAAAATCTGTACAGTAGTATAAGTATGTAAATAACCTAAAGCTAATATGTACATTTTCATATGTGCCTTCAAATTAATACAAACGATATTCTGACGCAACACAATTTAATTTCCTTACTGTTGTATTTATTGCTTCCCTATTGAAATAAATGGAATGTGTAGGCATTATCTAAGACTGTGTAAATCCTCGGTAAGTAAATACAGAAAATTACGGTAACACATTGACTGTTTATGAGCTTTCAGGCATTTTGTACCTTCATCAGTGGCGCTACAGTAATCAACATTGTATTTAGAAAGTACCAGAAGTTCTGGAATATGTGTCGAAATTCTACGGTCGGTTCTATAAGTTTGAAATAAATAGATAAAATTTAACAAAAATAAAAATTATAGCTATCGATTAGCCATCTAACAGTTGTGCGGCATTTATTTTTACTAAGATGAAGATCCTATATTTAACTATGCTGCTTGAAATTTTCATATTAACCGATTTGAAAACTGAATCATATTTGTCGTTAAATCAAAATGTATTATAGCATTAATTATGTTCCGATAAATATCTATATATTGCTGTGGGGTTTTCTAAATGTTATGTTCTATGTTTATCTTCTTAGGAAAGATTGTAGTAGAGTAAGTTCGGGTAATATGGAATACCTATTTTTTTTTAATCATAACTATGCAGGTATGATTCTGAAACTTTCGAAATTCGATACTCATCATCACTGAAATATTGGCTAAAATAATTCCCTGCTAAAAATTGTTCACAATAAATGATAAAGATTTTTTAAGAAAAATTTAAAAAAAGTCAAAAAGTAGTACTTTGAAAATTATGCGAAAGCATAAAAGAAACTTTGAGGTTATTAGGAATATTGTTTTTTAAGTCAATTTGGAATGCCAGAGACCGCAATATAGGGCTGGTAATATGGTACACTAAGTATACCAAATTGGCCTGCCACTAGTGTATCATATTAGACGCTTTTGTCTTGTCTGTTTTAGTTTGTTATTTTTTATTCAAAAGCTCACTTTCTTTAAAACTTTTCTGTTTTAATTTAATTGCGATAAGTTTTATCAGATAAATAACTAAGTTTCATAGGAAAATCCGTTATAACCTAAAAAAATTTACTTAATGTTGTGTCCTCATAAAAACTCTACCACGAGCAATCCCGTGTTTTTAGGAATTGAAAGAAAACTTGACAACTTTCGGAAGTGTCACCAACTTTCATTTACTCTTTCCAAATTTCACATCTTTTGTCGTAATCGGTGTTCCCACAGAGCACATAGTTTAGGAGAAACGCAGGTGTACCATAATAGCCGCCTACACCATAATACCCGAAGTTACTCTATACTTTCAACTAAGCTGGAAATATAAAGAACTGCATGAGTTCCACGATTCACTGTAGCCCACAGAAAACTTATTGTAAAAGGTGGTTCCAAAGACCGGTCTTATATTTGTAATTTTAGTTAAAATTTAAAAAAATGTGGATTGTTCATGTAGAGTACTGGGGCTCTCGTTGTAAGACTATATTTAAGAGTATCATAAGTGATTACTATATACATACATGTAGTCAAGGGAGTTTCTTATAAAATCTGCAAAGTTTATCTAATCTAAGAGAACACCAAACTTTAAGCTTTACTGGATACAGCTGCTTTAAAATTTTATAACTAATTCAGTTTGAAAACAAATCTCCCACGACGCCTCTGACTGAATTGTGAGCATCATTTATTTGGTTAATCATTTTGCTCGGTGCTTTTACTTGCTGACTTCCGGAAAGTTAGTCTGTGTCAGTGGTTAGAGCGTATATTCCCACCTAATAGTATTATATACTCACATTTCTATGGAATATTGCGCTATTAGTTCGGTGTAAGTATATTTTCACTGCCAATCTGGCTAAAACAATATATTCGGCTGTGACGCTTGCACAAAAAGTACGCGCATAAAGTTCCATTGCGAAATTATTCAATGAAATTGAATTGTATTTATTTAAGTGCCACCGCAGAGTATTACAAACAAATTCAATAGTCGGCTTTTGTGTGGCAGCCGTTCAAAGGAGCGCCTCTATGGTACTCACTTCCAACGGAATATGTGTTTGTTGTTGTTCAGAGAAGCCTCATATGTATTTACCGCGAAACATGCGCTCGTATAAAGGTAACGACAGGCAGACGCGAGTCTGAGCCAAAGTTGAGTGGAAGTAGTTAAAGGGATTGCGTGGCACTTAACTCGAAGCACAACTGTTGATAAAACCCTAGCAAGTTGTGTATTTTCTGAAGATGTGAGCGTATATTTAAATAAACAAAATGATTTATGTATGTACAGGTGTGTGCCAGACGCGTTTAGACACTATGTGAGAATCGTCTATATATTCGTACATACATATACGGGGTGGTGTGGTTGCACCATTTTGTATAGACTTACATATATTTTAAATTTGCTTATCACCTCTAAGTTTAGTTGTAAGCAGAGCTTTAGGGTTCTGTTGTAGAAATCTGTTGAAACTATACTTTTAAGAGTTAGCCGAGAGTAAAGGCCTATGGGAAATAAGTCAATTAATTTCTTCAAATAATTTCACTACTTTCGTACTTCGTCACTTCTTGCTAAAAAAATATTCCATTCTCTGAGTAGATGAACTTGTGTTTATTGCCAGAACTTGGTGAAACATGAATAAGAAAGCTCTGTATTTACCGTAACAGCATATCAATTTTTAATCTTGAGTGAGTGACCAGTAGACTAACTCAACCCACACCGGATTAGTCAATCACATATCTTCATATGTGACAACCCATACCGTACTAGATGAGACAAAAACGCATGTTCGCTTGCTTTGAAAGCAAAATACGTTTTTGTGTTTTATTAGTCAAAGACATTTTTGACTAATGCGGTGTGGGTCGAACCTATTGCAACTTTCGAGCTTTATGAGTTTTCGAACCAAAAGCTTAGCATCAATGTGGACGGTTTTTTGTGCTTCCAAATAAAAATTTGGTTCGATTAGTATCTATAATTTTGACAATTCACAAGGCTATTTGTTTACAATTGAAAACAAGTAAAGATGGGCTAAGTTCGAGTGTAACCGAACATTTTATACTCTCGCAATTTATTTATTTAATTTTATTGAAAGTTGGAAACCATAATATTTGGTTAAAAGCACCGAGGTCCTCGTGTTCGATATATGGGGCCTTGACAACCTATGGTCCGATTTCGGTGATTTTTAGAATGGGGCTGCCACACTATAAACGTAGTATCTGTACAAAGTTCTGCGCCGAAATTTTCACTAGTGCTTACTTTATATATTGTAAAGTAAACGATTCAGATCGTCTTCGAAGTTTTGGTATATAGGAAGTAGGCGTGGTTGTAAAGCGATTTGGCCTATTTTCACAACATGTCATTGGGATGTAAGGAAACTATTACAAACCAAGTTTCATTGAAATCGGTTGAGTAGTTCCTGATGGTTTTTGACCCATAAGTGGGCGACGCCACGCCCATTTTCCAATTTGTAAAAAAATCTGAGTGCAGCTTCCATCTGCAATTTCTTATGTGAAATTTAGTGTTTCTGACGTTTTTCGTTAGTGAGTTAACCTTCTTTTAGTAATTTACAAACTAATCTTTGTATGGTAGGTGGGCGTGATTATTATCTGATTTCTTTCATTTTTGACTGTATTAGGAAGTGGCTAAAAAAAACGACTGCAGAAAGTTTGGTTTATATAGCTCTATTGGTTTGCGAGATATGTACAAAAAACCTATTTGGGGGCGGGGCCACGCCCACTTCCCCAAAAAAATTACATCCAAATATGCCCCTTCATACCAAATTTTATTTCCATAGCTTTATTTATGGCTTAGTTATGGCACTTTATGTGTTTTCGGTTTTCGCCATTTTGTGGGCGTGGCAGTGGTCCGATTTTGCTCATTTTCGAAAGCAACCTTCCTATGGTGCCAAGAAATAAGTGTGCCAAGATCATCAAGATATCTTAATTTTTACTCAAGTTACAGCTTGCACAGACGGACGGGCGGACAGACAGACATTCGGATTTGAACTCCACTCTTCACCCTGACAACTTTGATATATATAACCCTATATCTAACTCGTTTAGTTTTGGGTGTTACAAACAACCGTTATGTGAACAAAACTATAATACTCGTTTTAGCAACTTTGTTGCGAGAGTATAAAAAATATAAAATGTAAGCTGGTATTTTTGGCCCAGCTCTTCTGACTTTATTTCCTTTATTAAGCGAATTTTAGTTGCAGTCACAGCAATATACTAGGAAAGAATTTTCTTCTTTATATTTATGTACCAACATACAGAATCTCATCGACACAAATTTTTTTTAGTATATAAAATAGCCAAACAATCCCGAAACATACTTTAAAGGGACTTTATAAGGAAATTGTTGCTACCAGTGATCTTGGACACTAAGCAGGATTTACCAGCTAAACTTTTTCGTGCTAAAATTGCATGCGGCAAGTAAAAAATTGGTGAAAAGAAAAAATTACCAAACCAAAAACCTCGTCGTGTAATTAATTTGTAAGATTGAAAAGTTTTGGCGAAGTTCGAAAGAAACTCTAGTGATTAAAATTTAACAGATACCAACCGAAGTTCACAGCCAGGCAAGCATTCATTCTAATGGTGCACAAACCTGTGTGTGTAGAGTTGCCATTTCGTAGATGTGCTCCTCATCGTCACAACCGAGCATGTATGAGTATTTATGCCACTGCGCACTTGTGTATGTTTTATGAATTCGCTGCTTGGTTTATTAAATGTGAAAATTATGCAAATTATGTGGCAGGTAAAATTTATATAAGCATTTACCAGCATGAGTAGCTAAGTAGTAGGTAGTAGCAGCGCCGTTTGGCTGCATGAGTGTTTTTAATTAAACACTTACACAATGCTTTATTTCGCTGTGTAAAGAAATTTACGAGTTGAAAGCGAGTCGAGTGGCGCTTTCATATAAGGTGCTTTATTGACAAATATTAGCTTTTATTCGCTAGTGACTGAGCAATGCAGGGGTGTGAAACTGCGCCAGGTGTTAATTACGCCCCAAATATTCCTCGGAATTAATTGAAATTAACTATCGAATGTAGGAAAATTAACAAATTTATATTAAGTAATGATGACTGGAGCATGAATGTGGAGAGTTTGGTATTCCATATTCCAAAAACACTAGTAACTAAGATAGCGATTACATGCGCCACTTCGGAAATAGCTCTCTCTATAAACTAGATATGCCTTAAAGAGAGTCACTAATAATAATTCATCAAAACTTTTAAATATTTTCTAAGTCTACTACTTAGCTTTTTTAAACGCATACTTTTGTCAATACTATAAACTCTTCCAACTCACATATATGTAGTTGAAACAGTCAAAAACGTTCCCCCCGCCCGTACTTGTCGTAGCAACCAAAATTTGTCAAAAGTTATGAGAAATGAATGTTGCCATTGTTCAACTTGTCTAGATTGCACACATTTAGCTTTTCAGTTTTGTTTTTTTTCATAATATAAAATATCGAAACTTGAAAAAATATAATATAATATAAAATATCGAAAATTAAAAATAGTCTAACGATTTATAAATAATTGAATTCGACTGTGATTTTGAGTTAGTCTGAGGAAATTTTAAATAATTTAAAGTTTATTTTTTAATTACTACAAAATATCGGTACTGTCAACCCTGCATTGTGAAAGATTCGAGAGTGAGAAGTGGCCGACTCTTCGCTACGGGAAAAATCCTAATGACTAAAATATCTACGGTTTCGGCTGTCTCCGTATACGGGTTTACGTCGTTCACTTTTTGAACTAATACTCTATCTATCTTTCTTTCTTTCTATCTAACACGATTAATAAATAACGGATCTGCTTTTCGGGACTTTGGTTCATGATTTGGATCATTTTGTAATAATGGGTGATCCAAGTAGAGGTACTTTTTTCAATAGCCTTTTTTGACAGATTACGCGTGAGTCGTGCCAATCTGTCTTTTAGTTTTGTTCAGTATTGTTTAGCATTTCATCGTGGAAAGACTTACGTCTGAATAACATTCACAAATTGTCCAACTTTATTACGAAAATTCACGTTCTATAAAGAAATTATTCCGCGCTCTTCGCTCAACTTATGGTCAACATAGTCGGCCTACTGAGCTTACTATTCGCAATACCATCACCCATCTTGAGACCCTGCATTCACATTGGATAATATTCGACAGAATAGAGTACGTCCAGCACGCAGTGAAGAAAATACAGCCGTAGGTGAGAGACGTCGAGATCTTAAAAATTAAAAGCGAACTTCTCAAGCGACATCGATTCGCTTTTTTGGTTCTTGAAAAGTTCCAAGAAGATCTGACGTTTTGAGCTAAATTCTGTTCAGCTATGAGGCCCATTTCTGGCGGAAAGGTGTGTTTATTTGTTTTCGTCAGAGTGACTCTCTCATACAATTTTATTTTTGTATTTTTACACTCACTCCAATTGCGTAATTATTCATACTTTCAAGTTCTCGGCAACATTCACGAAGTTCCCATAATAACAATTACGGCGCAGTTTGTGATACTGAAGTCATGTCTGGATTATTGTAGATTCTTATAATGTATTAATAAATATAATTGAAGGGGCTGCAATATAAAATTGAGATGTTCTAATAGGAGTGAAGCTGTTTTTGGACCAGCTGAAAAATTACTATTTTTCTTTCGCAAGGACAGCTTAGTTAAGTTTTGCTTTGGGTATTAATAATTTTCAGTCGCGGTCAAAAGTCATGCTACCATAATTAACTATATCAAGTACTTCAAAAAATCAAATCCAAGTCCAATTGAAAATAACCAAAATTCTCTTAAATACTTTTTAGAAATCTTAAAGGATTAAATTCATACTTGTACTTATTGCGTTAATGCAATAAATATGACATTTGTAGTTTAAGGTTATGTGGTATATTTGAAGTACTTCGCTCATGTGAATTCCTTGCTTCCTCGCATTCACATAAGTATTTGCCTACTTAAGTTAACATATTTCTACAAATGCATGCCTGTATGTACAATCCATATCTATTCACATAAGAGCAGACTATTGCATTCTCGGTTGTAATGGATTTTCGCAGTGTCGTCGCCAAATGGAAATATTAATAAAACGCATTGAATCATATACCGGTTGTCAATTGCATCTAAGGGCTTCTTGTGCACATGATAATGTGTGTGTGGGTGTATGGTAGAGTTCAAAGGGAGCGCGCGGCAAGTGAAAGTTGGGCGACATGAGAAAATGCAAGTGCAAATGCCATTTAAATGTCAATAGGTGCATTATATAGATTGTATGTATGTAAGTACCGTTACAGGAGTGCAATTTCGCATGCGTGTATTCAATATGTGTTGCAGAGAAAGTGAATAGTTAAGTATGTGGCAGTGGCAGGCATGAAAATTTGCTTGTAGTGCAAAAAAATCAGTAATGTAAAAATTGCATTTTATTAATACAGTGTGGGTGTGCGATACGCAACGTACATGCCTATAGACATACATTTGTGAAATAGTTAAGTAAGTGTACACGTTGTGTTATGTTCAAAATTTTATATACAAAGGGTGCAACAAAAGTAATCCAATGCTATGAAGTGTCAAAGTTTGATCTTCGAAAATAACAAAATTTAGATTTTATCTATATTTTCGAATTTTTAAAAGTCATTTTTTCGAACTTCGAATCCAAATATTTCAATTTTGGAGGCCAACCTCGAAAATCGGAGAAAACATTTTTTGGTAGTTAGGTCCAATACCCAGATAAAAGTCGATTTTGCCGTATGGCGTAATTAATGTAGTAAATTTTAACCTCACTTTTAATACACAACCGTTTCGAACTCTGCAACAGGCATATATAATAGGTTGGCAAATATCCTTCCTTCCGCCTTTTTGTCTTTGTATAAAGCGTTACAGAGCTCGTATCTGGCAATGCTATACATCTTTGAAAGGTCTTGACATAACCTATAAAACGGCGCTATGCATTTTTTATTTGGATATTGCGTTCAACAGTAATAGATACCAATAAAATTTTTAAAGTTCACTTTCTTATGATACAAGGCTAGACCTTTGAATTTCAGATCGTTTTCAACCTTTTCATGTATCAAATGGCGCAGCATGAAGAACTAGTCTATTTAAATATTTGAAAATACCTTTACGATCACCCTTTACTGTTTTTGCATACTGAAGACATCATTGCAACAGACTTTTCTCTTCAAATAATCGCATTACGTGAAACACCGTCGTGGCGTACGAGTATGTGGCTCACAAAAAAAATGTAAACAAAACGGTATCAACGAGTGCTCAGCATGACAGCGAATGTCACAAAGACGAGTTAATAATGCCTTTGCATTTATACTGACTGACAGCGTTTAAGCTTATTAAATGTCGGTCATAAGAAGTCAAAAGGAAAAGTTAATATGTTCAATGAAGTTACTTCTGTTTGGAATTTTGATTAGAAAATTTGCATACTAAATTATCATGCTTAGTTTGAATGCTACCCATACTGGATTGAGATATTAACCCGAAATAACCCACGATTACCATATGATAAAGCAAAAATTATCCCTATATTTTTATAAATTACTTGAAAATTACACTATAAAACTACAAACCAAGTTGGTTTTTCGTATTTTCCGCAAGAGTTATATATTGAATATAATGAATCGTGAACAGTCTTCAATTTCGTGCTCGGGCGGTCAAAATACATAGGTATATTTCATTTCAGAAAAATCTGAAACGTAAAAGTTCTGGGCAGTATCGGGTTAAGTTGAGGTACAAATACTATTAATAATAAGACAACGTCTGAGGCATTTTACGTTGCAAATTTGTGTCTCAAATAATAACTTAACCCTCTAATGCCCGAATTAAAATGGGCGGAGCTAACATTTTTTTTTGGACATTATATTAGTCTTAACTCAAATTTGAATTGATAAAAATTTCAAAGTCCTATGTGTCCTGGTTCATTAGTTACAGGATGTTGCCTATAGGCAACAATTAAATTATTATAAACAGACTAAACACTTTTCTCATGGCTGATTTATTTGAAATAACTCTCTTATGTTTATTCATTTATATAGTTCACTTTGTTTTAAATTAAAACAATTATTTTGATGTTTTTGAATACTTTTTATATAACTTTTTTCGCGAAACGAATTTGCCAATTTCACTCTGCGGAGAACGCTTACTGAATGAACACGAATCTCAGAATATTTTACGTAGTATTCATTATGTGTTTTCATTTGAATATATAACTCCTGTTCACAGCTGCTGGTGAGCGTGTGTAATTTTTCCAAACCGATGCAATAGTTTACCATTAGGTCGCCAAATCTCTCCTTCTAGCATTGCAAATCTCTGTTAGAATACACTGAATCACTTATGATGCATTTGAATTGCTATCCATCCCTCAATGTAGACGTATTCTTCACCAAACCCAACTAGGAGGTGATATTCACATTTTCGAGCTGAATTTTATAAATACAGCGGGCCAAACAGTGTATGTACATGTTGTTTTTGAAGGAAACTTTATTAAATTTATCATTTCTTTTATATAAAAAAACGAAACAAAATTATTGAATAAGTCATCCCAAAACGAAGCAGGTTTATCAGCATATTTTCTTGGAAATGCAAACCTCTTTTGTCGATTCACCAGCGTATTTTTGCGTGCTGTTCGTGCAGCTCTCTCGTAAAGCACATTTCGAATCGTTTGAGGATGCACGCTACACCCTGAACTGCGTAAAACTTCCTTCTTTCTGTATTCTGGTGCTGATTGCCTTGGGTATGCCTGTATTGCTTCAAGATTTTACATTCATCGCGGGTTGTCAACTTTTTTGGAGGAACTGATCGTGGTTTTACCTGTAAATTTCCAGACTTGTCATATGTTTGAATTATTGTCTGCTCACTCAATGGGGTTTGCTAATAATTCGGCCAATTGCACGAGCTCCATTCCCTTTTAAATATAAACCTATGGTAATTTTCCGAGTATCAAATGGAATTGCACGACCACTCCCCATTTCGACTTAAACGTTGACGTTTGACACAAAATTAAAATTCTCCTGCAAAATCATTTAAGCAATTTAATAGTTTTAAACACAAATAATTTATTACCGATAGATTTCCCCAAAAAAGGGTTCAGATAATTTTTTTATTTTTGGGCAATATTGAAATCCTGGAAGAAATGAAGGGCATATTGCATGAAAAAAATTGCGATTACTTATCTCCTCTAACTTATCGTATTGTGGGGCCTCGAAGTACCTGAAACGCTGTCTCGCTAACGCAGGACAAAAGAACAAGAGATGCTCCACTGTTTCCTTGGTTACCATGTAAGGTAGAAATATTCTACTTAACATATGTGGTGATGATCTATTTTTTATTTCGCAGTAACTTGAATGGAGCCTTCGGAGTATATCTCCATTGGAATCGCATAGTAAGCTGTGGATCTTTATCGTTTGCGCAAATGATGACAAACAGAAAATTGCGTTAAACGCTTGATGTTGAGCGATTTAAATCGATGTGTCTAAAGAAATGTTAAAAAACGAGCAATGTAAACCCATGATGCCTCTAATAACAAAGAACTTCGATATTAAATGTTATAGCTTATTTGACGGTTTAGCAAATGTACCAAATTTATTCTAGTATATACGGATTATACCAATGGATATGGTCATTTAACCATTTAAAGAGGACAACATACTTGTCGAAAAAGTTCGAGGCCTATGTATAATTCAGAAATCCATATTAGATGATTTATTAAAGATTTTATAAACAATAAAATTTCCAATGCTTATGAAAAACAATTAATTAGTAGGAAGAGGATCCGCACTTTCAATATATAGGAGCTAAAGAAATGGTATTAATGGATTCAAAATTTCTTAGACAGAATTTCTCTCAAGTTTCGTTAAGGTATCGAATACACTGTTGTATAAAAAAGAGAAAAGTTTTACTATATCTATGTTATGTATTGCAATGCCAAATAACCTGATGGCCTAAGCCTAAGCCTAGTATACTATCTTCCATTAACGCATTCTATATTGATTACTGCCGATTCATAAATGGTGACCCGTTATTTACCTAGTTTGTGAAGCTCAACGTTTGCATTAATTGTCGCTGAAATAACTTTCGAATTGCTGGGAAGCAATTTTCTAGTTTTTAATAACGTCCTTTAATGGGCGTGGCAAAGTGTGGCGAACTTTTCAATGTCAACAATGACGACAGCTCCAGAGAGTTTAATAACTACATAAGTGTAGAGCGTAGTGGCTGCAATCCAAATTTGTTTTAATTAATACAAAAAAAAAAAGAAAAAGGAAAACTCTACAGTTATGTAACGTAATATGTGCTTTATCGTTTTTATTTACTACTTGAATATACGTTTACAAGAAACTTTTAGGTAAAACAATAAAAACCGGATATTAGATAAGGTTAACTGTTTCATTTCTTTACAGCTAGCTCAACTGATTAGCGCAAATGTGCGCTAGTACATATATGCAAACCACATACACACACGCACACTAACCGTTGTTTGTCATGTCATGTACGCAAATGTACAGTTAAATTCGAAGCAATTTGGCGTTTACCTTTCTCAAAGCGGCTGCATATCTACCCTTGTTATCAAGGTAATAAAATTCTTTGCTTACAAAATAAAATCCTCCGTAAAATCTTTTGCTGACAGCCAAAGTTATTTATTGCGCACACACGCACACACGCACAAGCCATTACATACAAACGCAACACAACTGCATACATACATATGTATATACAGTTAGATGTATATGCGAAGCTGTTAAACGGAATGAGCAGCATTCAGCGATGCGCCACTCTCCGCATACTTCCCTCCTGCGGCGACTTTAAGCAATTTCAAAGCCCCGAAAAAAGCACCACATATGCATATAAGCAGTCATTATATGTAAATATGTGAATTGTATGTATGTGTGTATGTATGTATGTGCATAAATGTTTGGTTATAAATATGTATATGGTTAAGCACGGGCCTTTTTCTGCGCCAAGTCAAGTAACCTAGACCGCATCTTCTTTCGTCGCCATCTTTTTAACAACCGTGCCGAGTTGGTTACAGCTTCTTTTTATACCCACACGAACACAGCATACATACATGGAAGCATAAGGTGCACACATGTCTTAAGTTGTTGCTTGATAATCACAAAATCTGTGTAGCGCTTTGCTGTCTATGTGTTTTTTTTGCTTTTTTTACATTTTATGCTTCAACGTGTGCCACTGATTTTATTAGCAAATTCGCTAAAGGCAATAAAGAAGTAGATACGAGTAACGCTTAAACTCGGGGCAGGCAGGTACATACAGAGCACAGCGCAAACTTATACCTTAATGAATATCACTGTTGTGTATTGGTGACTTAAAGCTGCCTAATATATGTAGTATTGCAAGTTCAACCCTTTGCATAATTTGAGCTTTAGTGAACTGAGACAAAAAGGAAAGTAAATTGTTGCATATATGCTTTCATTTTTATTAAGCAAGTTATTGACAGCCAGTAGTTTTGTACAGCTGCTCTTATATCCTTATCATAATCTAGTGGTGCACTGTTCTACTTTCTGGAGTTCGATTATTTGTAATATGCCAAGGACCTTTTTCGCTCAGCAAAAATTACAGACAGAGAAAGCAGCGCTAATTTTTTTAAGTAATTTATTAATAGAAGAATTCAAAATTACTATAGAACAAAATAAATATGTTGTCTTAACCCTTTCATGCCCAATGTTGCCTATAGACAACATTGTACTTACTGGCTTCTAATTCTCGTTATTTAAATATTTTTGACCAGCGGTTTTTTTAATTACTTAGACTTATGTCTTGTGCAAGCTTACAGTTACTTTTTCTGAAATGAACTGTGCAGGTGTTCATTCAGTAAGGGTTCTCCACAGAGAGGAATTGGCAAAAATCGTTTCGCGAAAAAAGTTATATAAAAGCGGTTATACAAAAAGGGTTCAAAAACATAAAAATAATTGTTTTATTTTAAAACAAAGTGAACTATATAAATAAGTAAAGATAAGAGAGTTTTGTAAAAAAAAATTGCATGAGAAAAGTGTTTTGTTTTTTATAATATTATAATTTAATTTGTGCCTATAAGCAACAAGGACTTTGATATATTTATCACTTCATATTTGAGTTAAGACTAACATATATATGTCGTAAAAAAATGTTAGCTCAGCCCATTTTGATTCGGGCATGAGAGGGTTAAAGATAGTAGTATTAAAATTTAGCAAATTGAAACTCTGTAATTGTTTAAAGAGCTCTTAGTAACATTTTGCATGATTTATAATCTCTTTTTCTTTAACACATTCAACCAAGCATCTTACGCACAATAAATAAAGTAAAAGTAGCTATTATCAATTCTTTAAATAAAATTAGTAGTGACGAATCGAACGAACCAACTGGTATAAATCTAACAGACTGGCATAATCAAACTGGTTGCAAAATAGGAAGCAGTAGTTACACCACTTTAATGTCGTAAATATAGTATTTTGTATTGTAATAAGCTTAAAACTTTTTCTACAACATCTATTGTAACTTTTTCGATAAGAGAGCAGCAAATAAGCATGAAAGTGACTATTGGAAGACCCCTATCAAATTTGCGTTAAATAAAGTTAAACTAGGAAAATAAGTTTGTATAAAAAGAAGCCTGCCTATACTTACCAAATGTATTTCATACATATAAAGGGTGTTTTTAAGGCATGTGGTTTTCAAGAAGAAATAAAACGAAAAAAAAATAATGATATGGCCATTTCGATAAGTGACCGCTGCGACTGGGTTGAATAAATTCCAGCCGAGTGAAAATTCATTGAAAACGGTACGTCTAAAAATGAAAAATGTTTTCAGTGAAAATTACTGCTTCATTTGTTTGCAATGGCTTCATATATCCATTCCGTCCTTGAGTGATGGAGGGAGTTTACATATGTAATTTATACGGGGGCTGCTATATATATTTCTAGCCTAATAATGAAAATAGGAATATTTATCAACGAAAATGGTTTTTAATGTTTTTCAAAATATTCTCCATCAAGATTTATACACTTTTGCATGCGTTCAAACCAATTTTCGAAGCACATTTTTTGAGCCTTTTTTTGAGCGATTGTCAAATTGTGCGGGATCCAACGAGAACAAACCTTTTTATGGCCAGGTGTTCATGCAATATCGGATGTATGCTGGTGGGAGAAATGCATAGGCATGCCTCTATCTGAAGGTATGTTACATGACGGTCTTGCATTATCAGTTCACGTACGGCATCGATGTTTTCTGGCACAACGGCTGTTTTTGGACGACCTTCACGGAATTCGTCTATGAGCGAGCGTCGGCCACGATTGAATTCGTTGTACCAGTTTTTCACAGTGCTATAGGATGGTGCTTCATAGCCCTACAAAGATTTTAGTTCATCGATGCACTCTTGTCGCGATAATCCACGTCGAAAGTTGTGAAAAATGATCGCACGAAAATGTTCACGAGTTAATTCCATTTTTTGGCCGAGATGAATTTTTTAATTCCCTGTAAATAAAACAATTCACGATTAAATGACAAAACGTTCTGAGTGATGTTATACTAAAAAATGTCAAACTTTCCAATGGAAATGTCAGATTGCACGTGGCAACACTTAGTGTTGCCTAGGCCAGAAATATATATAGCATATATATTTTTGATATTTTTCATAAATTGTAGGTCATTATATAGGAAATAATAAACCTTTTTGATTTTTTTGTTTCAGCTACTCATTCGGCCGGAATCATGTCAGCGGAAACTTTTTCTTGGCACCTCCGAAGACAGCACATAACTCCGTTATTATACTCTCGCAATAAAGTTGCGAAGAGAGTATTATAGTTTTGTTCACATAACGGTTGTTTGTAACACCTAAAATGTATACCAAAGTGATCAGGGTGACGAGTAGTTTTGAAATCCGGATGTCTGACCGTCCGTCTGTGCAAGCGATAACTTGAGTAAAACTTGAGATATCCTAATGAAACTTGGTACACATGTTCCTTTGGACCGTAGGAGGGTTGCTTTCGAAAATGGGCAAAATCGAACCTCTGTCATGCCCACAAAATGGCGAAAACCGAAAACCTATACAGTGTCATAACTAAGCCATAAATAAATAGTAGTTGGATGTAATTTGTGGAAAATGGATGAAATCGGTTCACAACAACGACAATTTCCCATATAACTCAATTTTGAATTCCATCTTATTCACAAACCAATAGAGCTATTAAAACCAAACTTTCTGCAGTGGGATCCCTTACGTACCCCACCGTACACCATGAAAATAGTTGAAATCAGATAATTACCACGCCCACCTCCCATACAAAGGTTAGGTTGAAAATTGCTAAAAGTGCGTTAACTCACTAACGAAAAACGTTAGAAACAATAAATTTTACAGCAGAAATAGCAGAAGGAACCTGCACTCAGATCTTTTTACAAAATGGAAAATGGGCGTGGCATCGCCCACTTATGGGTCCAAAACCATATCTCTGGTGTCTGATGACACGTGTGGAAAATGGATGAAATCGGTTCACAACAACGACAATTTCCCATATAACTCAATTTTGAATTCCATCTTATTCCTTCACTTTGTAATATATACATAAGGAACCAATGAAGATAGCGAAATAAAACTGATGATGATCTGTGGCATCACTTGTGAAAAAATTGTCGAAATCGGACTATAACTTTTCAAAGCACCGGATATCTACAGCTGCTGGCCATCGAATTACGAACGGGGAGCATATTCAATATTTTTAATTTTTTTGACAATGTTTTTAATTTATGGTGAAAGTTACAAAGTTACAACCTGGGTGGCATCCTTTGCCTATATTTCTACTGTATAATTAACGGTATAATATTCGAATAAGCTTGCCTACTTTATAGTTATCGGAAGACAATTATTGTAACCGTAGTTTTTTTGTAATTCGTAATTGTTCGTAATTCGATGGCCAGGTACTGTACATGAAGAACTCAGTTCTTTAGGGTAATTTTTCACCGAAAATGTCGGTAAATCTCTCAGATATCTTAATTTAATTCTGAGGAAATCGTTTTATTCTAATAGTGTGTCTCTGTACCAGAAATGGTTAAAATCGGGTCATAACTTCCCCTAGCTCCCATATACCTAATATTAGGGGTTTCAAACTTTCAATGGACTTTATACTATATATGTATATGCCGAATATGTGAGTCAAATTGTGTGTTATTTTAATAAAAATATAGCAACAAATTGCGAAGGTATAAAATGTTCGGTTGGACCCGAACTTACCCTTTTCTTAATTGTTTTTTTAAATAATAGTTTTCTCAAACTTACATTTCCTATCATATACTTTAAGTACAAATTAATATATGTATATACGAAAAAATAATAAAATGTGAATTTTAACGTGTAAATATACATATATTAACTTATTATTTTTGGGTATTCCAAAACGGGAAATTTTCGCAAATGTGAACTGCTTTGGTTTCAATTAGTACATGTTTTCGATTGTACGCTGTATATATATGTATTGCATACATGTACACAAAGACAGCTGTTTACATAAAGAATGCTTGTGGAATGTTACGATAAGCATTTTATAATTATGTTCTGACTCAGCTTCTCAGCTGAATTCGAATTTGCGTTGCCTAAAAAACGTTGACAGATATCTTAATGTTTCTTGCTACGACGCCCTCATGTCATTAAATAAAAGAAAGTTCTATAGCAAAGTTACAGATTAACCTAAAGAACTTTAAGTGGATGCAAAAGAGCATTGTAGGTAGAATCATTTTTTAGTTGTTGCAGAAGTCCGATTTTGAACATCAATCAAACCAACCTTCTCATAATAGCAAGTTTTAAGTTTAAGCTAAGTTATATTTAGATATCCAGATCAAATTATCGCTTGCTAAATGGCAGACCGGACAGACGTTTGTTGACCACGGTCACTTACCTAAAAATGTGTAAATCCTCATGTCCTTCTGTGCTGTGAATATCTGTTGCAAAAGTCTTATTTTTTCTTAACTTTTTTTTTTTAATTTTTGCAATTGTCAGGTTTTGGCTATCTCAATACAATCTCATATTGCTAATTGTAACGTGTACGAAGTTTTATTAAGATGTCTAGATTTCAATTCAAATTATCGCTTGACCGAATGGACAGACGGATGGGCATTGCGACTAAAATTTGAAATATAAACTATCCTATCTTTTAAGTTGAAACAAACTGCAGATTTGTGCAAAATTTCATTCAAATCGGTTCAGTAGTTTGGGCGCCAATCCCGGACAAACAACGTAATTTTTACTGATAATCTAAGTTAGTTTGAATTATCAGTTAGCATTTGCTCTATATTAAAAAACTTCAAAACATTACATCTAATAACATTAACATTTGCTATGGCAAATGGTTATAGGAGAGGTGATTGTGATCTTTGAATATATCTCCAGTATTTTTCACTCATTCAACACATGCGTATGACTTTGTCTATAAAACTTTTCATAATTGTTTTTAAAAGATACGCTTATAATATTGTACATAACACTCACCACAACACAACAACAAGCTTGCAAGTCTGTAAGTATATTCTGCTTTGAATACTTCAAGTAAAAGGAATTTTAAAATTTTTAGTATTGTCACTCACATATAGTTTCTTATTATTAAATATACTTCAAAAAATATTTCAGAATATTATAGCTTATAAACTACCATAATATTTGAGGTATAACATCGAAATAGGTGTCAAAGTTAAACTTTGTCAGTTCGATTGCACAAAGACCCAACATTGGACAAAATACCCTTTGGAACCATTAAAATAAGGCCTAAAACAACAAGTAAAAAAAATTTCATGGACCGAATTTCCATCTGCGAAAAGCTGCTGGATCGCAACAAAATCGAAACACTTCTTAAGACGATGGTTACTGGCGATGAAGAGTAAATCAGAATGTCAAGTGAAAAGAGGTCGTGGTTAAATGGCATTGGACCGAGCCAATGATGGCCAGTTCCGGTTAGGAAGGATTTACTAAGTACTTGGTGAGATTGGAACGGTCCAATCCAAGTACTTAGTAAATCCTTCCTAACCGGAACTGGCCATCATTGGCTGTGTGCTGCTCCTCTAGGGCCAAACTTTTAATTCGGACATGTCAACAAGTAGCAAGTGCCCAGAAGCGGGCAGCTTCTCTATAAGAGTGACATTATAAACCTTCACACTGGCAATAAGTTATCGAACAACACAGTGCTTATTGGAATTGGATCAGACCGCTCTAATTGTGCTAAATAAAATCTTCGATTATATTCAAAATTAACAGTCATATTATTATTAGGCCATTATAAGTATAATTTTTTTATTTGAAACAAATAAACATGTTTTTGATTTTGTAAATAAGAATATTAAAGTCTAATCGAATCCAGATAGTTTCAATATAAAGAGTATAGTGTGCATTAGCAACGGGAATGCACCGCAACATATAAAATTGTTTTAGGTATATCGATTTAAATTGCCCAACATCAATCGTCTCCAGCAATTTTGGGTTGGTCGTATCATCATTTGCGAAAACGATAAGGATTCTTCCTTTTTTAATTCATTCCAATTCACACCGAAATGATCACCATTGTAGACCCCATTTAGGTGACTGAAAATAAAATATATTTAATCATAAACGCTGGGTTTTTATCAAACGGAAAATATTTTTACCTGTTATAACAACTGAAAAACCACCAAGCACCTTCAAACACCTTTGCACAATTGCTTTCCGAATTATCATTATCACGATCATATGTTGAAAATTTTTCTACGCTACAATTACCCAATTTCTTCAAATAGTAGCTCTCAGGCTCTATAAGGAACTCTGCATATTTTGCATAGTACTTTTTGCCACTACGCCTTTGTAGTTGAATATACAACTCTTGTTCACAGCTGCTGGTTAGCGCTTGAAGTTTTTCGAAACCGATCCAATAGTTTCCCGTTAAATCACCAAATCCCTTCTCATAGTCATTCCAATCTCTATAAAAACTTACTGAGCCACTTTGACGCCGTTGAATAACTAACCATCCTCCAAAATCGACGTCTTCTTCACAAAATACCTCCAATTCGGTGATATTCATCTTTTCAAGTTTAATTTTATAAACGCCACTTTTCAAGCTGGTTGCTGCAGCTTCCATACAACTCGATGGATTTGTTGCTCTGAAATTAGCGTTAATAACTGTGAGTACTACTGAGTAACTACTGATAACCGCCTAATATATATTAGCTGTTTTAAGAGTTTCAGAAGTAGTTACTAATTCTTACCGATTTTCAATTAACTGCTGTTCGATGTTCGAAGCTTTCGTGTCTATTTTATCTGTACTTTTTCGTACCTCTTCTAATTCCTTCATAAATTTCTTAACGAGATCTATTTCCACATTACAATTGCAATCGCACACTGTACTCGTATCAATACTCTGAGTAAATCCAAATTTAATTTGCGAAATTAAAACATAATTCAGTAAAATAAAGAAAACAAAGCAAGACATTTTTCGCGAGTTGCTCTTTGGGCGTCGAATTGAAACTAACTAGTTTTAAGTAAGGATTAAAGTGAAATAAGTATATAACGTATACTTCTTTATATAAAGCAATATCGCAAAATTCAACAAATTGATAAGAAGATACAGTATGTCAGGAAAGTGTTTTGACAAGAGAACATATTTATCTCATATTTCTCTTGCCAAAACACTTTCTTGACATACTGTATCTTTTTATTTATACATACTTGCACTCACATGCAGTTTTTTATAAAAAAGAATTTGTGGAATGATACGATAAGCATTCCAATATTATGTACTTCCTCAGCTTCATGAGTTCAGTAGCATGTCCGTAGATGTTTGTAAGTATATCGTCAAACCCTTTTTCCAAAGCAGTGCATTAAATAATAATATCTCACATTAGAAATGGCGCATTTTTCTCAAATGTTTTCAAAGATAGCACAGGGTGCTGTATTCACTTCATATATGTGACTTTGCGGTACCAGCAATAATTCCTTAATATATTTTTATACTCTCTCAACAAAAGTTGCTATGAGAGTATTATAGTTTTGTTCACATAACGGTTGTTTGTAGCACCTAAAACTAAAAGAGTTAGATAAAAAGTTATATATACCAAAGTGATCAGGGTGAATAGATTTGAAATCCGGATGTCTCTCCGTCCGTCCGTCTGTCCGTCTGTGCAGGCTGTAACTTGAGTAAAAATTAAGATATCTTGACGAAACTTGGCGCAAATATTCCTTGGGACCATGAGAGAGTTGCTTTCGAAAATGTGCGAAATCGGACTATTGCCCCGCCCACAAAATGGCGAAAACCAAAAACTTATAAAGTGTCATAAATAAGCCACAAATTAAGTGATAAAACTAAAATTTTGGAATAAAGGATCGCACTAGGAAGGAGCATATTTGAGTGTAATTTTTTTTAGGGAAGTGGGCGTGGCCCCGCCCCCAAACAGGCTTTTTGTATATACCTCGCAAACCAATAGAGCTATATAAACTAAACTTACTGCAGTCGGTTTTCTTACGAACCCCACCACACATTATGAAAATAGTTGAAATGTTAATGTTAAGTATACATTCCTTATTATGTCCAAAAAACTTCGAAACATTCGATCGAGCACTTTCTTAAAAAAAACAAGTAAGGAAGGGCTAAGTTCGGGTGTAACCGAACATTTTATACTCTCGCAATTTATATATTTAACTTTATTTATATTATATAATACACAATTTGGTCCACATATTCATATATATTGTATATAAATTTGAAGGATTGGAAACCATATTCACCGAGGTCCATACAAAGGTTTGGTTGAAAATTACTAAAAGTGGGTTAACTCACTAACCAAAAACGTCAGAAACACTAAATTTCACATAGGAAATAGTTTACAGATAGAAGCTACACTCAGATAGTCTTACAAAGTTCTGGAATATAGGAAGTAGGCGTCGCCCACTTATGGATCAAAAACCATATCTCAGGAACTACTTGACCGATTTCAATGAAACTTGGTTTTTAATAGTTTCCTTACATCCCAATGATATGCTGTGAAAATAGGCCAAATCGCTTCACAACCACGCCTACTTCCTATATACCAGAACTTTGAAGACGATTTGAATCGTTAACTTTACAATATATAAAGTAAGCACTAGTGAAGATATCGATGTAGAACTTTGCACAAATATTACGTTTATAGTGTGGCAGCCCCATTCTAAAAATCACCGAAATCGGACCATAGGTTGTCAAGGCCCCATATATCGAACATGAGGACCTCGTTACTTCTAACCTAATATTATGGTTTCCAACTTTCAATGGACTTAATACAATATATATGACGAATATGTGGGTCAAATTGTGTATTATATAATATTAATAAAGTTAAATAAATAAATTGCGAGAGTATAAAATGTTCGGTTACACCCGAACATGGCCCTTCCTTACTTGTTTTCAATATTTTTGTAAAAAAAATGTTAAGTATACATTCCTTATTATGTCCAAAAAACTTCGAAACATTCGATCGAGCACTTTCTTAAAAAAAATTAACAAAAATCGCCTAATTCTTCATGGGTTACACAAGCTGTGTTGTTTGATAACTAATTGATATTTTGAAGATATTTTCATTACACCACACTCATGGAAACCTTCGTGCCTATTATTAAAAATCTACAGTTTTTTTAACCAGTAAAATTATTTGCCATATACTAGAAACATGAGGTAATCATTTGGTGCTAAGTACGGACTTTAAGTGGATACATAATGACCTCTTAAACAAGCTCCTGGAGCTTCTGGGGGTTACTATTGATGTGTAATCTGGAGCTGTCCTCAGGAAGCACAACTATTTGCCAATTGTCGGAAGCTGGCAGTTTCTGGGTGATTTCTTTTTGACAGTCCATCTGTTATAGGTAGAGAGCGACCGATTAATCGCTCTTGGCATCGGCATCGGCCAAAAATTGGGACTTAGTCACTTAGTCACCTTACTGACCGTCAATACTGCCTTGGACACCGTTTGCTTCGGCTTGCCATGACCCCAACTTATCAATACCAATAACCATTCGCCTCAGAAAGAGATCAAATTTATTTGCATTAAAAAAAAAATAAAAAAAAAAAAAAAAAAATTTGAAATATACAAAAAAATTAAAAAAAAAATATTAAAAAATAAAAAAAAAAACAAAAAGGGATTACATGTCTGCTACGTCCACGTCGTTAATCCTGGGTTACGCTAAATTCTGATAATAATAGTGCATAAATCAATGATTTTTTATCATGTTCTGAGTTTTATTTATATGTATGGTTCTGAAAACTTCGAGCGTTAGTCATGGCGTATGATTAACTATTGGTAACCACATATATCCTAAAATAGTGTTCCGAAATAATATATGGTGTTAATCTCGCGATTATAAATATTACCTAGTGATCTCTCGAAAAAAATAGAAACTAATTTCAAACTAGTTTAAGTTGACAGCAAAGCTGGAACAAGCTCATATGCCCCGTTGAGTAGCCAATTAAGAAAACTGCCTATACAGTGGCTTTTAAACTATGCCCGCATGCATGCATTATCCCTTAGTTTACAAATACAAATGCGTTGACCGTGAAGAGCACGCATACACACTAACAGAAATTCAAATTGGGTAAACTATTCGCTATGCTGTTGATTCCTGGTATTTGCCGATTTGTATAGAAGGCAGTATGGCGTTTATGGTTTGGTCTGCAATTCAAATTATTTATGAATGTCATATTTTTATATATTTTGCTCGTACACGACCCTTTGCGGTAGACTCGTTATGAATGTTTTGACAGTTGGCATTTAAACGTTTTCATTCGCAAGGAAATTGGTGTGCGGGTTTTGAGCGCTAGCTAGATTTTTGAACCCACCGCAAAACTATTGAGGGAGTTTTAATGGAATTAGTTAAATTTTAAATTTTCTGTCTTTCTCTTGAGATATCTGCGAATTCTCTATAAACAAAATTGGTCATAAAACTAAATTTATGAAATTAACTGACATAAAAATATTATTCAGACCGATTAATGTCTATGTATATGATATTAAGTCAATCTGAAGACTGAAATACTGAAACGTATGATATTCTAATATGAGTTTGAAAGGAAAAAAATCAAAATTTTAATCCTTTCTATTAAGCATAAAGCAGCTTATCCATAATATTTGGCTTCATCCGACTACAACACGTCCTTACTTGCCGTGTATACTATTTACATATATAAACTCAATATTATTTGCTTTGAAAGCAGCTTTACGGGATGTGAATTTTATTCATAAAATGCATATTTTTGTAGTTTGAATGGAAAATATAAACGTTTTGTTTATATGCATGTATGCGTACGTGCCTTTGAAATGCATTTCAATGCCAACCGACCGAAAAAGTTGAAAGGCAAAAATATACAAACTGTTGGCTTTTCAATAAGCTCACATAGAGTTTTGACTCGGCCAGGGCTATTAAAATCGCGTAGATTTGCGACAGCTGTAACGTAGGTGGCGTTTATACCAATCATACACCGGTAAAAGCATAAAAACCACACAAGAATAATAATTATGAATAAATCTATGAAATAGTTGACAAACAACATAACTTTATTAAGGCGTTTTTAGCTTTATGCGGAAATAAAGCGAGTGAGGAAGGATATGGTAAGGGATTTGTGTGAAGCTGTGCAACCTTATTACGGTATTGATCCGATTTGCACGTGTGGCTATTGTGATTAGATCGGTAGTTTAGTTAATTGTTTTGAATACCATTAATCTGACGATAAATCTGTGTTTTGTATTATCTCTTAATTGAGAGATCTGCAATACTCTTGCAGGACCCCCAGAGGATACACTTTTCCAGCCTGCTGAATGGTAGTGAAAGCGTAACACCAAGAGATGGTGAACCAGATGATGACGATGGAACATTTAGACCTGGAAAATCTACAATGGCAATTGATTTTACTAGTCCTCTCTCGACGTACCACAACTAAACTCTACAAGTTCCTCATGATTCCCGCCATGTTTTATGGTGCAGAAGAGTGGACTATGTCGTTATCCAATGAAACAGCGCTACAAGTTTTCGAGAGAAAGGTTTCGCGGAAGATGTATGGTCCTTTGAACATTGAACGGAAGTACAATTTCTATATCCAACCTTATTTAGTGTAACCGGTATGTAAGTGTTCAAAAGTAATGTCATCACTGAAAATTCTAAACAAATTGATTTTATTTTTAGAGGATAAATAGTTAATTTCTCAGCATACCGAAATTACAACTAGTATCATATTCTAGCCTGACCGAGGATCAACGGAGTATATGAAGAAATCGAATGAATTGGATGAAAAGGTACTAAAATTAATTTAAACCATCGACCTCGTCCACTATTTTCGATCTTTTGTTTCCCTAGAACTCCGTCTTCGCTTAGAATTTTATCCATAAATTTAATAAAACGTTTTTTGCAGACAGTTTACTGAGTATGCGAGAAGGAAATATTTGATGGTTTAATAAAAAAAAATTGTCGCCGTTAAACAAAATTCTGAGTTTGTCATTAGAGGGTTAAGCATTTATGACATATCGACATACCGACCAACTGACATGCATATGTACTAATACCAATTTTACACTTAAATTAATCTGCATTGGTATGCACTAATACGGTACTATACACAATTCTTTCGGTTAAATGCTAAACTACACGTATATTTATTTTCGAACTAATTGCATTTTGTAGATTTTTCTTTGCTTACAAAGTAGCCGTCTAATTGAATATATTAATACAAATTAGTCAATTTGTGGTTGAAGATTTTGACTTTTTGGCTTATCTAGATTTTCTCTGCGCCAACATTTTTAATTGGTTTCTGCAAATAGTCTTTAGCTTTGCACTTTGACGGAATAAATATTGAAATTAACACTACTTTTTCATTTATTTTCTATTTGCAATCATGCAATCAAGTTAGGTAAATACAGTAAATTAGGCAAGTTTTAGGTTTGGTAATAAATGTTTAACACACGTTTCGTGGTAGTTGCCTATAGATGTATAGATAGCTGCAGATTTTTTTTTTAATTTTCGCTGTTTTTAACTATCGTGGATATAGATCTTATGCGATAAACTTAGTTTTTATCAATATGCACTACGACGGTACACGCATGCAGAGGCCAAGATATGAAAAGTGAGGAACGACTAAGTTTGAACACGGCCACATATTCTCAAGTAACTCCCGCAATTTATCAATTCGTTAGAATTACATACGAATTCGCGCTTAGTTTCATTAAGATATATTGCTTTAAGGTCAATCTATCTGACAGGCCAATCTTTACAGGATTGGTAACTCTGAATTTTTGTAACAAATTATATGATAGCAAGTATTTCCACTTAATTTAATTGAAATATTATTAAGACGATCAGAATGGTGAAAATCATTTCATTGAACTTAACCGAACATATAGCGGATATATGCGGTAGCAAGTCGACCGATAGTATAGGTATCCTTGTATTCGGTGGGGAACACTTGCGATCACTTTACATTATGACATTGGAACAATTATTATTTTTATTAATTATAATTTATTTGCTTATAAGTGTAATATTGCCTATTTTTCTACTAGATGCTATATGGGTTGATAAAAAAGTCCAAAAAAAAAATGTTCGGAATGAAGAGGGCAGAGTTGGTTCTTAAATTGGATGTATTATTCTCTTGATGAAGTTAAGTATTAAACTGATAAACTGAGTGAGTATCTTCAACCGCATTCCGTTAAAAGTATTCTCATTCACCGTATGATAGCTTTCCACAGAATAAGGTTAGATACGCAGAATGATAAATTAGTTTCTTCGATTCACCATTTCACTGTTCGTTACCTTTGCGTGCTGTTTTCTTGTAAAATATGCTGAAATGAAAGCAGCTACAACGATAGTGAGTAGAATTCGATACAAGACAGTGTAGGGATGCCTCATTCAAGTAGTATAACCACTATATTCTATGTTACGAAGTTCTGATTTACACACTTTTGAACAGTTTTACCATTTGTATGGCTCGAATGACAAATTAAATTACTGTCAAAAATGAAAGTTTTAAGATTTTTGATTCATGTAAAAATAATACTAATTAAAATAGTTTTTTTCGATTCGCTACTCTCCAATCCTTGACGAATCGAATACAACTACTGTAGGTGTATTTAAAAACCTAGACTATGCATATAAAAACAGCAACTCTGTTCTGCGGTAACCCGCTTCCAATGCTGCCATGTAAAAATGGTCAAAGCAAGGTGCAGGTCCTTCCCAGTCCTTTTTAATATTGTGCAGACGTCACGAAACAGTTCATATTCCTAAA
This sequence comes from Zeugodacus tau, assembly GCA_031772095.1. NCBI lineage: Eukaryota > Metazoa > Arthropoda > Insecta > Diptera > Tephritidae > Zeugodacus > Zeugodacus tau. Next base: position 53,380,987 of record CM062651.1, on the reverse strand, counting down.
ATCATTACCTTTAGAAATCAGCGGTTTCCCATTTATATAATTTTATTGCTCATGTTTCGAATTTATCGATAAATGCAATGAAATAAATCGATAAAATTCCTTTTTTTCGGGAAGATTAAATTCAATGGATGCGTTTATATTTTATTTATTTACAAGCTGAAATTTCTTTTTACCATGTGCAGTAAGAGTGCCCTTTGCGGGTTGCAAATACAGCGATCCAATAACCGGATGAAAATGTATTTAAAAGTGCGCACACAAGTAAAATGAAAAGTTCGCGACAAGTTTGGCCTTTTACTCAATAAAGTGGTGTGAAAAGAGTCAAGTGGTTTCCATTTTCAGTAATCAAACGCAATACTTCTTTCCACCTACGCAATGCAATTTGAATTTACTTGTAAAGTTACAGTGGAACAGTTTATCAATAATATTGTATGTAACATATTCCAGTGCTAATATATAGACTATATCGTTAACAAAACTACAGAACCTTTTTAAATTCGCGACAAGTGCAGCCATCCTAAAGGAAGGCTACTGCTCATTGACTACGTGGTGGCACTCCATCTGGTATCGCTAAGAACCAAAACTGGTCCATATGTGGCTTATTGACCTACCAGACTAACCTAACCTATTATAGAAAAGTGTTCTGAGTTCGGGACTACTTATTTGTGGGTCTTGAGTTCAAACCCCAGCTGAAGTGATATAATTTTTTTCTATGATCTTTTATTAGACATCGGTCCTCGTCAAGTAAGTGAACAATGCCTAGTTCTTATATACAATCGATGAGTTAAGTAGGTGTGATTATCGCTTCTATTGGACTACAAGGCTTCAATATAGATGAATTGGGAGGCAGTATCTAACGAATGTGAAGAAAATATAATATATTTTAACATTTTTAACACTTGACAATGTATTTGGATTGTGCTTGATACATTAGTAAATTTAAGATGAACATATTTGGTCGAATACAATCATAAATATATCATAAGATTGCGGATAAGAAATAGTCGGTGCTCTTTTCGCAATCTTATAAAAATGTTGGTCATTAGTAGAAAATTTTTCTCTAAATCTCTCCAAAAGCCCTCATATATTTTTTATTCTTCTTATGAATTACAGCCTTTATAAGACTAATGTCTGGGACTAAGGGGTATAAGTGACTTGACCGAAAGCGGTGGGTTTTACAGAATGAAACATGATTTTGCGTAGAGTACATGGAGAGCTCAACGTATTCCATAAATTTGAGCGTTTATTTGATACAAAAACTTTTGGTCAACAATCTGGCCAAATCGCAAATGTGGTTGTTTGGCATTGAGACAAGTCGCTTCTCAATAACTAGATGTAAGTGCTTACAGTAAATGGAGAGAGAGTAGGTTTCCAGTGAACCCGAAAAGATAATGGAATTTACGAAGACTATGATCCTTTGAAGCCATATGAAAAGAGTAGTTGAGTAGAGAAATTAGAGGTCAATCAATAAAAAAATCATTAAGTATTACTTACAAAATCTTATAAAGTCGATTAGTAAATCTTGTGACGATCAGCCTTCATAAGATTGCTGGACTAAGGAAGATAGAATTAATTTTTTATGTAGTTCGACAATTTCGAATTTTGATTTTGAAAAGTGGACCAAAAGCAGCTATAAGCTATCACCAACAGCTCTCAAGAATTTATTTTTCACTGATCGAAAGGCTGACGAACCCCATTGTAACTGATTGAGATTCCGAATGGTATTTTTGAAACACCACATCGTACCGTAAAAAAAAACATTGCATCAGTTCACACATATGCAAATATAAATATATTATAGACCTTTACATTTCAGTGTTATTGGAGTATGGACTTTTTTGAGGTATCGAATGGACACAAGCTGCCATAGCGACATATAGTACACGACTAACAGTGCGTGCAGGTATGCTGTTTTTTGCTTTACATATGCGTCAGTATGCCAATGCGTATGTATGCGTGGGAGTTTGTCCATACAAATGGCCGTACGAATAGTTGACTTTTCGCAGCATGAAATGTCTCCCTGGCTTTTGTGATGTTTGCAAACATATGCCCACACATGCAAATTTATTTGGTTGTATATTTACATGAGCATACACGCAGGCTTATATACTTATATAGTATATATGTACATACATACATCTGCATCTATGTATATCCGTAGTTGCATGCACTAAAGGACAAAAAAACAACAACAAGTTTTTACGCGCCGCAAACGAATGCAAATGCTCAAAGAAACTTTTGCTGGATCTGGTCAACAGTTGCGTCGCTTTTTCAGCCTTTGTGTATGCTACAATGCCCACATTGCCAGTGATGTATTGTGGTAGTTCGTACCTAGCGCCGGATTAAGTCATTTGGAGGCGAAACTGGTTGTTAATCCAACTCGTGTAATGATTTTATAGTAGCTTTTAAGATGGCGATGTCTTACACACTTTAAGTGTAGTCATTACACACTTCTCCATAACAAAGGAACACATTTTTACAGATTCTACTATATTGTCTATGATATGGTTGTAAAGCAAGTTTTGTCAATCAAGATAAGATAGAATTATCAACCGATTGAGTCTATTTTTAAAATTGCCTCCTTAGTACAAAGGAAGTGTATCAATATGTTTCACTCAACAAAAACATGTTTCATTACAAAAGCTTTACCAATATATTCTATGATAATCGAATAATTCTCACCCAGTTTTGTTAATTAGTTCATATGTTCTAAAGTTGCGCATCCTTCAACCTCTGTGATTTAGAGGAACACAAACATTATTCTTATGAAATTTTGGTACCAAATCACATTATATCAATTGAAAAAGCTTCACAGTGGAAGGTATAGAGTGGTATTTCGATATCGTTGTTGGTGTTTTACACTTCTATTTAGAATTTACAGTGGCTTATGACATTTAAAATGACATAATATTTGAAGAAGGCTTTGAAAGTAATTCTTTAATTGATGCTCATGGCCTTCTGAGTATCATCAGTTTTTAATTAATAAGTTCGGGCATTAGTCGGTAGAGAGTTTATACACGTTTAATAGTTTCGTACAACATATTGTCTCCCGAGTTTTTCTTGAGATCGTTATTAACAAGTTGTGATTTTCTTGATTGAACAATATAACACAACATTGAAATATCACCACAGTTGATTCCTTTCTTTTTAAACCAGTCTTGCCATAACCGTTAAATCTGAGCTGCGGAACTAGTGTTTCAGCCGACTGTACCCATTTTTTACTACTGGTATAATTTCAAACAAATATATTCACACACGGATTGCATCATGTACACACGGGACAGCGAATATACCGCTTTGCCTGACGCTCGCTAAAAAGATTTCTGGATGCATGTGTATGATTTTGTACAGTGCCATACTCCTCTCTTTTACTTTTGTCACTTCTATTTAAGGTTTTTAGTTGCAAAAAGACTTGTTGGTGTCCCTTCGTTGAGCTTTTTGATTCCAGTGTTACAATTTCACTTTTTTCATCGTAGAACCCTTTTTGTCTTTTTTGGTTTGCATTTTCACATATCGCATCAACAGATATGCCCAACATCTACATATGTTTATCTATATATTGTAGTAAAAGCAACAAGTTTGCAACTACCTTACAACTAGTAAGATCAGAAAGTCTAACTGGTTTCCAGATCGTTTCTTCATTAAAGAAACTTACGTATACTAGTATGCTGATCCTTCTTACCGATACTTACTTTAAAAGATTTCATGTCATTCTATCAAAAGGACCAATTTTTAAGCTATGTACATAAAGCTTCGAGCGGAATCCCATCAAATTAAAAAAAAAATAATGGACCGCCCTCTTTTTAGCCCTTAGATTAGGGTATATCCCACTTTACAGTATGACTTCGAATAATAATAACTTTTGGAACAGTTCTATTGCAAACAACTTTTTCTAGTTCTTTTCTTCTCAGCAGTTTTAAGTTTCATTGCTTGTATGTGCATTTGTATGTTTTGCGGTACTTTGTTGGTTACAGTTACAGCTTCTAACACGTTTTGTCGTAATTTAATATGAATTGAAAGTAGTAAGTAGATGCTGGCAGCCTTTGACACATTAGAAACTCAAACATACTGTTCCTATGGATTCTTGCATTTAAAGCACTTCGCTCCATTTCAGACAGTAAAAAACTGTGAAACGTGATTTTGTGTAGAGTGCATGGAGAACTCAAAGGATTTCAAAAATATGAGCGTTTATTCGATAGAAAACTTTTGGTCAGCAATCAGGCTGAATTGAAAATGTGTTTGTTTGGCATTGAGACAAGTCGCGACTTAATGGAGCTAAAAAATTCTAAGAAAGCATATTCTTATGCGGTCATATGTAAAAATTCAATCAAGTGAGGAAAGATTTTACTGTCAGGGACGATTCCATCAGCTCACGACTTCCAGCTTTAGACCAAGCATCGTCTAGGTAACCAACAAATATTCGATTGAAGGTTACATAAAGTAAGAAGGCGTCCCCCCGTGGGAAAGCGTAAGTATTGGGACCCATCACATAAAATAAAATTTCGCAACGAAACATCAAACAGAGCTCCGGGTGCGAAACCCACCTTTTGATGACGATCTTTGAAAACGTTTCTAGGATCACGATTTGAAAGCATGCTCCTAGAATGGCCGGTCCTTTAATTGGGAAGATGTCGCTGATCAGCTGTTTTCGGCGAAGAAGAAGAAGATAAGTCCATAAAAAAGAATCCGTTGAATTGTTGAAATGAGCTAGGAATCTACAAACAAGTTACTAAGTACCGCTTTCGAGGTTCTATTGATTAAATTAGTAAACCTTGGATATTATAACTATCAGAGAGACACTGATCAACAAACACCAATAAACCTAAATGGCAGGAGCAATGTAACTCAATCGGTTAGGCAATATCATAAAACAGAACAGCTTAGGAGACAGCTCTTTGGATGTTTGAGTGAACTATAAGTTGTTTGATCCTTCAGATTAATAGGAACCAAAGCTTGGAGCTTGGTCTCAGAGCCTGCAGACTACAGTTGAATGAGTGCCAGGTCAGAGTGCAATCTTTAACTCTTGGCTTTAATCGAATACATAGACTAGACATATTTATATATATGTTTCTAAAATAGACGGAACTCTTAGATCAGAACAAAATATTTTATATCTTTAAGGTTAGAATATTAACTTAAGTGTAGTTAAAGTTAGTGAAATCCAACTAACCACAAAACTACACTTAATTAAACCGCTGTGGTTAAACTTGAACATGAAAGAGCTTGTCAGAGGCTTCTTCTATATTTCGTTTTTAACTCCACCTTCTCAGCTTCTCTAACAGCATTACCTTGCTTTTGTTTGATTGAATTCCCGCAGGAATAATTTTCGTTTGCCAAACAAAGCATAAAATGACAAGCCAAGAGCGTTAATAAAACAATAAAAAAAGAAGGTGGGCGTGCTGCATTTGTTGGTAACAGAGTTGCATGTAAGAAACAACAAAGCGTACCATGTGACCACTAATTATGCTACGGCGTAGTCGGGAATAAAGAATGCGAAGAAAGCGACAATGGTTTATTGGACGAGAAGACGCGAAAACCAAAGAGGAAGCAGTACAAAAAAAAAATTATATCAAAGCAACGCGTGCAAAGCATAAGAAGTAAAGAAAGCGGTCGAGCTGTAGCAGGTAAGCGAAGACAGTGTCTCTGCATGCTCATAAAGGAAATATTTGGTGACATACTCCTTGGCATACCCACAACTGGCAGACGTACATACATAAGTTGGTGGTTGTGGTGGTGCTGGTGGTAGTCCTTTGTCAAGTCCATTAATTATGGCTAGTTTGCACATTTAATTAACTAAGCGACACCCGCTGAAGGCGTGTTCTTCTCCTTGTTCAATGTCAAGACACATTGCACATACAAATGAAGCAGCGTAGCTGAGATAGCTATCTAAATAAATAGAAATGCAGCTAACGATACAAGTGTAAATTAATTTGTGGCAGCTAGTACATGCTTGTACTTATCAGCTTAATTTTTACAGACACACGTAAATTTGCTTATATAGGGTGCTATTTAGAGTTACGACATTTCTCAGAGGTATAGCTGTCAAACGAACTGTCATCAGGAGCACTTGCGTTTGACATTTCTGTCCTATGCTGACATTCTCAAAAGAAATTGGAGACGAGATCCAGATACAATCCAGATATGGAACACTATCGAGTTGAATCCACAAGGCAGCTGAAGGAAAGGCCCACTCGCACTAATCTGGTGGAGAAATTTGTAAATCGAATTACCTAAGATCTAAAAAAATTTAATAAATTTATGAGGCTAGGCCAAGATCGTAATAGGTAATATGATTCTGCTCTCTCGTGAACCCATATACATATATTTGCAATTAAAGTCCTCTACATCTAAAAATACACCCTTTATATGTCCTTTATACATGTATCTTGTCATTGTATTGTATTCATTACTTTTTTTTTGTTTTTTGTATAAACATAAGTTGAAGCTTGTGTATTAATATTTCATTTGCGCGCGAACGCCAACCAGCATATAAAATAACTGGACACTTTGCCAGCGGATGTGTTCAATTAACTTTACAACATCATGCATCACTCATACGCCGCCATGAGTGACAGCTGAGCAACGGCTAAGCGCAGCCAACTCGTTGATCAACAAAAATGTGGCAAAACGTAAGAGCGCCAACGAAACCAAAAAAACAAGTGGGAAAAAGCAAATTTATCGCATGTGAAATTTTTCGGTTTATCTATCGACCTCTTTAAGCTGATCATTTTTGGTAACTGCAACGGATGGCAAGAGATTTACTTTGACACTACTCCACCTTTTTCACTCTTTGTGCTCGTGTGCACAAACGGACCAATCAATTTTGCAGCACTTTCCGGTCTTCCTTCCTTTCATTCGCTTTGTTGCGATTTTTAAAACCCTTTCAAATACATATCTACATACATACTTACACATACATACTCTTCACATACAAATATAAACACTCGTGTATTATGTGTATATCTGTGTGTGTGTTTGTGTACTTGAATTATTTGCAAAGTTTTCGATAACACTATAAATTCATGCAGCGTCATCCCTAAGTTCCAAATTGACGTTAACCACAATGTGGCGCATGCTGCATGTCGGTCTCGTTGCATGTGCCGTCATGTGGTCAGGGTGACCTATTAATCTCGCATGGCGTACACTTTCACAAAATATTCGTATGCAACACTTGAGTGATGGCATCACACAGTGCATCAGTATGCATAACGCAGTGGTGAGTATGGCTCTGGTACGTGGGTTGCTCAAAAAGTAAGTTGTCTATAGGTGCTTGCAACAAAACTTTATATTTATTATACTCTCGCAACCTGTTGCACAGAGTATAATAGTTTTGTTCACATAACGGTTGTTTGTGTCACCAAGAAATATAAGAGTTAGATATGGGGTTATATATACATAAATGATCAGGATGACGAGTGGATTTGAAATCCGGATGTCTGTCCGTCCGTCTGTCCGTGCAAGCGATAACTTGAGTAAAAATTAAGATATCTTGATGAAACTTGGCACACATGTTCCTTGGCACCCTGAGGAGGTTGCTTTCGAAAATGGGCAAAATCGGTCCACTGCCACGCCCACAAAATGGCGGAAACCGAAAACCTATACAGTGTCATAACTAAGCCATAAATAAAGTTATGAAAATGAAATTTGGAACATAGGATCCCCTTAGGGAGGGACACATTTGGATGTAATTTTTTTGGGAAAGTGGGAGTGGTCCCGCCCTCAAATTGGTTTTTTGTACATATCTCGGAAACCAATAGAGCTATATAAACCAAACTTTCTGCAGTCGTTTTGTTTAGCCACTTCTTAGTACAGTACAAAATGAAAGAAATCGGAAAATAACCACGCCCTCCTCCCATACAAAGGTTAGGTTGAAAATTACTAAAAGTGGGTTAACTCACTAACGAAAAACGTCAGAAACACTAAATTTCACATAAGAACACATGGCAGAAGCTGCACTCAGATTTTTTTACAAAATGGAAAATGGGCGTGGCGTCGCCCACTTATGGGTCAAAAACCATATCTCAAGAACTATTCGACCGATTTCAATGAAATTCGGTATATAACACTTTCTTGACACCCTGATGACACGGGTGGAATATGGGCGAAATCGGTTCACAACTACGTCTACTTCCCATATAACTCAATTTTGAATTCTTTTGATTCGTTCACTTTATAATACATATATAGTGCCTAAGGGTAATTTTTCCCCGAAAATATACTTAGGTGAATCCCTCAAATATTTTAATGTAATTCATTCCCTCTGAATTTTTTTCTTATAACAGTTTCTCTCTGTACCTGAAATGGTAAAAATCGGGTCATAACTTCCCCCAGATTCCATATACCTTATTATAAGTAATATTAAATTAAGGGAGCGTATAGTCTTCGATACATTGTATCTTGGTGGTGAAAACGAGTGAAATCGCTTTAGGAATTACCTCAGTCCCCATATACTATTTATGGTGATTTTCGTTATTCTATTGGACTTTATGCCGATTATATTCGTCAAATTGTGTGATATCTTAATAATACTATATCAATAAATTGCGAGAGTATAAAATGTTCGGTTACACCCGAACTTAGCCCTTCCTTACTTGTTCGATATAAACTCTATCGAGTGTAATGTTTTCGCTGTAACGGTCCTCCAGCATTTTGACACCGGTTCGATCAATTGTGAAACTTGGAGGTATTCCGCGCTTTCTCGTCACTCTAAATGAGCCGTAGCGTTGCCTTGGTGTAAGAAGCAAACCTTTATTTGTCATGCCCATGCCAACTCACCTCATTTAATTTTACCAGCTTTCAATAAAATTTTTCGAATCTATCCCTCTTGTTGCCTTTCGGAAAGGACTACATCCTTCATGCTAGCACCATTAAGAAGAGTGTTAAGATATTTTACTCGTGACGCGACCTCTTGGTCACATCAATAACTTTTCGGTTCATATAATATAATACGAGAGTGGTCTGATAAGTTGCATTGAGTCCACAAAAAAAGTGTTTTGGAAAAGTGGCGCTTTATTTTTATACATGGTCCAGACTTATCACGATACTCTTTGGGAGTATAGTGGAGCTCTGAGACCGGTTTGCTTTCTCCAGACAGTCGGCGTAGAGGTATATCCGAGAATACGGCAACCATCACTTTTCCGATCGAAAATATAGTATTTTTTAGCAGACTATTCCATGGACATTAGTGTTTACCAGTGGGACCATGTATCATCAATGGAAATTCTATCATATTACGCTTAGACCACATTAAAACTGCTATGGAGTGAGCTCTAGGTTGGTCTTGCTATCTGGAGTGTCCGCGGCGTGTCCGTGTAGGAAATGACCAATGCGGTACAACTAGTACGATTCAACTGAAAATTTGATATTAACCACGAGAATGTACTACACATTATTTTTTCATTGTGGCGATAAAGAAGTCATCTGCTGGTGAAGCTAGGTACTTATTGAGCAGCCCCGTACTACACTGCTTTCAAATGTCAAAGTACTTCTGATAAGAGTTCTTCCAGCGAAACCATTTTTATCGCCTCAATGAAAAAATAAGAAGAAGCCCTAAGAAGTTAAATATGATGCATATGGTGACTTATAAATGATTGCGTTATTTCAGTTGGAGAAATACTTAAGTACAAAAAACTTTCTGAATATTAATTTGTGATTCCCCGACATTATTAACTTTACCTTATTCGAGGCACAATTCGTTGATATTCGAAAAGCTTATCAAAAGTAAATAGAGGATGGAAAGTAGTATTTGTTAGAAGTGAAAACAATCAAAATGCCGATATGGCTTCCAACAGATTTTATAACGCCAAGTGCTGGTTGATTTCGACTTATCAACAACATTAGCGATTTTTCGTATATACATTTTTTCCCTTATATTTTAGTATAAGCTGCTTCATATCCGATGATATTTGTTTTGAACTAATTTTTATATTCACGCAACAAGTTGCATAGAGAGAATATGGAGATGTTTTCCTAATAAAAGTTTGCCTCTGTGCCAAAATTGGGCAAAACCAATACTTCCACAGGCCTCATATTACTTATATATAATGATTTTCATTATTCTAGTGGGCTTTATGCCGAATATAAGAGACAAATTGTGTGTTATCTTAATAAAATTAAATATAAAGTGCGAGAGTAAAAATGTACGGTTACACCCGAACTTAGCCCTTCCTTCTCTTAGCTTAATGGAATGCGGTACATGCGCATCCGCTCTCCCAATTATTAGGCAGTTGAGCGAAACACGCGCAAACCTAATTTTGATGACTAAGCACTTATAAGGCTCGAGCTTAACTTGATAATAACTAACAATAGAATTAAGTACTCAGTTTTGAAATAAAGCTCAAGCAAGTAGTGCTGCAAAATAAAAACGTATTGTTTTATTTTATGTTATACATATTTGTCGTATGACTCATAATGAATACATTTTTGTGTTGCAAAACCAACTCTTCTTATTAAAACAAGTAAGGAAGGGCTAAGTTCGGGTGTAACCGAACATTTTATACTCTCGCAATTCATTGATGTAATTTTATAAAGATAACACAAGTCGACCCATATATTTGGTATAAAGTTCAATAGAATAACGAAAATCATCATAAATAGTATATGGGGACTGAGGTAATTCCTAAACCGATTTCACTCGTTTTCACCACTAAGAAACAATATATCGAAGACTATACGCTCACTTAATTTAATATTACTTATAATTAGGTATATGGGATCTGGGGGAAGTTATGACCCGATTTTTATCATTTCAGGTACAGAGAGAAACTGTTATAAGAAAAAAATTCAGAGGGAATGAATTACATTGAAATATCTGAGGGATTTACCTATATTTTCGGTGAAAAATTAACCTTGGGCACTGAGTTCTTCATGTTCGATATCAGGGGCCTTGAAAAGTCATGGTCCGATTTTGACAATTTTTCCACAAGGGATGTCACAGCTCAAATACAGTACTTGTGTAAAGTTTTATTCCGCTAGCTTCATTGGTTCCTTATGAATACATTATAAAGTGAACGAATCAGATGGAATTCAAAATTGAGTTATATGGGAAGTAGACGTAGTTGTGAACCGATTTCGCCCATATTCCACCCGTGTCATCAGGGTGTCAAGAAAGTGTTATATACCGAATTTCATTGAAATCGGTCGAATAGTTCTTGAGATATGGTTTTTGACCCATAAGTGGGCGACGCCACGCCCATTTTCCATTTTGTAAAAAAATCTGAGTGCAGCTTCTGCCATTCTGCCATTTCTTATGTGAAATTTAGTGTTTCTGACGTTTTTCGTTAGGGAGTTAACCCACTTTTAGTAATTTTCAACCTAACCTTTGTATGGGAGGTGGGCGTGGTTATTATCCGATTTCTTTCATTATTGGACTGTATAAGGAAATGGCTAAAATAAACGACTGCAGAAAGTTTAGCTTATATAGCTTTATTGGTTTGCGAGTTATATACAAAAAAACCTATTTGGGGGCGGGGTCACGCCCACTTTTCCAAAAAAATTACATCCAAATGTGCCCCTCCCTAATGGGATCCTATGTTCCAAATTTCATTTTCATAACTTGATATATGGCTTAGTTATGACACTGTATAAGTTATCGCAACCTGTTGCACAGAGTATAATAGTTTTGTTCACATAACGGTTGTTTGTGTCACTAAGAAATATGAGAGTTAGATATGGGGTTATATATATATAAATGATCAGGATGACGAGTGGATTTGAAATCCGGATGTCTGTCCGTCCGTCTGTCCGTCAGTCCGTGCAAGCGATAACTTGTGTAAAAATTAAGATATCTTAATGAATCTTAATAATATCTTGGAACACATGTTCCTTGGCTCCCTGAGGAGGTTGCTTTCGAAAATGGGCAAAATCGGTCCACAGCCACGCCCACAAAATGGCGGAAACCGAAAACCTATACAGTGTCATAACTAAGGGTAGGGTTTGGGACCAACCACATAAAAACACCCCACAATGAAAAGAAAAAAACAGCCTCGGATGAGAGACCCTAATTTTGATGACGACCACTGCAAACGTTTAAAGGACTACGAATTAAGGGCATGCACCTGGAATTTCCGGATCCTTAATTGGGAAGGTGCCTCTGCCCAGCTGGTTGATGTCCTCGTAAGAGTAAAGGTTGACATCACCGCAATCCAAGAAATGTGATGGACGGGACAAGGACGGACATCTACTACAGCGGCCATATAAAGGAGCGCAAATTCGGTGTGGGATTCGTGATGGGAGAGAGACTCCGTCGTCGAGTCTTTGCATTAACTCCGGTGGATGAACGTCTAGCCACAATCCGCATCAAAGCGAGGTTCTTCAACATATCGCTGATTTGCGCTCACGCCCCGACGGAAGAGAAGGACGAAGTGATCAAAGATACCTTCTATGAGCGCCTAGAACGTACCTATGAGCGCTGCCCCCGCCACGATGTCAAAATCGTGCTTGGCGATTTCAACGCAAGGGTGGGTAAAGAAGGTGTCTTTGGCACAACAGTCGGAAAATTCAGCCTCCATGACGAAACATCACCAAACGGTCTGAGGCTGATCGACTTCGCCAGGGCCCGAAATATGGTCGTGTGTAGTACTAGATTCCAGCATAAGAAAATCCATCAAGCAACTTGGCTGTCCCCGGATCGAGTCACTCGCAACCTGATCGATCATGCTGTGATAGATGGACGACATGTCTCCAGTGTTTTTGATGTGCGTACGCTTCGTGGTCCCAACATCGACTCGGACCACTATCTTCTAGCAGCTAAGATACGCACCCGCCTCTTTGTAGAAAAGCGCACACGTCAACAAACACAAGGAAGGTTCGACATCGAGAAGCTGGAATCACAACCGACAGCCGAACGATTTTCTACTCGACTTGCACTCCTGCTCTCTGAGAGCACTCATCGGCATCTCGGTATAAGGGAGCTGTGGGACGGCATATCAAACTCCTTACGTACAGCTGCAACCGAAACCATTGGCTTTCGGAAAAGTCAAAAAAACAGCTGGTATGATGAGGATTGTCGTCTCGCAGTGGAGAGAAAACAGACAGCCTACCTCGCAATGTTGCGATCGACCGCAACACGAGCGGGATGGGAAAGATACCGAGAGCTGAAGAGGGAAGCGAGACGCATTTGCAGACAAAAAAAGAAAGAGGCCGAAATGCGTGAGTATGAAGAGCTTGACAAACTGGCCGACAGGGGTAATGCTCGAAAATTTTACGAAAAGATCCGGCGACTAACTGAAGGTTTCAAGACCGGAGCACACTCCTGTAGGACCCCCAGAGGTGATCTAGTTATTGATGACCAGAGTATACTGAGTTTGTGGAGGGAACACTTCTCCAGCCTGCTGAATGGCAGTGAAAGTACAACATCAGGAGATGGCGAACCCGATTTCCCAATCGACGACGATGGAGCAGATGTTCCAAACTCTACAAGTCTCTCATCATTCCCGTCCTACTTTACGGTGCAGAAGCGTGGACGATGTCAATATCCGATGAGACGGCACTAGGAGTTTTCGAGAGAAAGGTTTTGCGGAAGATGTATGGTCCCTTAAACATTGGCAACGGCGAATACCGCAGACGATGGAACGATGAGCTGTATGTGTTATTCGGTGACATAGACATAGTCCAGCGAATAAAAAAACAGCGCCTACGCTGGCTAGGTCATGTTGTTCGAATGGATAAAAGTGCTCCAGCTCTGAAAATATTCGATGCAGTACCCGCTGGTGGAAGCCGAGGAAGAGGGTGACCTCCACTCCGATGGAAGGACCAGGTGGAGAGGGACCTGGCTTCGCTTGGAATAACCAATTGGCGCCAAACTGCCAGAAAGAGGGATACGTGGCGCGCTGTTTTGGACTCGGCTATAACCGCGTAAGCGTTGTCTACGCCAGTCAAGAAGAAGAAGTAGAAGCACTTATAAGGCTCGAGCTTAACTTGATAATAACTAACAATAGAATTAAGTACTCAGTTTTGAAATAAAGCTCAAGCACATAGTGCTGCAAAATAAAAACGTATTGTTTTATTTTATGTTATACATATTTGTCGTATGACTCATAATGAATACATTTTTGTGTTGCAAAACCAACTCTTCTTATTAAAAAAATTTGTTAAAACAATAAAATTGGAGGAGTGTAAATGCCAACTTTTAAAATGCTTATCGTAGCGTTCCACGAATTATTTTTATAAAAAGCTGCTTGTCCGTGTATACATATATATATATATATATATAGAAGTATAAATTATGCAGATATTTCATTTTAATTTGTCGTTCAACAAGTTCACGCCAAATTTCTCCATTTGTTTTCTTTACTTTGGTGAAATTTTGTTTTAATTATACTCTCGCAACCTGTTGTACAGAGTATAATAGTTTTTTGTTTGTTTCGAAAATAGGCAAAATCGGTCCACAGCCACGCCCACAAAATGGCGGAAACCGAAAACCTATACATTCTCATAATATAGTTAATAATAAATATAGTTAAAAAAGTTATGAAAATGAAATTTGGAAGATAGAATCGCATTAGGGAGGGGCACATTTCGATGTAATTGTTTTTGAAAAGTGGGAGTGACCCCGCCCCCAAATAAGTTTTGTGTATATAACTCGCAAACCAATAAAGCTATATAAACCAAACTTTCTGCAGTCGGTTCTCTTAAGTACCCCACCACACACCATGAAAATGGTTGAAATCGGATAATAACCACGCCCAACTCCCATACAAAGGTTAGGTTGAAAATTACTGAAAGTGGGTTAACCTACCAACGAAAAATGTCAGAAACACTTAATTTTACAGAACAAATAGCAGAAGGAAGCTGCACTGAAATTTTTTTACAAAATGGAAAATGGGCGTGGCATCGCCCACTTATGGGTCAAAAACCATATCTCAGGAACTACTCGACAGATTTCAATGAAATTCGGTATATAATATTTTATTGACACCCTGATGACACGTGTGAAAAATGGGCGAAATCGGTTCACAACCACGAAAACTTCTCATATAACTCATTTTCGAATTCCATCTTATTCCTTCACTTTATATATATACATAAGGAACCAATGAAGATAGCAAAATAAAACTTTACACAAATACTGTATATGATCTGTGGCTTCAATTTTTGAAAAATTTGTCGAAATCGGACTATAATTTTTCAATGCCCCGGATATCGAATATGAAGAACTCAGTGCCCCATGGTAACTTTTCACCGAAAATTTCGGTAAATCTCACCGGTATCTTAATTTAATTCAGAGGAAATATTTTTCTTCTAATAGTGTGCCTCTGTACCAGAAAAGGTTAAAATCGGGTCATAACTTCCCTTATAAATGAATAAATGAGAATACCTAATTATAGGATTTTCAAAAATACGATGAGCTTAATGCATTATAAATCGGTTAATATGTGAAATATATTTATGCCGAATATATGGGTCAAATAGTGTGTTTTCTTAATAAAAATATAGCAAAAAATTGCGAGAGTATAAAATGTTCGGTTGCACCCGAACTTAGAGTTTCCTTACTTGTTAATACAGTATACTCTCGAAAAGTAAATTCTCAGAAAGTAAATAATCGCGGAAAAGTTAATCACCTTTAAGATTACACATGCACCCCGAAAAAGTAAATTTTTTAATTTATAAGTATATAAATAAATAAATAATAAATATAAATTTTTTAATTTACTTTTCAGAGAGTGTGATAAAAAATTCGAAACGAAGCAAGCAGCGTTTTTTACGATGTTGCAAAAACACTTACTCTCTTGTTTATCGCGTCTTTTTAGTAAATAAACTCTCCCACTTGATCCACTGGTTTAAAAATGAAAACGATGGAAATCAGGTGTCAGACTTTTTGAATTGTCGTACAAAAATGGTCAGAAAATATATTGCAAAAGAAAAAAACAAAAGAATATTCAAGATTTTTTCTCTTCATATTAAATACATATGTATGTATGTAAAGGTAAATATGTTTTTCATGTAAATCCATATGTTTTATTGAAGCAAATAAATGAATGAATTTTTTAAGTTTAAAAATTCATTTAATATTATAAAAACAGATAATTTATGTAAATATATATTTGGAAAAGTAAATTATTCGAAAAAGTAAATTACCCAAAATACCAATCGATTTACTTTTCGAGAGTATACTGTATATACATTAGGAACAAATGAAGATAGCGGAATAAAACTTTACACAAATACTGTATTTGAGCTGTGACATCACTTGTGGAAAAATTGTCAAAATCGGACCATGACTTTTCAAGGCCCCTGATATCGAACATGAATTTGGATGTAATTTTTTTGGGGAAGTGGGCGTGGCCCCGCCACCAAATCGGTTATTTGTATATATCTCTATATAAACCAAACTTTCTGCAGTCGTTTTTTTTAGCCACTTCCTAATACAGTCCAAAAATGAAAGAAATCGGATCATAACCACGCCCACCTCCCATACAAAAGTTAGGTTGAAAATTACTAAAAGTGGGTTAACTCACTAACGAAAAACGTCAGAAACACTAAATTTCACATAAGAAATGGCAGAATAGCAGAAGCTGCACTCAGATTTTTTTACAAAATGGAAAATGGGCGTGGCGTCGCCCACTTATTAGTCAAACACCATATCTCAGGAACTACTCAACCGATTTCAATGAAACTTGGTTTGTAATAGTTTCCTTACATCCCAATGCTATGTTGTGAAAATAGGCCAAATCCCTTCACAACCACGCCTACTTCCTGTATACCAGAACTTTGAAGACAATCTGCATCGTTTGCATTACAATATCTAAAGCCAATATTAACGTGAGTACCTGCCGACGACGGCCTTACCTCACGGTGCAAAGCATTATTCGGTACCAATTGGCGTGTGGAATGGACACGCTAACCACCTTGGTGAGGTTCGAGGCCTATCTAAAACCTCTGCCGTACTTTGGGTCCGGCACCCGGTTGCAATGCAACTCCACATTGAGTAACAAAGATCACTCTCCCCGCATTCGGGTATTAAACCACAACCACCACGATACTCCACGAGGGGCCAGTCCGCATGACTAGGTTGGAGCGAACTCCAAGGGCTCCTACTCCCCGTGGTACCAGAATTAAGTCTCCGGTCAGACCTCGCATTACAATATATAAAGTAAGCACTAGTGAACGTATCAGTGCAGAACTTTGCACAAATACTATGTTTATAGTGTGGCAGCCCCATACTAAAAATCGCCGAAATCGGACCATAGGTTTTTAAGGCCCCATATATCGAACACGAGGACCTCGGTGCTTCTAACCTAATATTATGGTTTCCAACTTTCAATGGACTTTATACAATATATATGACGAATATGTGGGTCAAAATGTGTATTATATAATATTAATAAAATTAAATAAATAAATTGTGAGAGTATAAAATGTTCGGTTACACCCGAACTTAGCCCTTCCTTACTTGTTCAAAATGGATTTGGTAGACAAATGCAACTTTGTTGTGCAATTAGTCGTAAATGATGATATCGTCGAAGATGTGGGAATGGATCAAGATACAATCGATGTTAAACCTTCCTACGATGAAACGCAGTTAATTGCGATTCGGTAAAACTTACTAATTATTGCTCCAATTCTTGAAGGTGTTTTTATTAAGAGTTTATTTCAGAATATCAGAACCTAGTCTAGTTGTATGGAAGCAGCAGCTAAAATCTGCAAGAGCGGTATTTATAAAATTAAGCACGAAAAGATTAATATCAACGAATTGAAGGTGTTTTGTGAAGAAGATATGGATTCGGGTGGCGGGACAGTTATTCAAAGTCGTGAAAGTGGCTCCGTAAATTATACTCGCGATTGGAATGTCTATAAGGAGGGATTTGTTAACATTACGGAAAACTATTGGATCGGTTTGGAAAAATACACGCGCTCACCAGCATCTGTAAACAAGATCTGTAAACAATATTTATACTATGCAAAATATACAGATTTGCTTATTGGGAATGAGTTAGAAAGCTACATTTTGAAGAGTATGGGAGATTGTAGCGGAAATGCTGGCGAGTCATCAAGACCTCAATCGGGATACAAATTTTCAACATACGTTCGTGATAATGATATTTGGAGGGGAAGTTGTGCAAAATCTCAGGAAGGCGGTTGGTGGTTTGGCTGTTGCTAAAGAAGGTAAAAATATTCTACTTAACATTTAAAGGAAATGTGTTCAAAATATAACGGTATTTTACTTTTTTGAAAATAATATTTATTTATTCATTCTTTAATTTTGGTAATAGGAAAAAGTCACACGGCATA
This sequence comes from Zeugodacus tau, assembly GCA_031772095.1. NCBI lineage: Eukaryota > Metazoa > Arthropoda > Insecta > Diptera > Tephritidae > Zeugodacus > Zeugodacus tau. Next base: position 53,362,759 of record CM062651.1, on the reverse strand, counting down.
TATTGAGGCGACTTTCCAGTAGTCTTTGAATTGATGATCATAATCAACATATTCGTTATTTTAAAGCTAAATTGAACTGAAATTGAAATGTTTGTTTTGCAACATAGTTATAGTCCTTGATAACTTTCGCTTTACTGGTAAAATTAACAAGTTAACGAAATTTTGCTACTATATACCCATTACACCAATAAAAAAATAAAGGTATATGGTCATTTAACCATTTAAAAAGGGCAACATACTTCTCGAATAATTTTGAGGCTTATGTATAAATCGGAAAATTCCTATTAAATGGGCTGATAGAAATTTTATAAAAAATCCAATTTCTAACAAACCTTCAGTTATCATTAAGTTTTGCTGAGATTGTGAGAGACATAAAAATCCGTGATAAAAGATAAAAGTTGGGGGTTGTAAAAATTGGTCAAAGATTGTAACGATTGGCCTTAGGTTTCGATGCATAACCATATACCAATGATTCGTCACCTGTTATGACCCGTTTAAGCAAATCTGAATCACCGTTGACATCATTCAACAATTCTTATGCCATTTCTTATGTGAAATTTAGTGTTTCTGACGTTTTCCGTTAGTGAGTTAACCCACTTTTTAGTAATTTTCAACCTAACTTTTGTATGGGAGGTGGGCGTGGTTATGATCCGATTTCTTTCATTTTTGGACTGTATTAGGAAGTAGCTAAAAAAAACGACTGCGGAAAGTTTGGTTTATATAGCTCTATTGGTTTGCGAGATATGTAAAACAAACTTAGTAGGGGCGGGGCCACGCCCACTTCCCCAAAAAAATTACATCCAAATATGCCCCTTCATAGTGCGATCCTTCATACCAAATTTTATTTCCATAGCTTTATTTATGGCACTTTATGTGTTTTCTTTATGTGTGAAAGCAACCTTCCTATGGTGCCAAGAAATAAGTGTGCCAAGTTTCATCAAGATATCTTAATTTTTACTCAAGTTACAGCTTGCACAGACGGACGGACGAATATAATGCAGCAAAATAGTGGAAAAAAAGCGAAACATTTTTCCGCGAAACAGAACTAACTCAGGAAAATGAACGATTCTAAAATAATACTTACATTGTATTCGATTTATTCGGCATCAACTGTAAAGTAGCAATTCGCTATTTGTGGTGTATTAGTGCTATACAGAGGTCTGAAGTCTTTATATGGGTCGGTAATTTTAATGATTTGTTAACTATGATGATATATACATATATAGATACGGTATAAAATAAACGGAAGTCGAAGTCGCGAAGCTAAGGCAGTACATACTTATTATCACTTTCCGCGAATTTGTGTTATAAATAACTGCATTTGTGTAGAGATATCGTAATTATATATAATTCTTCAATATATATGTATGTACGAGTATATAACTTCACATTCGTTTATCAGAGAAGGTCAGTTCTAATTCAACGCCCATACGGTTCACACGATTCGCGGAAAAATGTTTCGCTTTCTTTTCTTTGTGTTGCTGAGTTTTATTTTAATTCTGCAAATAAAATATGGCCTCAGTCAGAATAACGATGAAAGTGCACTGTGTGATTGCAATTGTGATGTGCAAATAAATGTCGTGACAAAATTATTGGAAGACTTGGATGAAGTGCGAAAGAATACAGATAAGATTTCAGACATCGAAAAGCAGTTAGCAGTGAATCGGTAAATATTATAAATTATTTCTGCTCCTCTTGAAAATGTTTAAGCTTTTATAAACTATTTACATATACGTGGCACTAATAAATGGTTATAGTTGTGCTCGTAGATTTTACTTATTTATCCTTTAACCTTACAGAGTATCAAAACCTTCTAGTTATATGGAAGTAAAACCACCTAGTTATATGGCAACGAATCCATCGAGTTGTATGGAAGCAACACTTAAAGACTGGAAGAGTGGCGTCTATAAAATTAAGCTCGAAAAGTTGAATATCACCGACTTTGAGGTGTTTTGTGAACAAGACATCTATTTTGGAGGATGGTTAGTTATACAACGGCGGCAAAGTGGCTCCGTGAATTTTACTAGAGATTGGAATGATTATAAGGAGGGATTTGGTGATCTAACCGGAAACTATTGGATCGGTTTGGAAAAACTACATGCGCTCACCAACAGCTGTGAACAGGAGTTGTATATTCAACTGGACAGGCGTAATGGCGAAAAACGCTATGCAAAATATTCCCTATTTCTTATTGGGGATGAGTCAGAGAGCTACATTTTGAAGAGTGTGGGTGATTATAGCGGAAATGCAGGCGATTCCTTAAGCCCTCAATCGGGATACAAATTTTCAACGTACGATCGTGATAATGATACTTGGGGTGGTGGAAGTTGTGCAAAGTTATATGAAGGCGGTTGGTGGTATCACAGTTGCTATAGAAGGTAAACAAGTTTTCATTATCAAAGCTTTATATAAACTATCCTTTATTTCGCAGTCACTTAAATGGACTCTATGGAGATAATAATGCCGGTGTTAATTGGTGTGGCATAAAAGAATATGAATCTTTACCATTTGTACAAATGATGATACGACCAACAGCAAATTGTTGGCGGCGCTGGAGATGAATTATTTACACTTAAATCAATATGCTTCACTAACATAATTGTTTGTATTTAAGGGGTTATATTGTTTTGGTCGTGATTAACGGTATAATTTCAATAATTTTTGTTAAATATTTAGTTCAAACTTTTTATTGCCGTAAAGCTACACTTTAATGCGCGATATGAGAATTACTACGACTACTTTCTCCAAAACTAATACTCGGCTCGACTTGGAATTTTAGCACAATATTATTGTATACATGTATTGATAACTGTTAACTGTTATAAGACCCATGTAGTCCCTTAAAATATGCTTTTATTAATACTGTTATGTACAGGATTATGAAAATTTTATATCAAATATATTATAATGATCGCATAAACTTTATATAAAGAGCCAAATTTTTAAGAATTGTAATTTGAGGTTAAAAACTGTTGAAGCTTGGCCTCATCTGTAATAGGTCTAATGTACATATATATATATTTGGCGTAGAAACCGCTTAAGCGATTGTAGCCGAATCCACCAGAGCGCGCCACTCGTTCCTCCTTTTTGCTTTTTGGCGCCAACTGGAAACAACAAGTGAAGCCAGGTCACTTTGCACTTGGTCTTTCCACCGGAGTGGAGGTCATCCTCTTCCGCGGCTTCCTCCAGCGGGTACTGCATCGAACACTTTCAGAGCTGGAGTGTTTTCCTCCATTCGTACAACATGACCTAGCCAGCGTAGCCGCTGTCTTTTTATTCGCTGAACTATGTCAATGTCGTCATATAACTCGTACAGCTCATAGTTGCATCGTCTGCGGTATTCGCCGTTGCCAATGTTCTTAGGACCATAAATCTTGCGCAAAATTTTCCTCTCGAAAACTCCTAGTGTCGTCTCATCTGATGTTGACATCGTCCAAGCTTCTGCACCGTAGATCAGGACGGAAATGATAAGCGACTTGTAGAGCTTGATTTTGGTTCGTCGAGAGAGGACTTTACTGTTCAATTGCCTACTCAGTCCAAAGTAGCACCTGTTGGCAAGAGTTATTCTGCGCTGGATTTCGAGGCTGACATTGTTCGTGTTGTTGATGCTGGTTCCCAGGTATACGAAATTATCTACGACCTCGAAGTTATGACTGTCAACAGTGACGTGGGAGCCAAGACGCGAATGCGCCGACTGTTTGCTTGATGACAGGAGATATTTCGTCTTGTCCTCATTCACCTCCAGACCCACAGAGGACTTTACTGTTCAAAAATGTGTAACAGTTGATTGATTATCGAGTAGCTGGCAGTGTGAAGGACAAAAATTGGTTTCTCAATAAAATTTTTATTTGATTGATTGATATTTTTAATTTGGCTGTGCGAATCGTGTACCACAATCAAGTATCAAGTCTGGAATATTTTTAAGTCAAAATTATTTACTTCGATCGGTATCACACCATAGATTGGCTATCTTGAATTTATGATTTTCCTCAGGCTGCATGTCTTTAAAACTTGATTCGAATATTTCGAATATCTATAGCATAAGCTAAACTGGCTGAATCAAATACCGGCTACATAATGCTAATTTAATATGCAAAATATTGCACACTTACATATGTATGTATGTAGCTACTCGTTGACAAATGACGCCTGCTGTTGCTGATGATGTACTAGCTTAATTTTTTCTTGTTTTATTTAAATTGTCTTTGAAAGCATTAATTAATTTCGAATTGAATTAGTGTAATAATGTCAATGAGGTGTCAGAATTGCTCAGATGTCAAATGTGCAATTAATTTCTCGGTAAGAAAATTAATTTCGCTCATGTTCTTCATTACTATCGTACACACACACAGACACATAAACTTGTGCACAGACTCAAATGCCAACTAAAGCAAACATATATGTACATGTGAGTGCTATACAGATGTGTATAATATATGCTTGTACACGTAAGTACCCACAACATCGACTAAATTAATTTCACCGTATTATTTGGATAATCAATCAAATGAAGCGTTCTGAGGCGGTTTAAGTACATACATGTGTTTGTGCGCTTGTATGTTTCTATTAATATTTGCTGCCCACTCACATGCTGCATAAATGATATGTTACGTATACGCAGTGTTGGCAATTTATTGCGGTCGACATACATGCCAACAATCATATGTGTATATCAGTATGTTGTGTGTGTGTTCCATGTTTGTTTACACACAAACACACGCCAGCAAGTGTGTTGTATTTAAATGTGAATAAAACATGTATTTGCTTATTAATGTATGCGAGAGAGTGTGTGTGTGTGCCATTTAGCAGCCGCATAAAATAGAAATATCGCTTTAGTATGTACATATGTAGTATGTAGGAGGTGTGAATTTGACGTTGTACAGTGTGCGTTGTGTGCACGACTCCCGGCGCGTGCCTTTGTTTATCCGCTTTTCGTGTGTACTTATGTTGTGATTAATTGTAATTGCCGCAATATTAGTCAAAATGTCAACGATTATTTCATCATTAACTTCATTGCAACACCCTAATATGTTTACATGCCAGCGTTGTTTTATAATAAAATGTACCGTTATTTTTTCGTTTCGTTCTTCTTCTACTTTATTTGCTTGATAGAGGGGATGTAAATGTGTTGTATGCGCATATGTAAGGGAAAAGTAATTAAAATACACGCTAATCTCTCATTCGATGAGCTGAAATTGAGATGGCATTAATAACAAATTGAGCACAAAAAATACTTGATGGAATACCCTGCTAATAAATATGAAGGAAATTTATTTATTTACCCCTTAAAATTTATTTATTTATGTGAACGTTCTGCCGTCGAAACATCACCGATTAGCAAAAAAATGCTGATATACCCGACACAATTCAGTGTTGAAGCAGAGTTGATTAAAATCAATTAACTTAGAAGACCAAATCGGAAACATCTAATACTTGAAGATCTACTAATTGGTTCCGAAGTTAGGTTACAGGGCTTTCACGCTCAAGTCTCTCCTAGGTTTACTCTATTTATTATAATAATATGAATTAATATAATACATTACGATTTGTGTCCATAATGTTTGAAGATAAAACAAGAATTTATTATAAGCTCTGAGGTCCTTATGTTCGATATATGTATAGGGTCTTGAATAGTGCTTACATATATATATTGTAAACTAAACGATTCAGATCGACTTCAAAGTTCTGGTATATGGGAAGTAGGCGATTTGAACGAAGGAAGATATTATGAACCGAATTTTATTAATATTTGTCGATTAGTTTCGGAGATATGGTTTTTGGCCATAAGTGGGCGGAACCACGCCCATTTAAAATTTTCTATACCATTTCGAGTGCAGCTCTTCTGTACCATCTTTAAAATGAAATTTAAGGCTTCTGGTGGTTTTCCTAAAAATCATGTTTAGTAGTTTTCATAACCTTTAAATGGGAGGTGGGCGTGTTTACACTCATAAGGTATTAAGTAAAGAAACCAACTATAGAGAATTTTCTTGATATTGCTTTAGTAGTTTACGAGATATGTACAAAAAACTTAGTATGGGGCGGGGTCACGCCCACTTTCCCAAAAAATTACATCCAATGCCCCTTCGTAGAATGTATATAATGTATAATCACGAGAGAGAAGCTGTAGCTGTAGCTGTAGCTATAGATATAGATATAGATATAGAAATAGATATAGATATAGATATGGATATAGATATGGATATAGATATAGATATAGATATAGATATAGATATAGATATAGATATAGATATAGATATAGATATAGATATAGATATAGATATTGATATAGATATAGATATAGATATAGATATAGATATAGATATAGATATAGATATAGATATAGATATAGATATAGATATAGATATAGATATAGATATAGATATAGATATAGATATAGATATAGATATAGATATAGATATAGATATAGATATAGATATAGATATAGATATAGATATAGATATAGATATAGATAGATATAGATATAGATATAGATATAGATATAGATATAGATATAGATATAGATATAGATATAGATATAGATATAGATATAGATATAGATATAGATATAGATATAGATATAGATATAGATACAGATATAGATATAGATATAGATATAGATATAGATATAGATATAGGTATAGATATAGATATAGATATAGATATAGATATAGATAAATTTTATAATAATTAATCTCAAAATCGTAATAAGTACTCTTTTGGTCTGCAATTAAAAGTATATATAAAATACAATTTCATAATTTAATTTTAATTATATCATCTTTTTTCGCAACACATCAAGTTGCACACAACCTCAAGTGCCACATCAATTTTACGACTTCATTATGAATATTACAAATTTATAGTTGTAATCGCTTATGAGGTTTCTGGCCCTTGCCTGTGTATTTGCCACAAACTGAACTCCATATGTATAGACCGCTAACAACAGCATAGTGCATCACCTGCCACCCTCTGGATGTCAAGTCAAATTACCACAATTACCGTAACTTCATTGTGGTTAGCAAAACTTTTATTCAGAGCTGCCATACCCTCAAACACGTTTTCAAATGAAACATAATCATTTGTACATAAGTATGCTTGTACGTATGTATGCATGTGTATGAGAATATGTAAATATGAGTTAAATATATTATGTCTGTAGTTTGCAACTAGCGCAATTATTAGGCGTGTGTGTGTGCGCGAAGCCACAACAACACACTGCAGTTTAACGGCTTATGAAATGTTGGATTTATGTTTCAAATCGCTGCTAATGTGCTCAAGTAAAAGCAAACATGTTCATGCACATGTACCTTATCCTCGTATACGAGTATAAATGTGTAAGTGCCGTTATGAGCTTGAGTATACCCACGTGTCTAAGCGTTGAGTGGTGGCTGCATTTCGCTGTTGACTTTTAGCTAAAACTTCCATAGAAGTTAGGCCCGAACGCAACAAGCCACATAAGCGCTGGCAGCAACAACAAAAACAATTCCCCAAATCATAATCACCATAATCTCATAATAATTTGCCACCATTCGGTTGGTTGTGGTCTCAACTTTGAGGATTCTTGGTTATTTTTTTCCATTCTGTTTCCACTTTTCATTAAAGTTCGAGTTGCTGCTTGTTGTTGTTTGCATGTGTGTTTTGCCTACGGTCGCCAACAAAGGTTTGAAGTGGAAAATTTAAATTCATTATAAGCATGCTTAAGCTAAGGTGGCTGCTATATACATACATACCTAGTACATTTGCATGTTTTACAACAACATGTTGCATATATGCTACTTTAGTTGGGCTAGATATCTGCAAATAGCAGCCATAGCTTCTAACCAAATTTGAAATGTTGTTTAAGATTTCTCAAAGGTTTTTAATGAGTTTTTAATCTCATATAAGGAAATTGTTTAGCTATTACAAATCAACTAGAAAGGCGGCTAGGACCGTTTATATCGAAAGCTGTCTTCTTAGTTAAATCTAGGTCAATGCAAATTCTAAAATTCTATAAGAAGCTTTTCTTTCTACTGAGTAGTTCTAGACAGCCAATACCAACCCAGATGTTTGTCTGAAATGTAAAAGTTTTTCATAAAATCTTTTCGCCGTTCGGAGGAGTCTTCTTGACTGGCGTAGGCACCGCTTACGCGGTCCACAACAGCGCGCCACGCATCTCTCATTTTGGCAGTTTGGCGCCAATTGATAATGACAAGTGAAGCCAGGTCCTTCCCCACTTGGTCCTTCCAGCTGAGTGGAGGTCTTCCTTTTCCTCGGCTTCCACCAGCGGGTACTGCATTGAACACTTTCAGAGCTGGAACATTTTCGTCCATTCGAACAACATGACCTAGCCAGCGTAGCCGGTAAACTATGTCTATATTGTCGAATAACACATACAGCTCTTCATTCCATCATCATTCCTTTCTTTCGAAAACTTCTAGTGCCGTCTCATCGGATGTTGACATCGTCCACGGTTCTGCACCATTAAGTAGGACGGGGGACTTGTAGAGTTTGGTTTTTGTTCGTCGAGAGAGGACTTTACTTTTCAATTGCCTACTCAGTCCAAAGTAGCACCTGTTGGCAAGAGTGATTCTGCGTTGAATTTCGAGGCTGACATTGTTGGTGTTGTTAACGCTGGTTCCCAAGTAGACGAAACTATTTACGACTTCAAAGTTGTGACCAGCAACGGGAGCCAAGACTCGAGTGCGTTGACTCTTTGTTTGATGACAGGATATATTTCATATTGTCCTCATTCACCTCCAGACCCATACGCTTCGCTTCCTTATCAAATCTGGAAAAGTCAAAACAAACGACGCGGTTGTTGCTTCCGATGACATGAATATCATCGGCGTACACCAGCAGCTGTACACTCTTATAGAAGATTGTATCTTCTCTATTTAGCTCTGCAGCTCGTATTATTTTCTCCACCATCAAGTTAAAGAAGTCGCACGATAGTGAGTCACTTTGTCTGAAGCCTTTTCGTGATGTCGAAAGCAGCTTTAAAATCAACAAAGAAATGGTGTGTGTAGAGCATATTCAGTTTTCAAGAAAATATGAGATTATCTTGACATAAGAACAAATCTGATCGTTATTCCCGAGACGAGTAAAATCATATACTTTCATCATTTATTATCATCTTCTAAATAGTCTTTAAAGTCGCCTTTAAGGTGATAATAAGTAAATTTAAGGTTATATTGGACTATAAAATTATTATCGATCTTCGTTCGTGAATTTATTTTTATAACCTCAAAACAAACCATAATTAACTTTCGCCATTCCTTTGCAAAAAATTTGAATGATACTAGCAACTACTTAATAGCCGACACATAATTACATTTCTATCTCTATAAAGGAAATCCAGTTAAGGTGGAACTATTTTTTTTATTTTGCCAAAGCCTTTCATAGTAAAAAGTCATCATAATTAAAATCGTAAAAAAATATTTGTTCAAAATGCAATTTTCAGAGAAATGTAAGGAATGTTGTATCAAACTGGGCAAAATATTCACTAATGCTGCTCAAGTCCTTAGTTTATTTGATCAGAATTTAAGCAATTGGTTCCATGAATGTACACTAGGGGTAGTCTATTTTTGTAACACCTACTTTACATGCCATAACATGATGAGGAATAGTAAAAAAATGATAACTGCGTTTTTAGTTTTTCGATTTATTTCAAAAACTTCACGCAGAATTTAAATTGAAAAAATTCATATGTTATATGCAAAGAAGAAAAAGACAAATTTTGATTTAGAAGCAATAAGACTAATTTAAGTACAAGACAAATACATTTTTATAGTAAATATACGTTTTAGTTCATTATTTAATTCATTTTGATATTATTTGAGATAAACTTAAGATTTAAACTATATTCAGATTTACAAAAAGGGTAAATTTCCTGAATAACTTTGATGTCACTTTCAGCGCAAATATTAGATCTTTTTAAACTCCGAATGGCAGAATCTTCTTTTACCCAGTGTTTAAGAAAACACTTATGCGCAGTTTCGAATTGCTCGACAGATTCAGCTGATGATGTTGAAGTGTTGAGCGCCACTTTATTTAAACACGAGGTGCTTTGAACCATTTTTCTTAAAAGGGCAGCTTTGGAGGGATGCACACAAACTGCTTTAGCTGTCGTGTACCCAACTTCTCCATTTGTAGTTGTTTGGAGTTCATACAACTTTTTGTCCTCAGTTCCTAGCCAGACACCTTTTAAATCAGTTATATCACATAACTTGTTGAACGCCATTGTAACATTTCTGCCATCCGGGAATTTTAAAAATGTTGAATAATCATTTAAAACTTGTGTTATCTTCCGTTGTGCAGCTATACATGTTATGCTCGGAAAGTTTAGTTTCGACCATAAGGCAATCATTTCGTTTGAAATAATCTGGCATCTTTTCTTTTTCAATTTCTCCGTTTTTGCTAATTCATTATACCTTCCTATAATCACGGTCTGTTTTGGAATCTTACACAATTCACTCAAGGGGTTTTCAATGTTATTGATTTCTCTTCTCTTATTCTTAGATTTTTAAATGTTATTAAATTGTTTTCCCATTGTTTTGAATTTTTTAAAACTTCAGCACCACTTTTTTTAAAAGACATTGTTAATTAAAAAAGACACTTTCACTCCAGCCGCCACGCACTGAATAAGAGACCGACAGCTAAATAAAGGCAACTGGCGCGACGCTTATACGAAGTTTCAATCATAAATAAAGCATTTTTAAATTTACCGTTATCTATTTTTGTCATATGCAAAAATACGACGAATAACGGAAGAAGAGCAAAACAAAACAGACACAAAGAAAAGAACATAATCTCATATGGTGTTTTTTCTTGGCATATGTATGAAATTTTCATACGAATTTTCAATTTAAATTCTGCGTGAAGTTTTTGAAAATCAAAAAACTAAAAACGCAGTTATCATTTTTTTACTATTCCTCATCGTGTTATGCCATGTAAATTTTTTTTTTTCAAAAAAATTCAAAAAGTTATACCCCTAATGTACACATATACTTTTGAAGGACGTTATTTGCTATTTTCAAGACAGCTTCACTGTATTACCATACACAAGTTTTGGATATCTATATAAACATTAACTGGAGGGGAAATATTTATACCTTAAAACAAAAGTGGAGAAAGTCTTTTATTTAGTAACCTATGGTTAAAGAAGAGAGAAGCTCATGCTAATTCTTAGATATATAAAAAGGTCTTCTTGATCTACATACCTTAGTCAAAGTGAGCTTTGAAGTTGACTATCTTGTAGACTAGGTTTTGTTTATAATGGTCTCTCTAAGTAGTTGAGAAAGTCAAATATGATGTCAAGGGTAATGGGAAATTTCTACATATAATTTTTCGGTGCAAATTTAACATTTCACAAACTCTTCAGTACAATTTCTTTTATCGCTATAGTTCAGTTCAAAAATAGAAAAACTTGGACCACAGCCGTACTTCTTGAATGCCAACGGAAGAAGAACTGAAGTTCTTCAAAATTTCTGAGAGACTTACCCATGTTTCTGGTAAAAAATTTATTAGAAGCATTGAGGTTTTCATGTTCGGTAGATGTGGCCTTGAAAACATAAGGTCTGATTTCGTCGATTTTTAGAATGGCAATGCCACACTATAAATCTTCTGTTTCCATATTTTCACTAGTGCTTACCTTATATATTGTAAAGAAAACCATTCAGATCGACTTCAAAATTGTGGTATATGGGAAGTGGGCGTGGTTGTAAACCGATTTGGCCTATTTTCATAACATACCATTGGGATGCCAGAACAGTATGTATTATGAACCGGATTTCATTGAAATTGGTCGAGTAGTTTCGGATATTTGATTCTTGAACAATAAGTAGGCTGAGCCACGCCCATATAAAATTTTGTTTAGAAATTTGAGTGTAGCCTTCTGTACCATCTTTATAATGAAATTAAAGGTATCTGGTGTTTTTCCTTACTGATTAAAGTATTTTTTGTAATTTTCAACAAAACCTTTGTATGGGAGGTGGGCGTGGTTTTAATCCGATTTCCTCCATTTTTAGACTGTTTAAGGAAGTGCCTGGAAGAAACGACTAGAGAGTTTCGGGCGGGGCCGCGCTGTATTTTCTAAAAAAATTACATTCTAGTTTCTCCCTACTACGATACTTTGTACCAAATTTGTGGGCATGGCAGTGGTCCGATTTCGCCCATCTACGAAAGCAAAGAAATACAGAAACAAAGAAACACGTGCACTAAGTTTCGTCAAGATATCTTAATGTGTACTTCACTTACAGCTTGCACAGACGTACGGACAGACAGACAACTAATTTGAACGCCGCATGTCACCCTGATTACTTTGGTATATATAATAGTTCTAGAGTTATATATGTTATATATACCAAAGTCTTTTAATTTAGAGTGTTACATACAACCGTTATGTGAACAAAACTATTATACTTCATTCTAAAGCGACAAATAGTGCGATTGCCGGAAATAAATTGCAAAGAAATTAGTATTTTCTCGTACAAAATTTTATGGAAATTAATGTTGTTGCAATAGATAGGAAATTGTAATAAAAAATATCAAATAAAATTGCAACACATTAAATATTGAGCTACAAGTCACGGTCACGCCCACATAAACACATACCAAGCACACGAGCAAACGGAGTGTGGCTCTGTAGATTTATGTGCGTTAGTTATTTGCATGTGTGTGCTTTAGTTAGTTAGCGAGTGTGTGTTCTATTCGCCTTGCAGCAAATTACAACATGTGCTGCTGTGGCAGGCACACATAAACAACCATACAAGTACACATGGAGAATGAAGGAATTCGTGTCAGTGTGTTCAATTTGAATAGGTTCTTGCATTCGCTTTATTCCTCACTTAAATAATGCAATTTTACTGCGCAGCAAACATTGCAAGGGCATGGAACGCCTGCTATTAGAAAAATGAGAAAATTGCTGCACTCGCACACACACACACACCCTCACATATTGTATTTTGTGTCTTTTGCCCTAGGACTATGATACTACAGCTACAACTGCCGTCATTGTTACAACTATTACTCGAACTTCATTTCCTGTTTTGTTGTTGCTGTTCTCCATAATCTAGCTGGCAGGCAGTGTATTGGTATATTAATACCCTATACCCTATTCCACTTATATATGGTATAATATTGTAACGAAAATTGATACCAGAAGAAACCAGAAACGACAATCGAAATCTATAACTTGCTTGATTTATCCAGACATTGATATTCGTAGTTGTCAGAATGTTCGAGTGGCGATGTATTGCTAACAATCGACTAAATAAGGGCTGCCGGAATGTGTAGACCGCAGTACTAAAATTAATTTCGGAGTCAACATATGACTCCAAAACTGTATCCTTCATGTCTTCCGACTAGCGGATTTCCAACTCAAAGCACACATGTACCGAGATAATTTTGTACTATGATGAATATCACGAAAAATATCAATGGTTTCTCAATAAAATTTCTCTATCGACATTTCATTCAGGGTATACAAATGTACATATGTATGTGTGACGTTTTCTGCCTAACTATACCGCCCTTCCGTTTGTCTTGATATCTTTGGCAAGTGATTTTCATACGAAATTTCCACTAACAGTTTGTGCAAAGTTATTAAAGCAGCCAACTCCAGCAGTTCGTACTTGCCATAGATAGCCTCAGACAGCCGACTCTGGTCCACACACCAGCTTTCGTGGGTAGTGCTGCTACATACTAACGCAAACAATATTTTAACAAAGTTGTAATTGTGGCAGTGCTTGCAAATAAAAGTCTATTTGAGCTGTTTGCCAAAGAACAAATATTCGCACTTTACTGCCTCGCCCACGAAAAAGTACTTATGTAACTGGGGTTTGGTGGGTGTGTGCAACTTACGAATTGTTATGTATGCACGAGTAATGAAAGCAAGTTCATTACAAGTAAATACTTCTAATTGTTAGTTACTGAATTTCGTCTTCTAATTGAGTGTTTAATAAAAGTATTCGCATTTGTTGTAAATTTAGGCGAAGTGGTCCTTTACGGTAAAGTTGTTTGAAGCGCTGGTAATGTGCCGTTAGATATGGCAGGTCAAGTTTATGATAACCATTCAGCTTTCAAAAAGAAGAATTTAGTAAATTAAATATTATTATGGAAATGTTTATATTATTATGTAATATGTAATTATTATTTATAATTTATTTACATTATAACGGCGAATTTGACCCTTAATGCTATTCGTTTTCATAATTGAAGCAAACACAACCTTCGCAGTCAATTTACATTGTTCTCATGCTCAGACCTGACAAGAGAGATCGATTTATTTCGAGCAACTCGGGTTGAACTAGAGCCAGGCTTCTGGAAAGTTAAAAATAGTTTTTATTTCAAATTTTATTAATCTAGTTTATAATTTATAGTTATGTATCAAAAACTTAAGTCTAGAGAAATTCATGTTCCTAGGGCCCGTTACTGCTTTCGACGACTATTCTATATATATTATAAACAACTATATATTTAAAACAAGTATGGAAGGGTTAAGTTCGGGTGTAACCGAACATTTTATACTCTCGCAATTTATTTATTTAACTTTATTTATATTATATAATACACAATTTTACCCACATATTCGTCATACATATTGTATAAAGTCCATTGAAAGTTGGAAACCATAATATTAGGTTAGAAGTACCGAGGTCCTTGTGTTCGATATATGGGGCCTTGAAAACCTATGGTCCGATTTCGGCAATTTTTAGAATGGGGCTGCCACACTATAAACGTAGTATTTGTGCAAAGTTCTGCACCGATATCTTTACTAGTGTTTACTTTATATATTGTAAAGTAAACGATTCAGATCGTCTTCAAAGTTCTGGTATATAGAAAGTTGGCGTGGTTGTGAACCGATTTGACCTATTTTCACAACATATCATTGGGATGTAAGGAAACTATTACAAACCAAGTTTCATTGAAATCGATTGAGTAGTTCCTGAGATATGGTTTTTGACCCATAAGTGGGCGATGCCACGCCCATTTTCTATGTTGTAAAAAAATCTGAGTGCAGCTTCTATCTGCCATTGCTTATGTGAAATTTAGTGTTTCTAACGTTTTTCCTTAGCGAGTTAACCCACTTTTAGTAATTTTCAACCTAACCTTTGTATGGGAGGTGGGCGTGGTTATTATCCGATTTCGGACTGCATTAAGAAGTGGCTAAAAGAAATGACTGCAGAAAGTTTGGTTTATATAGCTTTATTGATTTGCGAGATAAATACAAAAAACCTATTTGAGGGCCCACTTCTTCAAAAAAAATTACATCCAAATGTGCCCCTCCCTAATGCGACCCTGTGTTCCAAATTTTATTTTAATAACTTTATTAATAGCTTAGTTATGACACTGTATTGGTTTTAAGTTTCCGCCATTTTGTGGGCGTGGCAGGGGACCGATTTTGCCCATTTTCGAAAGCAACCTCCTCAGGGTGCCAAGGAATATGTGTTCCAAGTTTCATTAAGATATCTTAATTTTTACTCAAGTTATCTTGATAAATATTTATCTATCTGAAGAAAAAGTAAAAAAGAGTAAAAACTGTCTTTGCAAAGGTTCCATCTTCCTTATTTTGCGGATAAAAGTAATTTTAACTATAACTTAGGGTGTCTTGCCAGATGTGAGGATCATTCAATTGGAAACTATCTCTATAGAGCACAAATACATATAATGCTTCACAATATGTTGATCAAGTAGTTATATTCCTTAACTGCGGAGCTCCTTCATGGAATATTGAACAAATTAATACATTAATATAATATATGCTCTAAATCTTGAGTTTTGTGATTTTGAATGCCACTTTAATGAAGAATTGCAGTATTTTGCAGCTGAACTATATATGTATCTGTTCTGGATCATGAGATTTCGAGGAATAAAGAAATTACTTTTTCTCATAAAAGAGCTTTAAAGAAAGTCCGATTTTCGAATTTTGCGCAACAAACAGTGATTTCCATAGACTCCAGATAACTTCCAAAGTAAGTAATAACTTGATTAGAATTTGTTGCATCAACCTCAAGATTGAAATATAACTGCCTTCAAAGCGTGACACCTCTCATCTAAAAATTATTGAAATAGTATTACGTCTTTTCAGGGTCCGTACGTATTTACATATATACCATATATATGTTTAATATAAAATAATGGAAAATATTTGCCATCCTTTTCTGATAAAAATGTGGTTTGGTAGTAAAAGTGAATGGCATCGATTCGGTAATTAGCTCCCATATACCTAATATTAGGACTTTTGAACTCCTGGTTGACTCAATAACATATATGAAGGTATATCGATACTGACGTGAGATATTTTATCAAAATTAATTAAAAGTATGTATAAGCTTGGACATACTGTGGTTTAATGTCGAAATCCATGAATTACGGCAAGTCCCATATACTATATATAAAGATTTTCGTTATTCTAACTGATTTTAAGACGTAAGTATCGGAAAATTTGTAAATTATCTTCATAAAATATAGAGAATGTTTTTTTCTGATAAGTAAGGTGTCATAGTGTATTTCAAAACTCTTTCTTATATACTATATGAACGTCATGTATCAATTTCCCTTATTCCAATTTTATACCGTATATCTCGGTCTTTTTGAGATATTTGAACCAAATTAGGTGTAAGTACTTCGACAAAGTAGATGGTGAAGTAGGTCCACCAACTAACATTCCCATATTATATATTGTGAGATTGTTGCTCAATCGATTTAGCGCTTTTTGAGTATTTAACTGACGAAAATACTAGCATACATACTTTTTACCTACTGGCTGTCTCAAAAGCAAATACGAGAGCACAGTATATTGAAACCCCACATATCGACCACCTTATTGCAGTTTTCCAAGTACGCTTTAGAAATTCGTTTCCACATTTACGGCATGATTTGATTGAAGCATTCAACTAAATTGCAAGCCGCAAACAAACGCCGACCAAGGTCAGAGGGAGAAAAAAACACACACACACACAAAAAATATGGTTGCATAGCACAGGCAGCGAAACTAGAGACGATAAAAAATATCTTGAAATTATGGCCGCAAGTCATAAACCGATTTGTATTGATGGCTTATTAGATACTAAGCGAATGGATGCTGGTGGATGGATGGCTGGTTGGATGAAAGCATGCAACCGCGTTGCAATAAAAACTGATGAGAGAAGTCATCTGCCATATCTGCATTAGCTAACGATGATGAAGCCACTACAACCGCTAAGCGTGTAACTAAGTATGTGAGTGAGTGTTTGTAACTGTACTTATGTATGCATAAGTGTATTGGTATTTTATGTATTTTTGTATGTATGTATAGCGGAATGTAGCGCAGCTGTATGGCGCAGTATTTGTTGTCTACCATTGACGAAATAACTGAAATTGCATGGATGTTGCCATTAAGCTTGTGTTGCCCTGCTTTTTTTCTTTTTTGCTTTGCCAACAAAAAGTGCCCTGAGTCAGTATTTAAGTGCGCTCGTACCGCAGCTGCCCTCCACTTCTTTACTTGCCACATGCATGGTAGTAACTATTGCGCTTTTATCGTCTCTTTACTTAAACACTTTTGTTTGATGTTCGCTCGTTGCGCCAAGGCGAGGAACGCCAATCTCCCATCAACCGCTATGGCGAGTTTGTATTGAAGTACTTAGCCTTGGGGCTCAATCAATTTTCTATGCATCAAAATTCCGTCTTGTTTAATAATTAATTGAACATGCTCATTGGCAAGTGTGGGTCGGTCGGTCGTACCCTGGAAGTTGCTATGACTTTTGACAATGAGATAGCATGTATAAAATGTAGACCCAGTAAGCAAAATATTTACAAGCCTGTCAGTTTCGGGAAAAGTATGGTATCAGGTTAGTAAATCAATATTACAGAGTTATAAAGAGCTTCTAACCATTCGTAGCTGCAGCGATTGATACGAAACATAAGTTTCTGGTGTGCTGTCATAAGCATGTTCTTCGTGAGAACAGTTAGAACATATTAATATGGCGGAAATATTGGAGATCAGGAAAGGTTTGTGCTAATTCTGTGCTTAAGAAAACATGAAAATTAGCATACATTTGGACAGGGTTCTAATATAGCGACCGATATTTTACGTACTATCAAAGGATTGACTAATACTCTTATATGGGGTAAACGGAGATCAGTGGAGCCGAATAGATATGTTTCCTTAAATTTTCCATCTAACATTATAGACATAGAATATATAATTCAGAAGAAATATATAATGGAAATTTTATAATTTTAAATAGAGTTTACACCAATCAAAAATATATGTATTAGACCGGTCCTATATAGTAATTAGTTCGTTCTGCAGAAGCATTCATTGGCTTATTCACTATGGGAAACGTTTCGGTACCGCTAAACACGCAGCGGCCAAACAGCATTTACTGGTTCCCGAAACCAGCTTTCAGGACAGCGGGAGCCCTCGATATGAATTTTAACCCTCCTGAGTCAGGAAAAATATTTCGAACTCCTGAGGAGTCAAAGCATCAATCTCCTTTTAAGGGACCACCAGAGCGGAACTACAATGAACCCTCGGGTTCAGTGACCAGCAAAATGACCACCATTGTCAATGTAACAATAGGTCCTACGCATCCCTTTAACTATGCGGTCATAGACAATGGTGGGAGCATGTCAACGGAACAGCAGACCTTTTGTCACGACTTTCGTTAACGTCCTAATAGAACTAATCCTATCGTGGATCTTCAGCAGGTTTGATTTCGAAATCGATATAGCTCGCTAGAAGACATTTGATCTTAAGCACTTAATTTATACATAATAATTTTAAATTTACAGATCTTCATTTCATATATCTACATTTCCAACCTTCTCAGGGAAATATAATATATGTTAAGGTTTCAAGGATTTTAAGGTTCATTAATATATCTTAATTTTTATTGTTATAGCTTTCACGGACAGACAGACATCTTTCATTTCAACTTTTGTAAATAGTACTTTTTTAATACCATGATATTAGCGAACTTTTCTTCAGGTCACTCGCATTCTGAATGTTCAAATTACAGAATTATTTACCATCACCTACGGTAATGAACCCGTCTATCCAGTAATGATACCTCATCTACTTGATGAATTTAATATAATAGAATTCTGCACTGAAGAGCTTAACCGCTTTGACGCAACTGGTTCGACTACCAGCTTCCACAATTTAAGTAATCCATATCAGTGTGGCTTCACATCCTCAGCGTGCAAGATTAACGCTGCTTCGTAAATGATCCATAATTCAAAATATTCAACTCTTTATAAGTTTTGAAAATAGATATTGACCTCAGAATATGTGTGATACTCTGAAAACATTTATCTAATGTGATTTTAACAAGCCATCAGCATTCTTAGTAAAATTCATTAGTGCAATGGGGATGGTACTCTATCACTTCGAACTGCGGAGGAATGGTTTCGACGATTCAGAGCGGGTGAAAACGACACCATGGATAAGCCAGCTGGCGGAAGACCTGTGACGACGAATACCGATCAAATCATGGAAAACATCGAGTTAGACCGGCATGTGGATCTCGTGACATCGCCCAGGAGATGGGATTTAGTCAATAAACCATCTGCAGAAGCTGGATACACAAAAAAGCTTGATTTTTAAGTGCCGCATGATTTGACACAAAAAACCTTCTGGACCGAATCACCGCCTGCGATATGACGGAACGAACTCTACCCATTTTTGAAGCAGATGGTGATTTGCGACGAAAAATTGATCACATACGACAATATCAAGCGAAAACGAAAACCCAAACCAGGGACGGCCACGAAGGTTTTGCTGTGTGTTTTGTGGGATTGGAAGGGAGTCATCTACTATGAGCTGGTCCCATATGGCCAGATGATTAATTCTACCATCTACTGCGAACAACTGGACCGCTTGAAACAGGCGATCGACCAGAATTGGCCAACAGGAAGGGTGTAGTGTTCCACCAGAACAACGCCAGACCACATACTTCGTTGATGACTCGTCAGAAGCTACGGGAGCTCGGATGGGAGGTTTTATCACATCCATCATATATGGCGAACGCCCTTGGTGGTGTAAAGATGAACTCAAAAGAGGCTTGTGAAAAGTGGCTGCCCGAGTTCTTCGCAAATAAGGAGGGGGGCTTTATCAGATTATCGAACTAAACGGCGCATATTTCACCTAAACTAAAACCGAGCACCGTAACACTTTTTATAAAGCAATGAATAAAGAGCAAAAAAGCGGAAGTCATAACAAGAAATATTTGAAAAGCTTGCGTTAGTGCGATAATTCGAAAGGTGCTGGTCTTCACTAGAAAATAAAGTATATAAATATGTTGCCTCTTTTAGGCTTTGTTATTACTAAGGTGCTACAGCTGGCAATAGTGGCTGGTATTTTTTCAATTCAATAATGAGAAACTTTTAAAAAATTGTAGTTGGCTTTACTAATGATTTTTACCAAGTACATCTATAGTATACCAAAATTGTTGAAGTAGTCGGCTATCACAAGTAAACCACAAGTAAAAATTTACGCTTACGATTTTTTTCAAAAGTAAAAAAAAAATATTTAATATGCCCCCTTATGAGTGTATAATACTTTCAGAAACCCATACTAGTAATTAACACGCTTCACATACAATTTACGTAAGCAGTTTAAGCCACTTTAAGCCCCGCTAGTAAGTCGCTCAAGTGACGTATACTACTTCATATTTGCGTGTCAAGCCAATAAAGACCACCACAACTCCAAGTGACATCTACTTTTCGCAAATACGATGTACACACACATACACCACCCAACATGAGTACGCGCTGAAAGTCAAAATTTATGCGCGAAACTTTACATTAAACTCGGTAAACAATCTGTGCATGCTGCGTTAAAAGCGCAAGAAACAACGACAACAACAACAACAATGCGTAATAAAGGCATGACAGCAAAAAAAGAGGCGCAAACAAACACTGAATAAAAAGCGTAAAAACGCACTGTGCAAATGCAAATGAAAGCCATAGGGGTGCCAAAAGAAAATAAATATTTTACTTTGTGTCATACAAGCTGGGGGTGATACATACGAGTATGTATGTACATATGTATGTGTGTATGCTGAAATGGATGTGGGCAAGTAAACATGCAAGCGTAACTTACATATAACCAACATTGGTTTTGTTGTTGTATGTATCTATGTATATATTTTGTTCATTTGTGTGTGCATATTCGCATATTTGCATATGTGTTGACGTATCCCTTTGCTTTATTCGTATGTGTGCGTGTGTGTGTGTTGTTGAGCGCCAGCGCTTGTAATAAGTTGAAGTTTTAATTACATTATGAAACAGGCACCAGCATATTTTTGTGGCAAATTAACAATGACATTTTGCGTTGCTGAGATAGAGGCTCCAAGTAGCAGCTACTCTGTGTGTACGCGAGTTTGGCGGTGCGTTTGCAAAAATATACTTCCGCACACCCGTATATATACATACATATGAGTCTAACTATGTTTCCATTTAAACGAATGTTTATCATATTTAAATACATAGGAAGTCAACGGGTGGCGACAAGCAGAATAAGTAATATACATATGTACGTATACAGTTTACGACAAAATTATGCATACCCTATGAATGTAAACACCAAAATTATTATATCCTTGAAGCAGTGAAATTTATCGCTTTGATTGTTTTTCTTTTTTCTGAAAAAGACAAATATTAATAACGAATAAAGTACGTATATATTATCAGTTTAGCTTCTAAATAGAGCTGCAATATTTATTATTTAGTGTTAGTTATAGTCAAAAGACTTTGAGACATGCTGTCTACCGGGTTCATAAAAAGTGATTGTGGTATGTTTTCCCAGGAGACCTTAAATCTATTTAAAATGTCTCATTTATTGGGACTGCAAGAATATCGGTAAGTAGGACTCTCCCGTCATTTGCCTTCGATTAACACCAGATTTGATAGACCACTGTAGCTACAGCAACCCCAAACTGAAACATTTCCTCGTCCGATCTTAATGGTGCCTTGGATGTACCTTCTTTAGAGCCTCTCATAACTATTTTGTCAAACTTTTTGACTGCCTTTCATATTATTTAGTATTTTCCAAAGTAGTAGTAAAGTAGTATGTTCAATTTTCTTTTAGTTGAACTCTTGGAAGAAATATTCAAATAATAGTTAAATAAATATGTTGGGGTATTCATAATTTTGTCGGGTACTGTATATGTATGTCTGGGTGTTATTTGGCAAATAGAGTGCTTGATAACTATAAGCTGCCTCTGAGTACTTGATGTATTTTATGAAAACCCATTTGTTCCAAATTTTACATTACACCAGTATGTCTTGACATTTACTGATGTGAATCATTTTGGAGATGTGCTTTCATTGAAATTGTATTCACGACTCACTTGGTTTCATTTCAGGATTCTAACTTACATTTTATGGGCTTCACGGCTTCAAAGAATCGATTAATAAAATTCGGCAATATATGTATCTAGATTATTGTCCCATAAATTCGAGTAATAGTTTTGGAGATACAGATTGAAGAACTTGCGCGCTCCATGGTAGCTTTATTGTTGTCACATTTATTCGGTTTAAAATTTACAACAACTTGGACGAAGGAACATAAAACTATTTAAGAAACAAAAATTACGCTAATTTTTGGCAATTTTTTATACTCTCGCAACAAATGTTGCTAAAGAGAGTATTATAGTTTTGTTCACATAACGATTGTTTGTAACACCCAAAACTAAACGAGTTAGATATAGGGTTATATATACCAAAGTGAGTCTGTCCGTCCGTCTGTGCAAGCTGTAACTTGAGTAAAAATTAAGATATCTTGATGAAACTTGGCACACTTATTTCTTGGCACCATAGGAAGGTTGCTTTCGAAAATGAGCAAAATCGAACCACTGCCACGCCCACAAAATGGTGAAAACCGAAAACACATAAAGTGCCATAACTAAGCCATAAATAAAGCTATGGAAATAAAATTTGGTATGAAGGATCATACTAAGTTTTTTGTACATATCTCGCAAACCAATAGAGCTGTATAAACCAAACTTTCTGCAGTCATTTTTTTTAGCCACTTCCTAATACAGTCCAAAAATGAAAGAAATCGGATCATAACCACGCCCACCTCCCATATAAAAGTTAGGTTGAAAATTACTAAAAGTGGGTTAACTCACTAACGAAAAACGTCAGAAACACTAAATTTCACATAAGAAATGGCAGATGGAAGCTGAACTCAGATTTTTTTTACAAAATGAAAAATGGGCGTGGCGTCGCCCACTTATGGGTCAAAAACTATATCTCAGGAACTACTCGACCGATTTCAATGAAACTTGGTTTGTAATAGTTTCCTTACATTCCAATGATATGTTGTGAAAATAGGCCAAATCGCTTCACAACCACGCCTACTTCCTATATACCAAAACTTTGAAGAAGATCTGAATCGTTAACTTTACAATATATAAAGTAAGTATTAGTGAAGATATCGGTGCAGAACTTTGCACAAATACTATGTTAATAGTGTAGCAGCACCATTCTAAAAATCAGCGAAATCGGACCATAGGTTTTTAAGGCCCCATATATCGAACACGAGGACCTCGGTGCTTCGAACCTAATATTATGGTTTCCAACTTTCAATGGACTTTATACAATATATATGACGAATATGTGGGCCAAATTGTGTATTATATAATATAAATAAAGTTAAATAAATAAATTGCGAGAGTATAAAATGTTCGGTTACACCCGAACTTAGCCCTTCCTTACTTGTTTATATTCATTTCAGATATGCTGCTGCTGGAGTTATGCTGTCAACGTTGAAGTATATTTACCCGAAATGTTGTCATAATGACAAAGCTTTTAACATTTTTCTTGAAAAATTTCAGTAATCCCTCATGAAACGTAACCTCTTGAGTTCCGTTTTTATTTTGTTGTCTTAATATTCAGTCAACATAACTGAGGTTAGAACTGCGGCTATCTGGTATATTATTTTACAAAAGGAGTCAACTGGATTACACTGATAACAGTGGCTACTATGCCTTTAGTTTTGTATTCTCTTTAGTGACCAAAAAATGAGCCGACAGGACCTGGTGAAATAGGTTGCTCACCACAGTCTAAACTAAAACACTCAATCTGGAAGGGAATTAATGCTTTGAAGTAAAACTAGTCTCCTCGATTGCGAGTGTCGACTGGCAGTAGATAATTGACTACTGAGCGATTTTCAACTAACGGTGTTATTGTAAGTGTCGATCAATCGCTCAATCACCGATTATGAGTGCTTTTCGACCGCTCATTTGGAGACAGCTATTTTACAAACGTTAGAACATTTTTGAATTTTGTCGGTCAAGTTACAAAATATAATCGACTGGAGTCTATTCTACTGCCAGTCGAAACTCGCAATAGGAGGGATTGAATGACAAGTCGTACGAAATACATTGAAAATATTTGAAATAAATTACATATTTTATAACTAGAGTAGCTATCTTATTTAGCTTAATTTGTTCTACAAAAACAAAGCACAAACCGGCTCGGAAATAATTTACGGTTAAAGGAATCTTTGGAGCGACATTTAAATAGAGATCTTATGATAATCTTCAACTTTCGGTCTACTCAACTTATGGTTTAAAAATAAAATTTTATAGTGATTTTCTTCTTCAAATATACACAAAAAAATGAATATATATATATATATAACTAATTCACAGAAAAACTTATTGTACCATGGCGTATACGTAACTTAAAAATTTTCACTGCACTAGTCATTCGGAGTCTCTTAATTACTTGTGTTAAATAACTTTCGATACAATAAAGTACGGGGTACTTCACCTCACCAACGGTATTGTAGGAAAATTTAAATTTTCTGCTTTTGCCGCAGCGCAGAAACTTCTGCCAGACAGCTATCCCGCAGTGCCACAGCTCCAATGTGTAAATGAAACCGCAATAAAAATCAGGCATAGCGGTTACACCTATACATGCAACGGCAATTCTCACGCAAATTTACATTTTTTGTTCGTTTAGAATTTTTTCGAATTTGATTTTGCAATGCTTTTAGCTAGCACCGTTATCCTTTTGTAATTTATGGGATTTTTAAACACTACTCCCGCTTCTCAACTGTTTTTTTTTGTTTTGTGTTTTAGTTTGTGTAATTGGGGCACTTACAGCAATAATTCAAGGTGTCAAATGCAGTTGAGTTGCATTTACATGGTTGTTTAGTGGTGAGTGAGTCGCTTACTGTTTGTGTGAAAGCTTAAGCTTATGGGTGGCAAATGGACGCGTTGAAAGTTGGGAACTTAATTAAAAAAACAGATGTACGCTATTGTTTGAACATCGTTAACTTAATCATTTCAACTGCAAGGTATATAGGCTTGGTATGAGTAAGCATAATTTAAGAAACTAGTATTATACAATAAGGTTATTGTAATCATTGACTTAATAAGTAAACAAATGAAATAGAAATTGAGAGAATCATCAATAGCAACATTTCGACCACAAAGTAAGAAAGAAGACTAGATATGATAAAAAAATTGTTTAAAATAAATATTGAAACCCACTAATATCCCTCAATATCAAAAGCATAGTAGATTCTTTTAATATTTTCACTAATTTCCTTCAGTTCCTTGAGCGACCACCAGCGGGAGTGTATGGTTTAGCTACTAACCCTAGTAAGATAATTATATTTGAGTTTTGAAGTAATCGAATGGTCCCGACAATAAATATGGGTTCGTTGAACCGGTATAATAGAGGCAGTTACGAAGATACCGGCAAACAAATGGACGTAGAGTGCAACTGAGCAGCTTAAACATACATACATTTCACTAGTACGTCTATACCAACACAAGTGAATTTATGTAGATCGCTTGTACCTGATTTTATCGATAGTTTTTGTTTGTATGCCAATGATAATTCTCGAAACCTTTTTTTCCTTTATCCTATACTGGTGGGGTACACCTTCATGGTCCTAAAGTGTCTATAATCGTCTGTGTTGACCACTCTCCTAATTTAGCCTTCGTATGTGCGGATATACGTGAATTGCGTATTTAAATGCATACCCTTCTACTATGAAGCACTCGAAATTTTCGTGAAATACTTAGGGTATTCACAAGGTGTCATATCGTCATATTGTCATATTTTTTTATGACAAATTTTTTTATTTTTTTATGACAATACCAACACTGTTGTTGTTTCACATGCAAAATTAAAATATGACTGATACAACACTGCGTGGTATGTTTCTTGAGTTCGCTATTCTATACCCCTACCCACTTGCTGCGATTCGATTTTCGATTTTTTGCGGCAGTGTCGGCGGTCGGTGGGTGGGACTTTGGGGCGTTTTGTGGCAAAACTTCGACGAGTGGGTAGTCGGTTTTCTATGAAGAACCGGTTTTTTTGGGTCGGTCAGTGGTCGGTTTTGCTCGTGCCCTTCTGCCCGAACACTTCTCAACCGATTTATACCGCACATTGTATATATCTGGAAAATACGGACATATATCTGGTTTTGGCCTCAGCAAAAATCGCTATGATTAACTGTGGAAATATGACAGAATATGACATACAACAGTTAAGGGTGCTCACAAGTGTCGTATTTTTTAAGAATATTAAAATATGACATAAGACATACAACAAAGCTTGTGAATTGCCTAACTGATCAAGAAAAAATTGTATATTTGAAGAATGCTTTTGTGCGAAAAAAGTTCGGAAATTCCATCTTTATATCTTCTTCTTCGAGAAGTTAAATGGCGATGCAATTTTAGAACGTTCATTTCATAATAATTATTTTTTTTTAACAATAGCAAAGCAACAACAAGTTCAGTCCTTCTACTTGGCGTTTAGAACAAGACATCTTCGAGATAGATTTGTTTCTATTATCAATGTTGGGTGTCTTATTATTAGTAGGATCTCTAAAACCGGTGAATAAAATTTCTCTCGAGAATATTTATTCTTTAATCATGTTTTCCGAAACATTTTTAATTCCTTTCCGATGAATTGCTGCATATTTCCTGGACATCAGCAGGCAATAATATGATTCTGAGTATACTATTTTCACAAAAAAAAAACGCTGAAAATCTATTAGTTATCCATATCCGATTAAATTGATCCCATGTTTAGAAATCTTACTTTTTTATGTTCAGGTGGGTCAATTTTGTTTTTGTGTAATAAATATGACCATGATCCATCTAAGATATCTAATATTTCGTTAATTTTCAGAATAATATGTGTTTTGCTCTTTAAAGAACGGTATTGTAACCGACATACATTTTCGAAACCTTTAATAGTAACAGCAATTCTCTCCTTTAGCATTGGTATATTGACTTCGTTATTCAAAATTATAATGAAATAAATTTTAATTAAATTCTCGCAATGACTTTTTCACTATTTTTTCATGGACTTCGTTCTTTGTTCACCTTTACAAAAGTGAAAACCATATTTGGCGCTTACGTGCTTGTATTCATTGCCACATATTTATACTGACGCACATTAAATATAAATTGCAGACCAACAGTTCAAGACGCTTGATGCGGAACATAAAATGTTTGGTACAATAAAATCTTTTCAGCTTAAATAAACTTCCGGTGAACTCTGGCGCTGCCACTGATACTCAAACACTGGAAAGGTAAGTGATATGCGCTATAAACAAACAACAGTGCAACAGTAGCAACGGTCATGAATACACACACATACACACTAACATGGACATATGCATGGGTTGCGAAGAACAATATTCACTAAAATATTCCGCACTTTTGTTGCCAGAGCCAGCGAACGGCAAAGAGCAAACAGCTAGCCGCGGGCTGTCCACTGCACAGTGAGAGTCATGTAAGGATAATAGCATCGTACTCGAGCGTACATCAAATCCTTCAAGCTGCGCTTGGCTGTTGGTTGCACTTGTAAATCCAAGTGGTAAATAAAACACGAGGCAACGCGCAATGCGGCGCTACATTCGCAACCGTACGCTGTCACTGTCTTTCTCACTCTCCCCGCTGGTCTCTCTATGCCCTTTTGGTGGCGTTGTAAGCGAGTGAAATTAATGAAAGCAATAAAACAAGCATTGATCCGTGGTGTGTGCGAAGCGTAACGTTACACCGGTAGTACGCCACTGTATCTTCCCTTGATTCCTGTTCGCTGCAGCAGCATTATTGCAAACTATATGCATCACTACGCACCACCAGTGTAGATGTATGTATAATATATGTACACAACGAATTCTTGAGTGCCCTACAGAGATGTGTACTAGCATGACTCCTGTTATCACTACTACAACCCTTTCACGCTCTTTTCCCCGCCAACAGCTGGCGAATTTTAAGTTAAAATGTTTCAAAAAGTGATTTAGTATTCAATTTTGTTTAACAGCGGCAAAATTGAGAGTTGTTGTTATAGTTCCTGAATTGTGAATTCGTCTGATCAGTTGCCGCTTCTCTGCTGGGTAGCACAAATGTCTTTTTGTGAATGTTTGTTCGCCTTTGTGTACTTTGTCGAAGCTTAACGCGAAGAAATATTTAGCGCTATCCTTACGGATACGTGTGATTGCTGCCACAATCGGTTTTCCGTAAAGAGAACATGATATTACGAAGCGCAGTTTGTAATATAGAAACATATATCTATACATATACCTGAAATGATAAAATTAATTTTCAAATTTCCAAACTGAAATAGCAAATATTTAAAAGCAAATAATTTGCTTAAAGGGCTTTCAAAATCAACTCTGCTTGAACACCGCTCTCTTGCCAAGGAAAATTTATGTATGTGATTGCAACAAAGGGTTATCCAGTTAAATACAATACTCCTCTCTATGACAGAAAAAAATAAAAAACTTGGATGTATTTATAACCTCATAAATTTGTATAACCTCTTGCTAATTTATCTTGATTTCATTATGCGTTTCTAGTTTGATTCACATTGGGTTTGGCGAATCGATGACCTCATATTTAAGAGAGTTAATTTGACTATATCAAATAGAGATATTTCTTTTTTACTCGAATGTATGTGTGTCGTCTTGAACTTATAATAATGATGAGTGACGAGTTTATCTTCCGATTTGTGGTGAGCGTGAACAAGTATTTCTTCGCCTGTGGATGAACATTGAATTTTATGGGAAGCTCTTTCAAGATAATATACACGAAGATTTGGTAATACCAATCATCTAGATCCATCTTTCACATCTACCCAATATATTACAGAACCGCTGCCGATACGGGGACGTTTGTAATGTAATTTTTGCTAACCGAGCACCGAGGTCCTCGTGTTCGATATATGGGGCCTTAAAAACCTATGGTCCGATTTCGGCGATTTTTAGAATGGGGCTGCCACACTATAAACATAGTATTTGTGCAAAGTTCTGCACCGATATCTTCACTAGTGCTTACTTTATATGTATATTGTAATGTAAACGATTCAGATCGTCTTCAAAGTTCTGGTATATAGGAAGTAGGCGTGCTTGTAAAGCGATTTGACCTATTTGGGATGTAAGGAAACTATTACAAACCAAGTTTCATTAAAATCGGTCGAGTAGTTCCGGAGATATGGTTTTTGAGCCATAAGTGGGCGACGCCACGCCCATTTTCCATTTTGTAAAAAAATCTGAGTGTAGCTTCCATCTGCCATTTCTTATGTGAAATTTAGTGTTTCTGACGTTTTTCGTTAGTGAGTTAACCCACTTTTAGTAATTTTCAACCTAACTTTTGTATGGGAGGTGGGCGTGGTTATTATCCGGTTTCTTTCATTTTTGGCCTGTATTAAAAAGTGGAGAAGAAACGACTCCAGAAAGTTTTGTTTATATAGCTCTATTGGTTTCCGAGATATGTACAAAAAACCTATTTGGGGGCGGGGCCACGCCCACCTCCCCAAAAAAATTACATCCAAGTATGCCCCTTCATAGTGCGATCCTTCATACCAAATTTTATTTCCACATCTTTATTTATGGCTTAGTTATGGGACTTTATGTGTTTTCGGTTTTCGCCATTTTGTGGGCGTGGCAGTGGTCCGATTTTGCACATTTTTGAAAGCAACCTTCCTATGGCGCCAAGATATAATTTCGCCAAGTTCAAGATATCTTAATTTTTACTCAAGTTACTGCTTGGACAGACGGACGGACGGACAGACGGACAGACAGACATTCGGATTTGAACTCTCTAGCAACTTTGTTGCGAGAGTATAACAATTTGGTAGAGAATATCACACTAGAGAGGGGGCATATTTGTTGAAATTTTTGTAGGAAAGTGGTCGTGGCCCCGCCCCTACTAATCTTTTTGTACATATCTCGGAAACTACTAAAGATATGTCAACCAAACTGCAGAGTTATCGGCTACTTCCTCATACAGTCTAAGGGTATGCCACTGAACTCATGAATCTTAGTCAGCACTTAATATTGAAATGCTTATCATAACATTCCACAAATTCTTTTTTATAAAAAACTGCATGTGAGAGTGCAAGTATGTATAAATAAGAAGATATATAAAGAAGTATTCAGATTATTTCACTTTAATCCATACTTAAAGTTAGTTAGTTTCATTTCGACGTCCAAACAGTTCGCACAATTCGGGGGAAAATGTCTCGCTTTGTTTTTTTTATTTTTGTGAATTATGTTTTAATTTTGCAAATTAAATTTGGATTTGTTCAGAGTACAGTGTGCGATTGCAATTGTTTTCTACATATAGAAGCCGTTAATGATGAGCTCGACGACGTTGAGCGAAAGACTGAAAATATAATAGACACAAAAACTTCGAACGTCGAACAGCAGTTAACTGCACATCGGTAAAAATTACTAACTACTCTAGAAACTCTTAAAAGTGCTATAGTTTATTAGTTGCATATACATAGTTACGGTGTAGTACTCACAGTTAATAACTGCTTATTTCAGAGCAATAAATCCATCGAGTTGTATGGAAGCAGCCGCTAACAGTTTGAAGAGTGGTGTCTATAAAATTAAGCTCGAAATGATGAATATAACCGAATTGGAGGTATTTTGTGAAGAAGATGTGGGAGACGGAGGCTGGACAGTTATTCAACGTCGTGAAAGTGGCTCCGTGAATTTTACTAGAAATTGGCATGACTATAAGAAGGGATTTGGTGATTTAACGGGAAACTATTGGATCGGTTTGGAAAAACTGCATGCGCTCACCAGCAGCTGTGAACATGAGTTGTATATTCAAATGAAAAGAAAAAATGGCTCAGTATACTATGCCAAATATGCAGAGTTCCTTATTGGGGATGAGTCAGAGAGCTACACATTAAAGAAATTGGGTAATTATAGCGGAAATGCTGGTGATTCCTTAACACAACATTTGGGAAAGAAGTTTTCAACATATGATCGTGATAATGAAAATGCGGAAAACAATTGTGCAGCGGAATTTGAAGGCGCTTGGTGGTTTGACAATTGTTATCACAGGTAAAAACATTTTCCGTTTGATAAAAAATACAGCGTTTGCGATTTATATTTTTTATTTTCAGTCACCTAAATGGGGTCTACAATGGTGATCATTTCGGCGTGATTTGGATAGAAATAGGAAGAAATGAATCTTTAGTTTTTACGCAGATGATGATTCGACCAACTCTTAACGGTTTTAGACGACTGGCGTTGAGCAATTTAAATCGAAATATATAAGAAAAAGTTATATTTTAAATCTTGATGCTAAAACTATCTGACTTCGATCAGACTTTAATGTTGTTATTTACAGAATCAAAGATATTTTTCTAATAAATATATTACACTTTTAATGGCCAAATAATGAAGGATTTATTTAGCACATTTAGAATACATCGAATTAGTTCAAATAAGCACTGTGTTGTTTGATAACTTATTGTCAGTGTGAAGGTAATTTTATAATGCAAATCTTATTGAAATCCTCGCTCGTAGCTTGTGGCGGATCACTATAGGTTTGTGTAACCTGGCGTTGTCATGATGGAACACTTGCTACTTGTTGGCTGGGTCGAATTAAGACTTTGGCTGTAGGGGAGCAGAACATAGGAATTGATTCCCTTCCAATCGCACTAAGTTTTTTGTAAAACCTTCCTAAACGGATATCAAGGTTTGGCTACCATTTGCGTCGGCTTATCTCGAATCAACCAAGATCGTTTTTCGATTGACATTCTGGTTGACTTTTCTTCTCTCCTATAAACACAAGACTGAATATTATCAAAAGTACGAGCAACGTTAAGCTATAGCCAATGTTAAGGTTAAAAGATCATATTGTTATTGTCATTATTCTTCGAAATTTTTTAATATATAGTAAATGTTTACTGATACTGCAAAAAAAAATTAAATTAATGCATATATACTGATACTACATAGTCACATACGAGACCTGTTCATGAAATAATGGGAATGTGGTTATGGCAACGAAAGTTCAATCATCTCAATGGAAGAAACCAGGAGAGCCAAGAGTCAACCGAAATACCGTCTTGGTTGATTTGCGATAAGCCGACGCAAATGGTGGCCAAACCTGGATATCCGGCTAGGAAGGTTTTACTAAGAGCTTGGTGGGATTGGAAGGGAATCATCTCCTATGTGCTGCTTCTCTACGGCCAAAGTCTTAATTCGGACATGTTAACAAGTAGCAAATGCACAGAAGCGGCCGGTTTGGCCAATAGGAGTGAAGTTGTGTACCTTCAGGACAACGCCAGGTTACACAGATCTATAGTGATCCGCCACAAGCTCCGAGCGAGGATTTCAATAAGAATTGCATTACAAAATAACTTTCACACTGGCAATAAGTAATCGAACAACACAGTGCTTATTTGAACTAAACCAGACCGCTCTAACTGTGCTAAATAAAAACTTCAATTAAATGCAAAAATACTAGTCTTGTTATTATTAGACCATTATAAGTATAATACATTTATTTGAAAAAATAATAATAATATTAAAGTCTAATTGAATTCAGATATTTTCAATAGAAAGACTTAAGATATAATATTTTTTTAGGTATATCGATTTAAATTGCCCAACATTAATCGTCTCCAGCAATTTTGGGTTGGTCGAATCATCATTTGCGCAAATGATAAAGTTTCTCTGTGTTTTAATTTACTCCAGGTCACACCGAAATGATCACCATTGTAGACTCCATTTAGGTGACTAAAAAATATATCATCCCAAATGCTAGGTTTTTACCAAACAGAAAATAGTCTTACCTGCTATAACAATGATCAAACCACCAAGCGCCTTCATATTTCATTGCACAATTACTTCCCCAATTATCATTATCACGATCATATGTTGAAAACTTCTTTCCCAAATGACGTTCTAAGGAATCACCAGCATTTCCACTATAATTACCCAATTTGTTCAAAGCGTAGCTCTGTGATTCAGGCCCTATAAGGAACTCTGCATATTTTACATAATATTTTTCGCCATTACGCCTTTCCAGTTGAATGTACAACTCTTGTTCACAGCTGCTGGTTAGCGCGTGAAGTTTTTCCAAACCGATCCAATAGTTTCCCGTTAAATCGCCAAATCCGTTCTTATAGTCATTCCAATCTCTATAAAAACTTACTGAGCCACTTTGACGCCGTTGCATTACTAACCATCCCCCAAAATCGACGTCTTCTTCACAAAATACCTCCAAGTCTGTGATATTCATCTTTTCGAGTTTAATTTTGTAGACGCCACTCTTCAAACTGGTTGCTGCTGCTTCCATACAACTCGATGGATTTGTTGCTCTGAAATAAACAGGTAATAACTGTGAGGTTAAACTACATAACTATGTATAGGCGATTAATAAAATTTAACATATAGTAAATAGTTAACCGAATTTACCGAATTGCAGTTAACTGCTGTTCGATGTTATCCGTGCTCTTTTTCACATCTGCTAGAGCTGTCATGATTTCTTTAACGACATCTAGTTGCACATCATAGTGGTATTCACACAGTGTACGTGTATCATTACTCTGACCAAATCCAAATTTAATTTGCAAAATTAAAAAATAATTCACCAAAATAAAGAAAACAAAGCGAGACATTTTTTGATCGAGGTATGCGAACTCTTTGGATGCCGAATTGAAAATAACAAATTTTAAGTATGGATTAAAGTGAAATGAGCTGAATACTTCTTTATATGTCTTCTTATTTTTACATACTTGCACTTACATGCAGTTTTTATAAAAAATAACTCGTGGAATGTTATGATAAGCATTTCAGTATTATGTGCTGACTCAGCTTCATGAGTTCAGTGACATCCCGTAGATATACGTATGTACATCGCCGAACCCTTTTCTCAAAGAAGTACATTCAATTAAACAAAAATATCTCACATTAAAAAGGGAGTTTTTTTCTCAAATATTTTCAATGTATTCAAAGACAGCGAACCCTGTATACACACTTATACTTTGTGGTACCATCAATAATTCTTTAATAACAAGTAAGGAAAGGCTAAGTTCAGTTCGAACATTTTATACTCGGAATCAGTCTGTTCATTATGAAATGACAAACAAAATTAGTATAAATCGAGTAACAGCTGTTAAAAACAGCAACTCCGAAAAAGTATTGCCTTCAAACGAACGTTCAAAAAATAGTCTTTATAAGATACATATGTATGTCCCTCATAGAATCTTGTGACACGCATATTTGTTCAGAGAAGTCATCAGTTAAACTAATGTATTTATGGTAAAATACCATTATATATATTTGATGTGATATTGGATCAGCTCATACCATATTGCTAATCTATACTACTACATTGGAAAGCTACAGCTCGAGTAACATAGGCTATACATTTGCTAGAATCTCAACTTTCTGGAAATAGTTCCCAGTTGAGGGTATCAAAAAAACTTCGTGATGTAGAATCTGAATCTGAAACTGATATTCGCTCGCAGCTGTTTGTTTAAACCCGTGCGAAGCCGGAGCGGTCTGCTAGTATACTATATAGTGAGAACAATTGTATCTAATGTGAATACAATTTTTTACATATTACTTCATAAATAAGTACATAAGTTTCATAAGAATATGTTTATGTTTCATTACACTGTGATAGTTTTTTTCAAAAAAAAAAAAGACAAGACCAAATTCGACGGTTTCCCCCTATTTCGGGTCTTACGAATCGAACTGCATCATTACTTTTTTGAGTTACAATCATGGTTTCATACAAAAATTTTTGTTGAAGTTTTCATCAAAGTGGCCTATTGTAAGAGAAAGGCACATTTTTCTTCGGTCTCTAACTTTGTTAATATTGACTTTTTTGGTAAACTTTTTTTGGCAAAGCTTCTCAGAATAAGTCCGTCTTTAAGTTCTTAGATGACTGTAAACCCCAAAATCAATGTTTTTTGTGTCCTTATAGCCAATATGTCGAAAAAACTGAAATTTAATCCATTTTTTTAATGTTTCCCCGATATAGGGGGAAACCGTCGAATTTGGTCTTGTCTTTTTTTTTGACTATCACAGTGATTTATAAGGGCTGCCGGACTGGCAGCAACACACAGTTCTAATAAAAGACTTGTCGAGTACGGACAATTCTTAAGAGAGAGTTGTCGAGTAAAGTGTAAACAAGTTATAAGTTAGAGTTGTAAAGTAGAGTATTGAGTAATAAAGTGATTTAGAATTAAAGATTAGTGTATAGCCATTAAAGTGTGACTTTTATTTGACAACCCAGTGATCGAATTCAGGGTAAAGTTTCAGCGTAAACGACAGATTTTGGAAATCCGTTACAATATCTTCAACAATATATGGGATGCTATTAAATTGGAATAGAAATATTTAGATGGATAGCTGTCAACTGTCAACCCACTTGTCAAATAAACACCCGTGTTTGACATTTATGCCCAGTATACTTTGAAAAAGATACGAGATCACGCAACTTCGTTCGTTCTGCGAAAAACTTTTAATATTCAACTGTGTTAAATTAACATAAGGTCTGAGGAATATTTCTGTCTTAACCGTTACGTGAATAAGCGAATTGCCCTATATGGAGAGTAAACTATTCTGGAAAGTGAGCTTTTGGTGACAAAACCATAATAAGAAATAGGTATGACCAACTATGGAGGATGGAGTCATATGTAGAAGTTCACGTAAGTGAGGAAAGTTTCTGACTGTCATTCACTTGGGAGTGGCCAGGAACGATTCTTTTACATGTGGCTCAAGCAGCTCACGACTTCCGGTCTTAGACCAAGTATCCTCTGGGTAGCCAACAGACATCCGTTTGGAGGCGAGCTAAAGTGAGAAGGCGAAACCCGCCTATGCGGTTGTGCGTAGGGTTTGGGACCCACCACATAAAAACACCCCCCAATGAAAAAGAAAAAAACAGCCTCGGATGAGAGACCCCAATTTTGATGACGACCACTGCAAACGTTTAAAGGACTACGAAATAAGGGCATGCACCTGGAATGTCCGGACCCTTAATTGGGAAGGTGCCTCTGCCCAGCTGGTTGATGTCCTCGTAAGAGTAAAGGCTGACATCACCGCAATCCAAGAAATGCGATGGACGGGACAAGGACGGAAGAAGGTGGGTCCTTGTGACATCTACTACAGCGGCCATATAAAGGAGCGCAAATTCGGTGTGGGACTCGTGGTGGGAGAGAGACTGCGTCGTCGAGTCCTGGCATTCACTACGGTGGATGAACGTCTAGCCACAATCCGCATCAAAGCGAGGTTCTTCAACATATCGCTGATTTGCGCCCACGTCCCAACGGAAGAGAAGGACGATGTGACCAAAGATGCTTTCTATGAGCGCCTAGAACCAACCTATGAGCGCTGCCCCCGCCACGATGTAAAAGTCGTGCTTGGCGATTTTAACGCCAGGGTGGGTATAGAAGGTGTCTTTGGCACAACAGTCGGAAAGTTCAGCCTCCATGACGAAACATCGCCAAACGGCCTGAGGCTGATCGACTTCGCTGGGGCCCGAAATATGGTCGTCTGTAGTACCAGATTCCAGCATAAGAAAATACATCAAGCTACTTGGCTGTCTCCTGATCGAAACACGCGGAACCAAATCGATCACGTTGTGATAGACGGAAGACATGTCTCCTGTGTTTTAGATGTGCGTACGCTCCGAGGACCAAATATAGACTCGGACCATTATCTGGTCGCAGCGAAGATACGCACCCGCCTCTGTGCTGCAAAGAATACCCGTCAACAAACACAAGGAAGGTTCGACGTCGAAAAGCTGCAATCGCAACAGACAGCCACGAAATACTCTACTCGACTTGCACTCCTGCTCTCTGAGAGCACTCATCAGCATCTCGGTATAAGGGAACTGTGGAACGGCATCTCAAACTCACTGCGTACCGCTGCAGCCGAAATAATTGGTTATCGGCAACGACAAAAAACAAGCTGGTACGATGAGGAGTGCCGTCTCGCAGCGGAGAGAAAACAGACTGCCTACCTCGCAACGTTGCAAACGACCACAACACGTGCGGGATCGGATAGATACCGAGAGCTGAAGAGGGAAGCGAGACGCATCTGCAGACAAAAAAAGAAAGAGGCCGAAATGCGTGAGTACGAAGAGCTTGAGAATCTGGCAGACAGAGGGAATGCTCGAAAATTTTATGAAAAGATGAAGTGACTTAACGAAGGTTTCAAGACCGGAGCATCCTCATGTAGAGACCAAGGTGGTAATCTAGTAACCGATGGCCAGGGCATACTGGGATTATGGAGGGAACACTTCTCCGACCTGCTCAATGGCAGTGAGAGTACAACACCAGGAGATGGCGAACCCGATCCCCCAATCGATGACGATGGAACAGATGTTCCATTACCCGACCATGAAGAAATTCGAATAGCAATTACCCGCTTGAAGAACAACAAAGCAGCGGGGGCCGATAGATTACCGGCAGAACTATTCAAATACGGCGGCGAAGAACTGATAAGGTGCATGCATCAGCTTCTTTGCAGAATATGGTCGGAAGAAAGCATGCCTGACGATTGGAATCTCAGTGTGCTCTGCCCAATCCATAAAAAGGGAGATCCCACAATCTGCGCCAATTACCGTGGGATCAGCCTCCTAAATATCGCATACAAGGTTCTATCGAGCGTACTGTGTGAAAGACTAAAGCCCACCGTCAACAAACTGATTGGATCTTATCAGTGTGGCTTTAGACCTGGAAAATCAACAACAGACCTGATATTCACCATGCGCCAAATTTTGGAGAAGACCCGTGAAAATAGGATCGACACACACCATCTATTTGTCGACTTTAAAGCTGCTTTCGACAGCACGAAAAGGAGCTGCCTTTATGCCGCGATGTCTGAATTTGGTATCCCCGCAAAACTAATACGGCTGTGTGATCGGGAAGGACCTCTCCGAGCCGTTCGATACCAGACGAGGTTTCAGACAAGGTGACTCACTCTCGTGTGATTTCTTTAACCTGATGCTGGAGAAAATAATACGAGCTGCAGGGCTAAATAGAGAAGGTACAGTCTTCTATAAGAGTGTACAGCTACTGGCGTACGCCGATGATATCGATATCATTGGAAACAACACCCGCGCCGTTAGTTCTGCTTTTTCCAGACTGGATAAGGAAGCGAAGCGTATGGGTCTGGTGGTGAACGAGGACAAGACGAAATATCTCCTGTCGTCAAACAAACAGTCAGCGCATTCGCGTCTTGGCTCCCACGTCACTGTCGACAGTCATAACTTTGAAGTTGTAGATAATTTCGTCTACCTGGGAACCAGCATTAACAGCAATAACAATGTCAGCCTGGAGATCCAACGCAGAATCACTCTTGCCAACAGGTGCTACTATGGACTAAGTAGGCAATTGAAAAGTAAAGTCCTCTCTCGACGAACAAAAACCAAACTCTACAAGTCTCTCATCATTCCCGTCCTACTTTACGGTGCAGAAGCGTGGACGATGTCAACATCCGATGAGACGGCACTAGGAGTTTTCGAGAGAAAGGTTTTGCGGAAGATTTATTGTCCCTTAAGGATTGGCAACGGCGAATACCGCAGACGATGAAACGATGAGCTGTATGTGTTAATCGGTGACATAGACATAGTCCAGCGAATAAAAAAACAGCGGCTACGCTGGCTAGGACATGTTGTTCGAATGGATGAAGGTGCTCCAGCTCTGAAAGTATTCGATGCAGTACCCGCTGGTGGAAGCAGAGGAAGAGGGAGACCTCCACTCCTATGGAAGGACCAGGTGGAGAGGGACCTGGCTTCGCTTGGAATAACCAATTGGCGCCAAACTGCCAGAAGGAGGGATACGTGGCGCGCTGTTTTGGACTCGGTTATAACCGCGTAAGCGGTGTCTACGCCAGTCAAGAAGAAGAAGAATGACCAACTATGAACACGTATTTCACACCGTTATAATGCTTGTTTGGTGCCACGTCAAATATTAATGATAAAGATAGCCAAGAATTAATTATAAACCAATCTTCAGCAACTTATTGACACGACCAGTCAAACTATACTGAAGAAAGGTATGCAAAATTGTAACTATCAGAATTCTGTTTATACAATATTGTGATAAAATTTGCCTTTTTTGTGTATAATAGAAGTATATATCTCTAAGGGAGGCATCCTTTATTACGCTAGTTTTGCAAATATTGGTATTTGAAGTAACAGTTATAGTGTTTAAGGAAAACAGACGAGTTTAGCAACATACATAATTAGTCATACCTTTACGAGCTTTAGCTCTGAGTGCTTACTGTAAAAATAAAATAGAGACAGCACCCAAATTTGAATGAAAGCTCTGTGTAACTTCACTTAAGCGTACTATGAATTATAGATCAAAAGTTAGAGCGA
This sequence comes from Zeugodacus tau, assembly GCA_031772095.1. NCBI lineage: Eukaryota > Metazoa > Arthropoda > Insecta > Diptera > Tephritidae > Zeugodacus > Zeugodacus tau. The sequence goes on along the minus strand of CM062651.1, from coordinate 53,323,175 downwards.
ACCCAAATAAATACGATTCCTTAAAGCTTCCATAGGCATCAAGCATTCTTTTTGGGCAGCAACACCTGCGTAAGTTATTTTATTGCGAAATTTGAAAATTTATACCAATACAAATGTGCAATTGTACATATTTGCTGGCGAAAACAATCATTGAAACGTGTTTCGAAAACGTTTGTTCCAAATTTAATGGGGCGTAACACATTGCATTGCCATTTTACTGTCACTTGACGCTTATAACAATAAATAACAATTTTATAAATCAACAACGAGCAAAGCGAAAAACGAAAAACGAAAATATGGAAGTTGGTGAATGTGAGAAAATGTGCAATAAAAATTCGTGTGTAAAAATGTATGTACGCATGCGAATTCGAATGAAGAAGTAAGCAAGGAAAGAAAACAAAATGCTAGCTTTATTCATGGCCTAAACTTTGCTGCTTGCAACCGACACGTTATGGCTTGTGCGGAGGGGGTGTGTGAAGGTAAGTACTTGTTCAAGTGTCTTTCGGAAGTTCAGGGACAAAATGTAACTTTCTTATTTTGATTGAAAGATAAATCGAATTTATGAATTTATTATGAAAATATAACAGCAGCAATTTCGCACAAATTTATTTATTCATGGTGTGTGCACGCAACTGTTGACGCTACCGCTGCCTCCCCTCCCCCTCCGCCACCTGCGTCCCGTAACAATTCACCGTCTGTGTGCCTTCGTAATTGAAGTACATACCTTGCTATTGTTGTTGTTGCTGTTGTTTCTTGTTTGGCTGTTTGTTCATTGTTGTTGACTGGCTCTTATAGCTGTTGTTGCCGTTGTTGATGTTGTTACATATTTGACAAACACTCGACTGAAGGGTCGAGCTTTTTTCAACGACATTTTTTCCATCCATTCAGTAGATTGCTTTGAAGAGTGGTATGCGCGCAACCTTAAGTTGCTTACTTTCTGCCGAAAGCATGAGATTATGTCTTTAGGAAAATATGTTGTTTATTATAGCTATGCTACCATGTTTTGGCTGTAAGCAGTATGTTGTAGTTAAATTAAGTCAAGGCTTGACTCTGCTTGTCGACAAGACAAGTGTTGGTGTCCTATAGAACACTAGAGTTCAAAATATATAAATTATTTACCGATAATTTCCTTATCTGAGGCTTAGATGCTGTTCGAGATTCCTCGCACTGATGTTTGGCAAGTTTCTTCCATTCAAATTCGTAACTCAAAACATTTCAAAGACGAACTCCCGCTGTCAGACGTCTTTGTAGGTGATGCATCAAAATTCAGTCTACTTTAGCCGAGTCCGAAGACTGCATGCGTCTTAACTTAGAAGGGTCATTTATGGCAATGACAATATTGATATTGAGCTGAGAATTTCTTGCCTTCATGTATTTCTTTAGATTTAATTTTGTTTCTTAGAAGTAAACCCTCATTGACATGAACAATAACAATAATCTAAGGTCGTCACTCTGGACCGCAATGTTAGATCAAAGTTTTATATAAGCTTTAATTAACCATCAATTTCTTATTGCTAGAAATGTAGTTAAGAACTCAGTTTGGAAAGCATTTAATATATCATTATGAAGCAGTAAAAACATTATGTTATTGACTAAATTTTTACGCCCTTCTTTTTAATCAATTTGTCGAGTTCTTCATTTTTTTTTTATTTCCGAAGAGAAGAATTCAGCAAATCAGTTATCATCAAAATCCGTCTAATTGTTCTTGATTTATATCTTATCGGTTAAAGCCTTTGAAAGAACTAATTGTGGATCAAACATGAAAGCATAGATTGAGTTTAGAATATTAGATAATACAGATTTCTAAACTTAGAGGTCATTAACATTCCAGAGATATTCAGAGAGAGAGAGAGAATGAGAACGAGAGTGAAAAACAGATCAAATGTGCACTTCTGAACGATATTATATTTAATAACCAGAGAAAATGTCAACGTCTAGTTGCATCTAAGTATAGAGTACGCATCAGCATGTATTTTACTTATAGCTATAAGTATATTCATACTATTGTATTATATAAATATGTATTTCATTTCTCAACTCGTAACAGTTTCTACAATTTGGACAGTCAGCTGCCAACTGACAGAAATTAATTATAAGGATGACTCACGAAAGCTATTAATTATAATTATTTGCTTTTCAAATGAGCCAAAGCTGTCGTCTCGCTATGGAACGTGTGTCTGTGTATTTGCATGTGCTTTGTGGCATAACTGATTGTCCTTCGCATTGAGTGGACCAGCTGTTGCAACAAAATCTCATTCTAGTACAATTGCAAATTGCAGCAACATGCAATCCACACACACTCGAAGTATATATGTATGAACTTTCAGGCGCAGTGGCATGCGTACTGGTTCTGGTACTGGTACAATTTCAACTAGCATTGGTAACAGTTAGTGGACGTTAGAACATGTACAGTATTATGTTATGAATTGGGGAATTAGTATTCGCCAGGTTTCCTAGACGCTGCGTTTCTTTTTTCTCCAAGTCTCTAAAAGTGATTTGCTGAGATAAGAAATCTCTTCAGTTTCTCTTATTGACTAAGTGCCGAGAGAAGACTTCGTTCTGCTAGTTCGAGTCACGATGTGCTAGATCTGGTCAGATAAAAATTGAATAATAAAGCTTTTTTTTAAGCGAGTGAGAAAAGGACATCGCGCTCTCCCACTCGTCCGTTACTTGAACTCAAAAAAACTTAGCTCCGAACTAGTTTTGTGCTCCCGTAAAATACCAATTCGTGCTAGTCCAATTCACCAGAGGGAAGAAATACTAATGTACTAATACTACGAGCATCTTGCTGGCCACTTGGCTGTCGGGCTATTTGACAAGATGCCTGACAGATTCTTCAACTGAGTTGATTTTCAGTGGCTGCTGTGTCATTTATTGTGTGGCGGCGCACTCATGCACTCGTGTCAAGGAGCAAATGTTGACAACTTAAATAGAGCAGCAACCGAATGACAACACAACTAAAGCAGTAAGCAGTATAAGAACAAGAAGAAGATGTTGTAGAGAACTGGAAAATCTCAAAATGGCTAAAGCAATGACTGCAATGGCAACTAAAATACAAATACAACAACAATTACAAATACAAATACAAATGCGAATGCGATCAAATACAAACACTAATGCAACGCACTTACGAGTTTATTATATTTATATACAGACACACATACACTTATATATATATATATATATGCGAGTGGGTGTGCTGTTTGCATTAGTGTTGTATTTGCAGCTTGTTGCAAGGATGTTGCTGCATTCACTAGCAATTTTGCACTTTCTGTTTGCCTTGTGGTTGCTTTTAACATTTACGGCCAACAACAACAGCTGCATTACTCTCCACAACGGCAAGTCAGACAATTTGTTGTTGCTCTTTTTTTTTGTACTCTCATTTATGTGTGCGTCAATTTGCAGTTTTTGTTGTTTGCACATTTGCTTGTTTGAGTTTACCGAGGCGCACCAAATAACAAAGGACTTTCGGTGTAGTACTCCTTGAAAGACTCTTGCAGCGCCGTAGCTGGCTGAGTGGCTGTCTGCTGCTACGTTTGTTGTCGGTGTGCAGGCAGGCAGGCAGGCAGTCAGTCATCAGCGTCTTGAGTGAAAATCATTGCCTTCATGCTAGCGCATTCATCAGCATTTTAAATAAATTCAGTAGCTAACTTGTTTGTTTGTTGTCATTTCGGGGCATACGTACGAGTATGAAAATACAAACATGCATTGTGGCTGAATAAATTGTGTGCAATTGCATATAGTACTCAAGAATTAAGTTTAATTGAATTAAAAGTTGAGAAATACAACACTTCTCGTGGCCATGCAGGCAAAGGAGTAAATGTTTTGGTCCACTCTCATATGTTAAACTTCACTCTGCCAAATAGCTAATTTGAATGCCTAAATAAAGTCCAATTTTGTAGACTTATGACATATGAAATATATATATTAAGTTACAGTTAAATAATACTAACAGCAAAAAATCTATAAATTTTTCTTGAACTTCAAATGAGGTTTAAAGAATTTACCAGACTATTGTGCAATATTGGTTTTATCAAGCATTAGCATCTGTGGGGCACTATGGACGACACCAACATACATTGCTCCCATGGATTTAGCGAAGGTGTCACTTAGAGGTTTGAGGGATATCGTAGTTGTACAATGAAACCCTCGGCTACTCGGACTGCATTCCTGAAATCTTGGATCACCTACACCTTACGATTTCTTCTTCATTTACAAACCTGCGAGGGATATGTGGACGGTGTGGATGATGGTCTGAAGCTCAGAGGGAATATTTTATTAGGTTGATTCTATAATGAGCTCGCCGTTAATGACACTATAAGGTTACCAGTTTACGGCAGTGTCTTTCAAGCAGATGTGTCATTAAGCCGTCACTTTCATAGTGGGGAGCAGGCCTTTAACAGAAAGCTCAAGACTAGTCAAAGAATTTTAAACTTAAATTACAGAGCCAATGAGGACATACCTTGTCCAATCCCATCAGTTTGGGAGCGAGCCTTACTGTCCTCTTGTGTACTACCAGCATGTGTTCTGTATATCTCACAAGATTTCCGCAGGCTGTGATTAAAAACTAATACATATTGATATTAACTGCTTCGAAAAATCCTTGGTGGATTCTAAGCGCTTATTGAACTCGACATCACAAAGCAATTTTAGCAGTCCAAGTGGAATCTCTTGTGGCCATTGTTGTAAGGATCAGCATTTGGCCTAACCTAACCAAATGAATAAATTTCGATCCAAAATAAATATATTGGCGAACCAATATTGCCACAATCTCGTCTTAGATTTGGTATACATAGATCTTCGAATGTAATTGTCACCAATTCAGTGTCTATAGGCTGGTTTCGCGTAAAAAATTAGTACTTAAAAAAAATCTGAGCTATTTTCATTCGGAGAAGAGTAGGAGAACCTTTAATATAAAAAAATGTATATGTACATATATCCACCGATGAGTACTTGGAAAAATTGCTATTTATTCTTCAACAAGATCTTGTTTAACTTGACCTAGCCGATGCTCCAGATCTTTAACTCTTCTGAAAAGTATGTTTTGTGGAATTGCGAAGGGTAGACTACCATCGTGGCTTATGGAAAAGGAAAGGAAAATTAATGGAATATCCCGTTTCTCTGTGAAATATGAGTGAGTCTTATGTGTTTCATGTCGTATCGGTCAATAAGACAGTTTTTATATTCGCTGAGTTGGTCGGGTAAAATTCACAGTTTTGACTGTCTCTTGGTTTCGGGTAGGAGGTTTATTGGTAGAGTAGTGCTAAACACTGCTGTGAAGTGGACCTAGTTTGAGCTTGTTACTTACTTATGGTCAATGCGATCTTATGACAGGTAGTTTTTTTCAATAGCCTATTTTTGACAGATCACGCGTGAGTCGTGTCAAGCTGTCATATTATGTTTGTTTTGTATTGTTTCATTATGGATATACTTACGCCTGAACAACGTTTACAAATTGTTCAACTTTATTACGAAAATTCACGTTCTCTAAAGAATGTATTCCGCGCTCTTCGCTCAACTTATGGTCAACATAATCGGCCTACTGACTGTACTATTCGCAACATCATTATCCATCTTAAGACGTTTGGGACGAAGAACAACTTGAAGAGATTAAAGAGATGTCATTTGGTCCAGAAAATACAACGGTTTGGTGTGGTTTGTGGGACGGTGGAATCATCCGTCCATATGTATTCAAAAATGATGCCGGTGAGAATGTAACCGTCAAAGGCGACCGTTATCGCGCCTGGCTATTTGATGCCTGAAATTGAAGCTCGTGTTTCAACAAGGCGTCACTTCCCACACATCGCATCAATCAATGGATTTATTGAGAGAACATTTACAGAGAGAGGCCACAATAAATGCCAAAGAATGTTCTTTCGAATGATAATAAACATTCCCCATGAAGCAATGATACTAAGCTAAGGTAAATATTGATAAAATAATTGCAAAATGTTTGCCGTTATATAAACAGTTAGACTGATGATAGGGGATAGAATCTAGCCTTCAGCAGCTTTAAATCTAAAATTTACTACTTCAATCGAACACTTCTTCCACACAATAAATATATACGAGTACATGGAAGTCGATTAATTAAACCACTGTTTGCTTTTGTGCGCGCAAATATTTATGGATATTTGGTTTGCGTGCGCCCGCAATTTTTTGTCATACGCGAGTCGTGGTGTGCTGCTTTAGTGGTCAATGATGGGTGTAAATCTAGTATACGCTGCAGCCGCTTAACCGCCAATTCGAGCGTGTGAAACGTTAGACATCGAGATTTGTTTGCAACAACATACAACAACTACGCTACACCTCCCGGACTGCCGCAGTTTCTATGACCTTTCAGCTGCTGTTATTGTTATTGTTGTAATGTTCATGTTGCACTGTTTGCTGATTGTGGCAATAACGCTTGTTGCTCTTGTTCGTCCAAGTATAATCACCACAGCCGTCTAATTGCACAAACGCTAAACAAGTTGCTAATTTTGCGACGCCTGCCCGGGTGGTAAGTGAGGCATGTCGGCTTGGCCTGGTACATCGATCGTGCGCCAATAAACAGTTCAGTCACGTAAAGTCAATTCATGAGTTCTTTCTGCACGGCTGCGGCGTTTTAAAGCACTCAGCGCACACTTTGGTAAAGTTGGCTTTCGATTGGGGGCAACGCGTAAGTGATTCGGTGTGCGGACGAACCGACACTTTGCGGTGATTAAGATTGAGAAAATTAAAAGTTGTTGATTTTGCATCTGATGGGTGAATTGATTTGTTTCGCAAATGGTGTGAAATGATGCGTTTAGTGAATGGGGGCTTTTCGCATCGTTTTCAATTGATTTAGGAGACAGATTTTGCGTTTAGACTTATGCTTTTTCATTTATTTCAAGTGTGTTCATTGTTTACTTAACATGTATCCATTTTCTAAATCAATGCATTCATTATACTCTCGCAACCAAAGTTGCTAAGAGAGTATTATAGTTTTGTTCACATAACGGTTGTTTGTAAGTCATTAAACTAAACGAGTTAGATATAGGGTTATATATATAACAAGTAAGGAAAGGCTAAGTTCGGGTGTAACCGAACATTTTATACTCTCGCAATTTATTCAAGAAATTTTATTAAGATAACGCACAAATTTACCCATAAATTCGGCATGAAGTTTAATAGAATAACGAAAATCGTCATATATAGATATGAGGGCTGAGGTAATTCCTGAACCGATTTCATTCAATTTCACCAGCAAGGGACACTATATCCAATACTATACGCTCACTTAATTTTGCTAAGATATATCACATATTAACCAATACATATATGCGTAATAAAGTCCAACGAATTTTTGAAAAAATTGAAAAACTTATGTATACATTATAAAGTGAAGGATTCAGATGGAATTCAAAATTGAGTTATAAAGAAAGTAGTCGTGGTTGTGAACCGATTTCATCCATTTTCCACACATGCCATCAGGGTGTCAATAAAATATTATATACCAAATTTCATTGAAATCTGTTGAGCAGTTCTTGAGATAAGGTTTTTGACCCATAAGTGGGCGACGCCACGCCCATTTTCCATGTTGTAAAAAAATCTCAGTGCAGCTTCCTTCTGCCATTTCGTATGTAAAATTTAGTATTTCTGACGTTTCTCGTTAGTGAGTTAACGCACTTTTAGTAATTTTCAACCTAACCTTTGTATGGGTGGTGGGCGTGGTTATTATCCGATTTCTTTCATTTTTGGACTGTATAAGGAAACGGCTAAAGGAAACGACTGCAGAAAGCTTGGTTTACATAGCATTATTGGTTTGCAAGATATATACAAAAAACCTATTTGGGGGCGGGGTCACGCCCACTTTTCCAAAAAAATTACATTCAAATGTTCCCCTCCCTAATGCGATCCTATGTTCCAAATTTAATGGCGATAACCATAAACACATAAAGAGCTATAACTAAGCCATAAATAAAGTTATAAAAGTAAAGTTTAGAATATAGGATGGCACTGAAAATAGTAGAAATCGGATAAAACCACGCCCACCTCCCATACAAAGGTTAGGTTGAAAATTACTAAAAAAGGGTTAACTCACTAACAAAAAACATCAGAAACGATCATTTTTACAGAATGAAGCTGCACTTAGATTTTTTTACAAAATGAAAAATGGGCGTGGCGTCGCCCACTTAGGGGCAAAAACCATATCTCAGGAACTACTCGACAGATTTTATTGAAATTGGGTATATAATATTTTCTTTACACCCTGATACGGATAAAAATGGGTGAAATCACCACGACTACTTTCCTTATAACTCAATTTTGAATTCCATCTGATTCCTTCACTTTATAATGTATACATAAGGAACCAATGAAAATAGCGGAATAAAACTTTAGACAAATAGTGCACATCATCACTGGCTTCACTCGTGAAAAAAATTGTCGAAAACGGACTATAAATTTTCTAGGCCCCAAATATCGAACATGTTGAACTCAGCGTCTAATAGTAAATTTTTACAGAAAATATAGGCAAATCTCTCAGATAGACTGGTTACCGGTGGGCGAATTTATCTCTCTTATGTGGATACTATCTGTTATTTCCTTATGTTAGTGGACCGAAAAATTACCACAGCTATCAACCCACTCGTATATTACTTCGTTAGTATTAATCTTAAAAGTAATGATACAGATCATAATGGGGTTTTCGGGTATAAAAGGAACAATTAACCCACGTAGGAATTTTAGCATTAATAACTTTCTTTTATATATTCCAAAAACTAAATTGTTTAGTTTTTTACCTGCTTTGTTGAAGGTCAATTTGGCTATAAAAAAGCAGGTAGATATATTTCGCTATCCGGTCGAACTTTGTTATCAATTTAAACAAAGGGATTTTCCGAGAATAATTATAATTATTTTCCACTGAGTTGCATGAGTATAAGTGGAGATTACTTTGCTAGAAATTCTTACGTTACTACCTGCTATTTTTAGTACATAACCTCACATGTGTGAAAGTGTGTTTCAGTATAGAAGTTTCCTTGTGTCGAGGCAAGCTTTTGCAGGAAATCAAATTATTAAAAATGTGCCCTAATATTCCCAAATATATGGTTTGCAGACAGCAGCCAACACCTATTAATACCCATGTGAGACCTGTAACCCATCTGGATCGTGTACTATATTTCTTCCATAATACCAGCGAAGTGTACAGTTACAGAGCTGGAGAACGTACTAGTATGATATTTGTTCTGAGGCATCTGCATATCATACCACCTGGTGAATACTGAGGCGGCATGAACAAAATTGCAAATGGAACAATCTAAAAATATAGTTCAACGCTGGAAGTTGATAACACTATAGTATTAGCTTTGACTGGTATCATTGTAATTATAGAATTAAATTATTTACTAAAATGAATAAATAATTAACATTTGTTGAAACAAATTTTATTGTAATCAATTAAGTATTTATTATTATACTCTCGCAACAAATGTTGCTAAAGAGAGTATTATAGTTTTGTTCACATAACGGTTGTTTGTAACACCCAAAACTAAACGAGTTAGATATAGGGTTATATATACCAAAGTGATCAGGGTGAAGAGTGGAGTTCAAATCCGAATGTCTGTCTGTCCGTCCGTCCGTCCGTCCGTCCGTCCGTCCGTCCGTCCGTCCGTCCGTCCGTCCGTCCGTCTGTGCAAGCTGTAACTTGAGTAAAAATTAAGATATCTTGATGAAACTTGGCACACTTATTTCTTGGCACCATAGGAAGGTTGCTTTCGAAAATGAGCAAAATCGGACCACTGCCACGCCCACAAAATGGCGAAAACCGAAAACACATAAAGTGCCATAACTAAGCCATAAATAAAGCTATGGAAATAAAATTTGGTATGAAGGATCGTACTGTGAAGGGGCATATTTGGATGTAATTTTTTTGTGGAAGTGGGCGTGGCCCCGCCCCCTACTAAGTTTTTTGTACATATCTCGCAAACCAATAGAGCTATATAAACCAAACTTTCTGCGGTCGTTTTTTTTAGCCATTTCCTTATACAGTCCAAAAATGAAAGAAATCGGATAATAACCACGCCCACCTCCCATACAAAAGTTAGGTTGAAAATTACTAAAAGTGGGCTAACTCATTAACGAAAAACGTCAGAAACACTAAATTTCACATAAGTAATGGCAGATGAAAGCTGCACTCAGATTTTTTTACAAAATGGAAAATGGGCGTGGCGTCGCCCACTTATGGGTCAAAAACCATATCTCAGGAACTACTCGACCGATTTCAATGAAACTTGGTTTGTAATAGTTTGCTTACATCCCAATGATATGTTGTGAAAATAGGCCAAATCGCTTCACAACCACGCCTACTTCTTATATACCAGAACTTTGAAGACAATCTGAATCGTTTACTTTACAATATATAAAGTAAGCACTAGTGAAGATATCGGTGCAGAACTTTGCAAAAATACTACCTTTATAGTGTGGCAGCCCTATTCTAAAAATCGCCGAAATCGGACCAAAGATTTTCAAGGCCCCATATATCGAACACGAGGACTTCGGTGCTTTTAACCTAATGTTAGGGTATCCAACTTTCAATGGACTTTATACAATATATATGACGAATATGTGGGTCAAATTGTGTATTATATAATATTAACTAAGTTAAATAAATAAATTGCGAGAGTATAAAATGTTCGGTTACACCCGAACTTAGCCCTTCCTTACTTGTTTTTCAATTGTGATGTACTTTGATATATGTATTTATTAATATAAGTCCATATTTAACTTGTTTAGTTTTACAACTTACAAACTACCGTTATGTGGACAAAATTATTATACTCTGTACATGTTGTTTGAGTACAACTAGTAAGTAGCACTGCCAAAAGCTCTTCCTTCCTTGAATATTTGTAACATACCTGCGTTGGTTCTAGAAAGAACGCATTCAATTTCACCGGTTAATGATTAGCCCAGCTGGTTGATGTCCTCATACGGCTAAAGGCTTAAGTACACCGCCATCCAAGAAGTACGATGGACGGGACAAGGACGGAAAAAAGTGGGTCTTGTGATATCTACTACAGCGGCCATATAAAAGAGCGCAAATTTCGTGTTGGATTTGTGGTGGGAGAGAGACTCCGTCGCCGAGTCCTGGCATTCACCCCGGTGGATGAATATCTAGCCACAATCCACTTTAAAGCGAGGCTCTTCAACATATCGCTTATTTGCGCCCACGCCCCAACGGAAGAGAAGGCCGATGTGACCAAAGATACGTTCTATGAGCGCCACGATGTCAAAATCGTGCTTGGCGATTTTAGCGATAGGGTAGGTAAAGAAAGTGTCTTTGACACAACAGTCGGAAAATTCAGCCTCCATGATGACTAACATCGACTCGGACCACTTTCTTGCAGCAACTAAAATACGCACCCGCCTCCTTGTAGCAAAGCGCACTCATCAACAAACACAAGGAAGGTTTGACATCGAGAAGCTGCAATCACAATCGACAGCCGAATGTCTCGGTATAAGGGAACTTTGGGACGGCATACGTACAGCTGCAACCGAAACTGTTGGCTTTCGGAAATGTCAAAAAAACATCTGGTGTGATGAGGAGTGTCGTCTCGCAGTGGAGAGAAAACAGACTACCTACCTCCGTTTATGATAAAAGTCGTGGAAACATTATTTCCAACGCATGATCAGATCTCATATCCTGAGCGACAAACCGAAGCGGCAGAATCCCCGCCCTTAGTTACGGAAGAAGAACTATTGGCCATAGTGAAAAAAATCAAGAGCAACAAAGCTCCTGGGATAGACGGCATACCTAACAGAGTTCTAAAGGAAGCTATTATTTCAAGACCTGCCCTGTTTGTCAAAATGTATAACGCATGCTTACAAGAAGGGGTGTTCCCCGATCCCTGGAAAGTCCAGCGCCTGGTTCTACTTCCAAAACCGAAGAAACCTCCAGAAGAACCTTCATCATATCGACCACTACGCATGCTTGATACAATGGGAAAAGTTTACGAAAGTATAATAAGAAACCGCTTGGAAATTGCAATCCAAGATTTCGGAGGACTATCAAAGAGTCAATACGGCTTTATAAAGCAGAGGTCAACCATCGACGCATTAAAAGAAGTTGTCGTCACCGCTAAGTGTACGGTAAGTGGCAAACGATGGAAAGGTGGTACAAAAAAATACTGCGCGCTGATTACCCTGGATGTGAAGAACGCATTCAACTCAGCGAAGTGGGCAAACATAATAAAATGCCTATATGACATACGCGCCCCTCTATACCTAATAAAAATAATAATTAGTTATTTTAAAAACAGAAGGCTGATATTCGACACGGACGAAGGCACAAAGAGCTACTTTATTTCGAGTGGAGTACCGCAAGGATCGGTTTTAGGTCCCCTTCTATGGAACCTGATGTATGATGGAGTGCTAAAAATACAACAACCAAAAACAGTGAAATTAATCGCATATGCTGACGACCTTATAGTGGTAGCAGTGGCTAAGCACATATGCAGATGACCTCCGCAGCAAATGCAATGAATGCGTAAATGGCCTGCGTCAATGGTTCTCTTCCATGAGCTTGAAATTGGCTGAGCACAAAACGGAGGTATTGCTCATAAGCACTAGAAAAATTGAAGAAAGAATAACCAAAAACAAATAACTCAAAAATCAAATTCAAAGAACACTTAGCGTACACTTCTAGAAAAGCAAATAAGGTGCATAACGCTTTATCCAGAATGATGACAAATAAAGGTTGTTTGCGTTCCAGCCGAAGATTTATAATTGCAAAAGCAATAAACTCTGTAATCCTGTATGCGGCTCCAATATGGATCCAGGCGCTAGACATAAAAGCGTATGCCAAGTCGTTAAACGCAGTGCACAGACTCCCAGCAATAAGAGTAACAAGTGCCTTCCGAACGATATCCAGCGAAGCAGCTGAAGTATTAGCTAGTATGCCGCCCATAGACATCCAGGGAAAAGAATTCGCGCGAATGCATGAATCACCAGCGCCCCACTCATATACAAGAAAGCTCGAGGAGAGAAACAGGATCATTACAATGTGGCAGCAACGGTGGGAAACCTCAACCATAGGGCGGTGAACCCACAGACTAATACCCGACATCCATTCGTGGATAAATAGACTGCATGGGGACCTTGATTTCCACCTGACCCAAATATTAAGTGGTCAGGGTGCTTCAGAAGCTACCTGTAAAAATTCCGTCATGACACTAGTCCGTACTGTCCGATGTGCACAGAGTCATTAGAAGACTGTGAAAATGTATTTTTTCATTGCCCTCGTTTTTTAAGCATACGGGATAAGCTGAGAATTACCTTAGGAGGTAGTTTACGGGTGGAAAATTTGACTGCAGTTATGTGTCAGTCCTCCGATAAATGGCGCGCTGTTAGCGAAGCAGCAGCTTTAATTATGACAGAACTGAGACATTTACAACAGGGTACGCGTCAGTCCGTCCGTTTCTTAGAGGAGACTTAAAATGTCTAGCCATTCCCACGAAGTAATACTTAATCCGGTGGTTCCGTGGGACAGTCCAGGGTTGGGAGTAGGTTAGGTTTAGCGGATTAAAGTTCCGCACTTCGGCTTTCGATGCTTCCTCCTACTATAAAAAAAAAACAAGTAAGGAAAGGCTAAGTTCGGGTGCAACCGAACATTTTATACTCTCGCAATTTATTGAAGAAATTTTATTAAGATAACGCACAAATTTACCCATAAATTCGGCATAAAGTTTAATAGAATAACGAAAATCGTCATATATAGATATGAGGGCTGAGGTAATTCCTGAACCGATTTCATTAAATTTCACCAGCAAGGTACACTATATCCAATACTATACGCTCACTCAATTTTGCTAAGATATATCACATATTAACCAATACATATGTATATGCGTAATAAAGCCCAACGAATTTTTGAAAAACCTATAATTAGGTATATGGGAGCTAGGGGATGATATTTTTGAAAAACCTATAATTATGTATATAAGAGCTAGGAGATGTTGTGACCCGATTTTAATAAGTTTTGGAACAGAGACACACTATTTGAAGAAAACAATTTCCTCTGAATTACATTAAATTATCTGAGAGTTTTACCCATATTTTCGGTTAAAAATTAACCTTAGGCGCTGAGTTCAACATGTTCGATATCTTATCATATCATATACTGTATTTGTGTAAAGTTTTATTTCGCTACCTTTATCGGTTCCTTATGTATACATTATAAAGTGAAGGATTCAGATGGAATTCAAAATTGAGTTATAAAGAAAGTAGTCGTGGTTGTGAACCGATTTCATCCATTTTCCACACATGTCATCAGGGTGTCAATAAAATATTATATACCAAATTTCATTGAAATCTGTCGAGCAGTTCTTGAGATATGGTTTTTGACCCATAAGTGGGCGACGTCACGCCCATTTTCCATTTTGTAAAAAAATCTCAGTGCAGCTTCCTTCTGCCATTTCGTATGTAAAATTTAGTATTTCTGACGTTTCTCGTTAGTGAGTTAACGCACTTTTAGTAATTTTCAACATAACCTTTGTATGGGAGGTGGGCGTGGTTATCATCATTCTTTCATTTTTGGACTGTATAAGGAAACGGCTACTTTTTCAAAAAAATTACATTCAAATGTGCCCCTCCCTAATGCGATCCTATGTTCCAAATTTTATTTTCATAACTTTATTTATGGCTTAGTTATAGCTCTTTATGTGTTTTTGGTTATCGCCATTTTGTGGGCGTGGCAGTGGTCCGATTCCGCCCATCTTCGAACTTAACCTTCTTATGGTGCCAAGGAACACGTGTTCCAAGTTTCATTAAGATATCTCAATTTTTACTCAAGTTACAGCTTGCACGGACGGACAGACGGACAGACAGACATCCGGATTTGAACTTTACTCGTCACCCTGATCACTTTGGTATATATAACCCTATATCTAACTCGTTTAGTTTTAGGACTTACAAACAACCGTTATGTGGACAAAACTATAATACTCTCTTTAGCAACTTTTGTTGCGAGAGTATAAAAAGACTACCTACCTCGTAATGTTGCGATCGACCGCAACACGTGCGGGAAAGATACCGGGAGTTGAAAAGAGAAGGGAGCTGCATTTGCAGACAAAAATTGAAAGAGGCCGCATTGCGTGACAAGATGGCCAACAGGGGTGATGCTCGAAAATTCTACGAGAAGATCAGGCGAGTAACTGAAGGTTTCAAGACTGGAGCACACTCCTGTAGGACTATAACCGCGTAAGCGGTGTCTACGCCAGTCAAGAAGAAGAAGTTTTTCTACATCAAACGACCGCAATTTGATTTGTATATTTGCACCGAATTCCGCAAAAATAAAAAATACAAAATCAAACGCTTAATGAACAAAATGTGAGCTTTTAAAAATTCAATTAACGCCACAAAAATTTCTAAGCACAAATGCACACATCTAAATGTATGCACGTGTGTGTGTGTGCTTATTTAACGCACTGATGCACAAATTTCAAATTACACACTTAGCCAATTCAAATAGCAACTGAAGTGATTCGTGCATACTTATAGGCGCATTACATCGGTTTCAGTTATTTTTCCGTTGAATGTAGAGCTTGTGGTAAATAAACATCATGCATTTAAATTGCACTTTTAATATTTAGACAAATAATTGCCGCAAAGCAATCAATTGGACTTGAAATCAAATTTGGCAAACCAATATTATGTAACTGAGTGTAAATTTACTTGCATATATATTCTTACATACATACATACATAAGTAAGCAAGTAAAACAAAATTAACCGCATTTGCGATATTTGATGAAAGTTATAGTTCTATGTTATTTTCTGGCTGTTTTGAAATTTTCAAAAAAAAAATGAAAACTCCTCCATTTTGACGCCATTTCCGGTGACCCCGCGTTGTCAGCATAACTTCTGACAGGATCATCCTAAATGAAAAAACAAAAATAAGTGTTTTAGTTAAGACCTCGTGCTTGAACGCTGGAAACACGAAAAAACAAGTAGGGAAAAGCTAAGTTCGGGTGCAACCGAACATTTTATACTCTCGAAATTTATTGATAAATTTTTTAAAATCACACACAATTTGACCCATATATTCGGCATAAAGTCCAATAGAAAAACGAAAATCATCATATATAGTATATAGCCTGAGGTATTATATCCAAAGGTTGAATTCCTGAACCGATTCCACTCATTTTCATCACCAACATACATTATATCTGAGAGTAGAGAGAGATGAGCATATCATTTGGCTAATAGCCTAGACAGACGGTAGGAGTTAACCCATTAACTGCGCTTTTAATCAGTTCCCAATTTATAGGTGACAGACGGCAGCAAAGCGAGTTATAAACTCCCATAAAGAGTTGATTGGCAATAGTATTTTCAGTAAAATTGGATAGAAAATGCCATTTTGAGGATTAAATGGGAGTTAGCAAACGGAGTTAACTGAGTTTTCTCCCGAATTAATGCCGATTAAAGCAGTTAAGCCGGATTAAAGCCGCCGTCTGTCAGGGGTTTACGATATTTCACATATTAACTGTACCGTACCGTACTGTATTAAGAAGTTGCTAAAAGAACCGACTGCAGAAAGTTTGGTTTATATTGCTTTATTGGTTTGCGAGATATATACAAACAACCGATTTGTGGACGGGGCCACGCCCACTTACTCAATAAAAAATTACATCAAAATATGGCCCTTACTAGTGCGATCCTTTATTCCAAATTCTACTTGTATAACTTTATTTATGGCTTAGTTATGACACTTTATGTGATTTCGGGTTTTGTGGTGTCGTTTAATTTTATGATGTACAAACAACCGTTATGCGAATAAAACAATAATACTCTCTTAGCAACTTTTGTTGTAAAACTTTTGTTAATAAAAATTGGAATTTTGGCAGACATTTTTCCAAAAAAATTAAAATTTCAGTAAAATTTGCTTGATATTTTGTTTTTTTTGATAGTTGTAATTGAAAAAAAATAAAAATCCTTCGTTCAAGCACGAGTAAATTATATCACGAACACGTGTGCAAAATTGCATCAACATCGGTTGCGTAGTTTTCGAGAATATTTGACAACAGGCTTTGAAAACACGGTTCCGAGAAAAACGCGTTTAAAGTTTTGAGTAACAATAATACCTGACTTAGAGCGCACACCTTCCAAAGCTGTGTCTCCGAAACTATTATTCGGATCGACTTGAAAATTTACGATAATATTCTTGAGATGTTGTAGAAATTAATAAAGAAAAAACAAAAAAAATCAATTCTTAAAACTCATGTAACCCCTTAAATTAACGGTTCCATTAGCTCTTAACCCTCTCATGCCCGAATTAAAATGGGCGGAGCTAACAATTTTTTAGTACAGATATATATAAGTCTTAACTCTAATATGTAGTGATAAAAATTTCAAAGTCCTATGTATCCTGGTTCAATAGTTACAGATTGTTGTCTATAGGCAACAATTAAATTATTACAAATAAACTAAACACTTTTCTCATTGCTGATTTCTTTTAAATAACTCTTATCTTTATTTTTATACTCTCGCAACCTGTTGCACAGAGTATAATAGTTTTGTTCACCTAACGGTTGTTTGTGTCACCAAGAAATATAAGAGTTAGATATGGGGTTATATATACATAAATGATCAGGATGACGAGTAGATTTGAAATCCGGATGTCTGTCCGTCCGTCTGTCCGTCCGTCCGTCTGTCCGTCTGTCCGTCTGTCCGTCTGTCCGTCTGTCCGTGCAAGCGATAACTTGAGTAAAAATTAAGATATCTTAATGAAACTTGGAACACATGTTCCTTGGCCACCTGAGGAGGTTGCTTTCGAAAATGGGCAAAATCGGTCCACTGCCACGCCCACAAAATGGTGGAAACCGAAAACCTATACAGTGTCATAACTAAGCCATAAATAAAGCTATGAAAATGAAATTTGGAACATAGGATCCCATTAGGGAGGGGCACATTTGGATGTAATTTTTTTGGAAAAGTGGGCGTGACCCCGCCCCCAAATAGGTTTTTTGTATATAACTCGCAAACCAATAAAGCTATATAAGCCAAACTTTCTGCAGTCGTTTCTTTTAGCCATTTCCTTATACAGTCCAAGAATGAAAGAAATCGGATAATAACCACGCCCACCTCCCATACAAAGGTTAGGTTGAAAATTACTAAAAGTGGGTTAACTCCCTAACGAAAAACGTCAGAAAAACAAAATTTTACATAAGAAATGGCAGATGGAAGCTGCACTAAGATTTTTTTACAAAATGGAAAATGGGCGTGGCGTCGCCCACTTATGGGTCAAAAACCATATCTCAAGAACTATTTGACCGACTTCAATGAAATTCGGTATATAATACTTTCTTGACACCCTGATGACATGGGTGGAATATGGGCGAAATCGGTTCACAACTACGTCTACTTCCCATATAACTCAATTTTGAATTCCATCTGATTCGTTCACTTTATAATCTATTCATAAGGAACCAATGAAGCTAGCGGAATAAAACTTTACACAAATACTGTATTTGAGCTGTGACATCACTTGTGGAAAAATTGTCAAAATCGGACCATGACTTTTCAAGGCCCCTGATATCGAACATGAAGAACTCAGTGCTTAAGGTTAATTTTTCACCGAAAATATAGGTAAATCCCTCAGATATTTTAATGTAATTCATTCCCTCTAAATTTTTTTCTTATAACAGTTTCTCTCTGTACCTGAAATGGTAAAAATCGGGTCATAACTTCCCCCAGATCCCATATACCTAATTACAATTAATATTAAATTAAGTGAGCGTATAGTCTTCGATATATCGTATCTTGGTGGTGAAAACGAGTGAAATCGGTTTAGGAATTACCTCAGTCCCCATATACTATTTATGATGATTTTCGTTATTCTATTGAACTTTATACCAAATATATTGGTCGACTTGTGTTATCTTTATAAAATTACATCAATAAATTGCGAGAGTATAAAATGTTCGGTTACACCCGAACTTAGCCCTTCCTTACTTGTTTTATATAGTTCACTTTGTTTTAAAATAAAACAATTATTTTTATGTTTTTTAACACTTTTGGTAAAACCACTTTAGTAAAACTTTCTTCGCGAAACCGATTTTCACAATTCCACTCTGCGGAGAACGCCTACTGAATTATACGTGCACAGCTCATAACAAAAAATTTAACTGTAAGCTTGCACAACACATAAGTCGACATAATTGAAAAAACAACTGGTCAAATAAATTTAAATAACAAGAATTAGAAGCCGGTAAGTGGAATGTTGCCTATAGGCGACATTGGGCATGAAAAGGTTAAGCCGTCTCTACCGGTTATTCATGAACCCAATTTAATTTGTAAGCATTTAAAATTGCATTTGTATTTGTATTTATTTATACAAATATTATTCTATATTAGTGTATATTCTTAGCATATAAATTGTTGAAATTTGTCTTTGTTTTTGTAAATTATATGAATGCATATTTTTACAGCACAACAATTGAATGGCAACTGATTGTGTGCGAGTACTCATATCAGTATTACTAACCGCACGGCAATACAAACTGCATATTTCTGTTATTTGTATATTCTGAATCAATTTACCATACTTATCTACATATCCACATACATACATACACTTATATTAATGCGCTCAAAAGAGGCGTCGTCCACACAGCTTAAATAATTATGTGATTGCTATGTGTGGTGTCTGCATTCGCATGCAATTAATTGATTTGCATTTATGTAATTGCTGTAATTGTTTTATTGTTTTAAACAATCAATGGTTGGTTTGAGTTTATGACTTTTTGTTGTTTTAACATGTAATAATCAATAGAATCAATGGCATAAACGGAATTTAAAATGACTTCGTCTGTCAAACTGTTTTTGTATATAGCAATACAATTCTACTATATTATTATAAACATATTTATGTACATCTTTGCTGGTGTGTGTGTGTTTGTGGTGTTGTATAAATATTTGTAGATAACACAATGTTATATAAATAAAAGGCGTGTGCAAAAATGCAGGCAATTAATAATTTCATGCATATGCGCACTTGCTTAAAGGTGCGGTTAGACGTGACTGTGGAAAGTAGTGTTCATCAAATTTCGCCATCAAAGAATTGAATTGTTAGGCTGAACAACCGAAATGACATTTTTATATGGCATTAACTGGACTAGAATAACGAAAACCATTCTGTGGGCCAACACACTACAGCATATACCAATTGTATTAACACTTCTTACATAGATAAATGAAAAATTTGAAGGTTTATTATTGCATTTTTGCATTTAAATACAAATTGTAATGATGCTATACATAACATTATTAATATTTTATAAGGGTATGCTCATTAAGACTCAAGGGTATGAGTATTAAAATACAAGTTAAATTGAAAAAATTCTTTAGACACATCGATTTAAATTGCTCAACAACAATTGTCTCCAGCAATTTTGCGTTGGTCGTATCATCATTTGTGCAAATGGTAAAGATTCGTAGTTTTTTATAGCACACCAGTTTACACCGGCATTATCATCTCCATAGAGTCCATTTAAATGACTACGAAATAAAAGATAGTTTATAGTATAAAAAGCTTTGATAATGAAAACTTGTTTACCTTTTATAGCAACTGTGATACCACCAGCCGCCTTCATATAACTTTGCACAACTTCCAGCACCCCAAATATCATTATCACGATCGTACGTTGAAAATTTGTATCCCAATTGAGAGCTTAAGGAATCGCCTGCAGTTCCGCTATAATCACCCACACTCTTCAAAATGTAGTCCTCTGACTCATCCCCAATAAGAAATAGGGAATATTTTGCATAGTATTTTTCACCACTACGCCTTTCCAATTGAATATACAACTCCTGTTCACAGCTGCTGGTGAGCGCATGCAGTTTTTCCAAACCGAGCCAATAGTTTCCGGTTAGATCACCAAATCCTTGCTTATAATCATTCCAATCTCTAGTAAAATTCACGGAGCCACTTTGGCGTCGTTGTATAACTAACCAACCCCCATAATCCACGGTTTTTTCACAAAACACCTCCAATTCGGTGATATTTATCTTTTCGAGCGTAATTTTAAAAACACCACTCTTCCAGCTTTTAGCTGCTGCTTCCATACAACTAGACGGGTTCGCATCCATGCAATTAGACGGCTTTGATACTCTAAAAGAAACAGTTAAATACTATGAGTACTACTCCACAACTAAAATATGAGTAGTATAATACAATAATATAAACTTTAACACTTTCAAGAGGTGGAGAAATAATTAATAAATTTTACCGGTTAAAAGATTTACTGTCGATTTGGTTTTCACTCATTACCACGTCTTCGACGAGATCATCATTAACAACTTCCAAATGCATATTGCAATTGCAATCACACACTGTACTTGTATCATTGTTTTGACTTAAGCTCAATCTTATTTGCGTAATCAAAATGTAATTCACCAAAATAATGAAAACAAACCGAGACATTTTTCCGCGACTTGTGCGAGCTGTTTGCGTGCAGATTTCGAATGGATGAAAGTGAAATAATTTCCATAATGTATACTTCCATCAATGAGTATATAACAGAATAATTTCGCAGAAATTCGGGGTTTTTATTAATAATAATTTGTATGCAGTATCAACTATAAGACAATCAGTTCATTGTTTTCTTAAGCTTATTGACAATGGGTGGGGCTTATTAAGAAGAAAATTGTATTGCGGTTTGCGGTTGAAGAGAAAGTAGAAGATTGCATTACATACGAGTAAGTGCAAGTGGAATTTATGTGTTTTATCAATGCGTAGTGACTAAGGCCTTGGTCACGCAATGATCGGCTAAGCGGCCGAGGCCTAATACTACGTTCGGACCGACATTGAAAACCTCTTGAAAACTCAATTTGTGGATTGTGGAACCAAAGTCGTTCTGACGAAATTTTGTGTTTTCGATGTGTTTTCATTGACAATTCACAAATTTATTTGTTTGTTTACATTTGAACATTTTTATACTCCCGCAACGTGTTGCTGAGAAAGTATCAAAGTTTTGTTCTCATGTTGAAACTTCAGGAATTACACCATCTTTAATATAATGATTTTTGTTTTCTAGTGGACTTTGTGCGCAATATATGAGTCGAGGCATGTAATTTTAAAGTGCTTTTTTCTCAAAAAAATTTTGAATTTATTCTGCCCTGTACTCTAGATATCAAATTGTCAGTGAGAGATGACCAGCATAATAGGGTGACATGGAGCACATTCAAAAAGGTAATGGCAGCATGTGTATAAAAACAATAATATCGACTAAACTAGAGCAGACATCGATTATAATGAGTGGAATGTAAGTTTTCAAGAAGTTTTCAGCGAAAACTGTGATTTCGTTTGACAGATTTTGCATGGATGAAAACACAATTTTTTCAATGGCAACATGTTTTCAATGTCGGAACGTGGTATATGATGGCTCGGCCACGTAAGGAGAATGGATAATAAGAGCGCACAGAAAGAAAATGTAGAGGCTACAGCACTCACCACTAAAGCAAGGCAAGGACCACGATCGACATGAATTAAAATTTGAAAGAAACTTCAAATGACCGAGATAGAAATCTCAGGTTATATTTCCAGCAGTCCAAAACTGACAAGGGGAACTGTAGCGCTAAAATATGATGATTATGAAAATTACGTGCTTCTTAAAAACTTAAAATTTAAAAAATATATATTGTACCAATTCGAACAATACAAATGATCACGTATGCAGAAATCCGCTTAGAAAAGAGGAAACTTTGTCAAAGAAAATATATATATCGACCAGATCACTATCAAGACATGTTCGAGATGATCTACACATGAAAGCCTATCGTTGGTCAACTGTTAATCTTCTGATAACGCGCAAATTAGATTCAACAGATGCAAGTGGCTTCTTCAGTGGCACGTGGTCAATGGCCATGAAAGCATTATTTTAACAAATGAAAAAAAGTTGAATGTTGAAGAAGTTTTTGATAGACAAAACGACAAAATCTTGGCATAAACTTCCAAAGACGCAAAAACTATAATTCCAAGCGTTCAACGTGGTCACTATTGAGCTACTGAATTGTCTCACTTCTGTGAACAAGATGTTGAAACGGTGGTAAAAATATATGAGCAGGTTGTTTTAGAAGGCGTGATAAAGCAGTTAAGTAATACTATCTTCGATGGAAAGCATTGAATCTTCCAGTAAGATTCTGAACATCCACCCAGCAGTGGCTTTAAAACAATATTACAGGTTTCATAGCTGTATATGATTGTCCGTCTGGATGTTCTGATTTCAACTGATTGGAGTACAATTTGAGATACCCTAATGAAATTTGATACCCGTGTTTCTGGATTTAATGATAAAATTAAATTATAATTTGGTACATAGGAATACGGTACATAGGGTCACCTGTTCTTTAAAAATGTTCCATAAGTGGGCGTGGCTCCGCTAGTAATAAATCTCATTCAACCAAAATTAGAACGAGGCATTTCCCATTACAGTGATCTTGGATTACATTTGATTCATTCACTTTTTAATATAAAAATCAGAAACCAATGAATATATTGAAGAAAAAATGGATGTGTAGCATCACTATATTAACAATTAAGGAAGGGCTAAGTTGGGGTGTAACCGAACATTTTATACTCTCGCAATTTATTTATTTAACTTTAATTATATACACAATTTGACCCACATATTCGTCGTATATATGTAGTGCATAAAGTCCATTGAAAGTTGGAAACCATAATATTAGGTTAGAAGCACTGAGGCCCTCGTGTTCGATATATGGGGCCTTAAAAACCTATGGTCCGACTTCGGCGGTTTTTAGAATGGGGCTACCACACTATGAAGGTAGTATTTGTGCAAAGCTCTGCACCGATATCTTCACTAGTGCTTACTTTATATATTGTAAAGTAAGCGATTCAGATAGTCTTCAAAGTTCTGGTATATAAAAAGTAGGAGCGGTTGTGAAGCGAATTGGCCAATTTTCACAACATATTATTGGGAAGTAAGGAAACTATTACAAACCAAGTTTCATTGAAATCGGTCGAGTAGTTCCTGAGATATGGTTTTTGACCCATAAGTGGGCGATGCCACGCTCTTTTTCCATTTTGTAAAAAAATCTGAGTGCAGCTTCCATCTGCCATTTCTTATGTGAAATTTAGTGTTTCTGACATTTTTGGTTAGTGAGTTAACCCACTTTTAGACATTCAGATTTGAACTCCACTCTTCACCCTGATCACTTTGGTATATATAACCCTATATCTAACTCGTTTAGTTTTAGGTGTTACAAACAACCGTTATGTGAACAAAACTATAATACTCTCTTTAGCAACTTTTGTTGCGAGAGTATAAAAATTGTCGAAATCGGACTATGACAAAAAATTATTGAAATCGGGTAATTTCTGCCTCTTAGCTCCCATATACCTAATATTAAGATTTTCAAATTTCAAGTGGACTTTATACCATATAGTATATTGCTTAATACGAGAGAGATGTATGGAATATTATTTGAAAATATAATAAATTATTTTATAACTTTTGCCCAATTGAACTGGGATAATTTTTGAAGTGGTTATATATATACGAATGTAAATATATTAAATGCACAGAGTTCACGCGAGTTCATTGATTTTCGAAATTGTTTTACCAACTATCAAAACCGCATGAATCCAATCAGAGTCGCAATGCAGCACATCGAAATTGCGGTGAAGTTTGTAAATATGGCTGCGCGAATATGATCGTTACATGCATTAACGCTTTTACATGCCGAAACACATATATAAATGAATAAATTTTAATGGTAGCGCTGCAAATTTCATGGCTCGAATTCAAAGTAAATAATCTGAAAATGTCAAAGTTTAATTTTTCATTGTTTTTAAACAGTTTTCTACGCTTTTAGATAATTTTAGTGTTCTATTACAAAGATCTAGACCGGCGATATATTTGGTTTAAATTTACAATACATTTATATTAGTTTTTTTTATAATATTGCATAACCTTTGACCCTAGCGGTAAGGTTAATGAACTATCGATAACGCTGCATACCATATTTCAATAAAAAAATTATCAATAATTAAACAACGCTCATTTTTATACCCTGACTGGGACTGAATAAAAGTTATACGAAATTTGAGCACTAAGTAAATATTAATTTATGGCTTATATTTTATGCAAATCAGTTATGCATATAGAACAAACCGTCGTTTTATACTCTCGCAACATGCTGCCATAGGGTGGAATCATTTTGTTCACATATAATCACATTACTGATTTTTTAATGTAGTCATAGTTGTTTTCATTGCTGTTCTTAATTTTTATGACGTCACTGCTGTCAAATGCGAACCAAAAAATATTGAAGGTTGGCGTAATATTTAATTTTATCATTTCTTTTCTAGATATCTATTTGAGCGGATTTAGTGGAAGGATCAAATCTTTACATCCAGCTTTATATGTAAGATACCAATTAATTTTGAAAATTATAAACTGCTTTCTAAAATTTAAAGTTTTCAAAAATAAAGACAATATATATTCTCTTAAGGGGTTACATGGGTTTTGTCGCTTAAAAAATGGCCTTTTTTCAATATTTTTCTTCTATGTAAAAAATTATTTATTTAATTCTTTTCTGTCTTATAGATACATATTTAAAGAATAATTTCTGAAATGAAAAAAAAAAAAATAAGTGTTTTAGGTAAGACCATAAACTCGTGCTTGAACGAAGGAATGACCAAAAAAGTAAAAATTGGAGTTTTGGAACACATTTTTCCAAAAAGAATATTTGCTTGACATTTTGTGTTTGTGTAATTGAAAAAAAATAAAATCCTTCGTTCCAGCACGAGTAAATTGTATCTCGAATACCTGTCATCAACATCGGTTGAGTAGTTTTAGAGAATATTTGACAACCGAATTTGAAAACACGGTTCCGAGAAAAACGCGTTTAAAGTGTTGACATGGAGCGCACACCTTCCAAAGACAATATTCTTGAGATGTTGTAGAAAATAATAAGCCAAGAAACAAATAATAGATTTTTTGAATCCATGAAACCCATGTAACTCCTTAAGGAAAACAGTCGCAGAGTACCAATTAGTAAGTTCAACGCTCAGTGTATCTAACATTTGGTTTCACACAAAACTTGTTACACCCTTACTTCCGATTTGGTTGAAATATTCACCGACATACTATTTGTACGCGTGTGCGTGCATTTGCCATTTAAATGCGTAGTTTTTGCTTGTCATTAATTCGATTTTAATGACAAGATGACTCAACACTAATTAATTGATTTGACATAATTAACGATGGCATTTCATGGATTAGGAATTGATAACAAATTAATTGTGTTACCTGAAAATTCAAGTGATAAATGCGCTCATTATATTTTCACATGTCTGTCGGTTTTTGTGTGAAGAAAAAAATCAACAAACGCTTTTTATGTGAGTATATTTGTTGTGTGTAATTACGTAAATTAAGTGGCTAAAACGTACAAATTTACAAACACATAATGCATTAGTATATATATATATAATCGTGGTGAGAGTATGTAAGTGACGCTGTTGATTTGTCGGACAATTGATACATTAATGCAATGTCACAATGACAGGCAATAAAAAAGCACTGACACGCAATACACCCACTTATAAATAAGTGATGCATGTGGAAATTAACGAATCATTGAAAAACTTGGCGTGGTTTTTATTTCACTAATTTATTTAATTCTTTTGCATTATTTTTCACGAATTTCTTTTACCAAGGCAATATATTAAACAAATAAATTACAGACAAATGAAGCATACACTCTTCTAGGGATATACTATTTGAGCAGATCAATAATATATTTTATAATTATATCTCATCATATGTCTTCTGATTGCCACTCTACTAATATAATGATTAAAACAGTTCCCAGTTCTTAGAGAGTTTGTCAGCCATTAAAATAATTCGAAAAATTATTATATATTCGATTGCTAACATTTTCAGGCCACATTTTTCTAGTAAATTTCCGAAGAGATGTCATGATAAAGCTTTGGTCTTCTGGAAAGGTAGTGCAGTTGGATTCCATGCCTACATCATTTTGTCATAACTAAGCCACAAATTAGTATAATAGAAAAGTGAGTACGGCTTCGATTATGTTTAATGCAGATATTTTAGAGAAAGCTGTATATTAACCAAATTTTCCTGGTGAAATCACCCGATAATCATCCTTAACATCCATATAGGGGGCATTCTCTGGAAAAAAAGCCACTTGAAAAAAAAAGTTCTTTATTTTCTTTGGCAATGATATATCTTATAGTACATGTAAAACCATATTATAAGGGGCCAAAGTTTTTTGTAAAAAAATTTTCGAACCGCCATAACTTTAAAACTAATGAACAGATTTTAAAACACCATGTGACTTTTTTGTACAGAATTTCTCAAACTTTGAAACTGTATATCGTAAAAATTTTTAAAATTAATATGTCATAGCAAAAAATGAAAAATTTTTTTTTTGGAATTTTTAACAACTTATGCCCCCTTCGATTTTTTTCGAAAATATCTTAAATATCTTAATTTGGGACAGCAATATTTGTATGAGCTACAAATAAAAAACCAACGCAGAACATGATGAAAAATCATTG
Source organism: Zeugodacus tau (assembly GCA_031772095.1). Classification (NCBI taxonomy): domain Eukaryota; kingdom Metazoa; phylum Arthropoda; class Insecta; order Diptera; family Tephritidae; genus Zeugodacus; species Zeugodacus tau. The sequence goes on along the minus strand of CM062651.1, from coordinate 53,295,616 downwards.
ATTTATGCACTATTATTATCAGAATTTAGCATAACCCAGGATTAACGACGTGGACGTAGCAGACATTTAATCCCTTTTTGCTTTTTTTTTATTTTTTAATATTTTTTTAGTTTTTTTGTATTTTTCAAATATTTATTTTTTTTGTTTTTGTTTTTTATTTAAAATTATCACGTACTTGAATCTAATCTACGTAATAATTTAAAAAAAAAGCAAAAACCAAAAAAACAAACAAAAAAAATTAAAAATTTGAAAAATAAAAAAAAAAAAATTAAAAAAAATATTAAAAAATAAAAAAAACAAAAAGGGATTAAATGTCTGCTACGTCCACGTCGTTAATCCTGGGTTACGCTAAATTCTGATAATAATAGTGCATAAATCAATGATTTTTCATCATGTTCTGAGTTGGTTTTTTATTTATATGTATGTATGTGATTGGCGTTGCAACCGTTTAGCCGGTTATAGCCGAATCGACGATAGTGCGCCATCTCTCTCTCTCCTTCGCAGTTCGGCGCCAGTTGGAGATCCCAAGTGTAACCAGGTCGCTCTCCACCTGGTCCCTCCAACGGAGTGGAGGCCTTCCCCTTCCTCGGCTTCCTCCGGCGGGTACTGCATCGAACACTTTCAGGGCTGGAGTGTTTTCGTCCATTCGGACAACATGACCTAGCCAGCGTAGCCGCTGTCTTTTTATTCGCTGAACTATGTCAATGTCGTCGTATAACTCGTACAGCTCATCGTTCCATCGTCTGCGGTATTCGCCGTTGCCAATGTTCTTAGGACCATAAATCTTGCGCAAAATTTTCCTCTCGAAAACTCCTAGTGTCGTCTCATCTGATGTTGACATCGTCCAAGCTTCTGCACCGTAAAGCAGGACGGGAATGATAAGCGACTTGTAGAGCTTGATTTTGGTTCGTCGAGAGAGGACTTTACTGTTCAATTGCCTACTCAGTCCAAAGTAGCACCTGTTGGCAAGAGTGATTCTGCGTTGGATTTCAAGGCTGACATTGTTGGTGTTGTTAATGCTGGTTCCCAGATAAACGAAATTATCTACAACTTCAAAGTTATGACTGTCAACAGTGACATGGGAGCCAAGACGCGAGTGCGCTGACTGTTTGTTTGATGACAGGAGATATTTCGTCTTGTCCTCATTCACCACCAGACCCATACGCTTCGCTTCTTTATCCAGTCTGGAAAACGCAGAACAAACGGCGCGGGTGTTGCTTCCGATGATATCAATATCATCGGCATACGCCAGGAGCTGTACACTCTTGTAAAAGATTGTACCCTCTCTATTTAGCTCTGCTGCTCGTATTATTTTTTCCAGCATCAGGTTAAAGAAGTCGCACGATAGTGAGTCACCTTGTCTGAAACCTCGTTTGGTATCGAACGGCTCGGAGAGGTCCTTCCCAATCATGACGGAGCTTTTGGTGTTGCTCAACGTCAATTTACACAGCCGTATTAGTTTTGCGGGGATACCAAATTCAGACATCGCGGCGTAAAGGCAACTCCTTTTCGTGCTGTCGAAAGCAGCTTTAAAATCGACAAAAAGGTGGTGTGTGTCGATCCTCTTTTCACGGGTCTTCTCCAAAATTTGGCGCATGGTGAATATCTGGTCAGTTGTCGATTTTCCAGGTCTAAAGCCACACTGATAAGGTCCAATCAGTTTGTTGACGGTGGGCTTTAGTCTTTCACACAGTACGCTCGATAGAACCTTGTATGCGATATTTAGGAGGCTGATCCCACGGTAATTGGCGCAGATTGTGGGATCTCCTTTTATGGATTGGGCAGAGCACACTGAGATTCCAATCGTCAGGCATGCTTTCTTCCGACCATATTTTGCAAAGAAGCTGATGCATGCACCTTATCAGTTCTTCGCCGCCGTATTTGAATAGTTCTGCCGGTAATCTATCGGCCCCCGCTGCTTTGTTGTTCTTCAAGCGGGTAATTGCTATTCGAATTTCTTCATGGTCGGGTAATGGAACATCTGTTCCATCGTCATCGATTGGGGATCGGGTTTGCCTTCTCCTGGTGTTGTACTCTCACTGCCATTCAGCAGGTCGGAGAAGTGTTCCTCCATAATCCCAGTATGCCCTGGACATCGGTTACCAGATTACCACCTTGGTCTCTACATGAGGATGCTCCGGTCTTGAAACCTTCGTTAAGTCGCTTCATTTTTTCATAAAATTTTCGAGCATTCCCTCTGTCTGCCAGCTTCTCAAGCTCTTCGTACTCACTCATTTCGGCCTCTTTCTTTTTTGTCTGCAGATGCGTCTCGCTTCCCTCTTCAGCTCTCGGTATCTATCCCATCCCGCATGTGTTGTGGTCGTTTGCAACGTGCGAGGTAGGCAGTCTGTTTTCTCTCCGCTGGGAGACGGCACTCCTCATCGTACCAGCTTGTTTTTTTGTCGTTTCCGAAAACCAATTGTTTCGGCTGCAGCGGTACGCAGTGAGTTTGAGATGCCGTTCCACAGTTCCCTTATACCGAGATGCTGATGAGTGCTCTCAGAGAGCAGGAGTGCAAGTCGAGTAGAGTATTTCGTGGCTGTCTGTTGCGATTGCAGCTTTTCGACGTCGAACCTTCCTTGTGTTTGTTGACGGGCGTTCTTTGCTGCACAGAGGCGGGTGCGTATTTTAGCTGCGACCAGATAATGGTCCGAGTCTATATTTGGTCCTCGGAGCGTACGCACGTCTAAAACACAGGAGACATCTCTTCCGTCTATCACAACGTGATCGATTTGGTTCCGCGTGTTTCGATCAGGAGACAGCCAAGTAGCTTGATGTATTTTCTTATGCTGGAATCTGGTACTACAGACGACCATATTTCGGGCCCCAGCGAAGTCGATCAGCCTCAGGCCGTTTGGCGATGTTTCGTCATGGAGGCTGAATTTTCCGACTGTTGTGCCAAAGACACCTTCTTTACCCACCCTGGCGTTAAAATCGCCAAGCACGACTTTTACATCGTGGCGGGGGCAGCGCTCATAGGTGCGTTCTAGGCGCTCATAGAAAGCATCTTTGGTCACATCGTCCTTCTCTTCCGTTGGGGCGTGGGCGCAAATCAGCGATATGTTGAAGAACCTCGCTTTGATGCGGATTGTGGCAAGACGTTCATCCACCGGGGTGAATGCCAGGACTCTGCGACGGAGTCTCTCTCCCACCACAAATCCAACACCAAATTTGCGCTCCTTTATATGGCCGCTGTAGTAGATGTCACAAGGACCCACCTTCTTCCGTCCTTGTCCCGTCCATCGCACTTCTTGGATGGCGGTGATGTCAGCCTTGAGTCGTATGAGGACATCAACCAGCTTGGCAGAGGCACCTTCCCAATTAAGGGTCCGGACATTCCAGGTATCATTATCCTTAAAACGTTTGCAGGGGTCGTCATCAAAAGGGGGGTGTCTCATCCGAGGCTTTCGTAGATTTTTCATTGGGGGGTGTTTTTATGTGGTGGGTCCCAAACCCAACGCACAACCGCATAAGCGGGCTTCGCCTTCTCACTTTAGCTCGCCTTCAAACGGATGTCTGTTGGCTACCCAGAGGATACTTGGTCTAAAACCGGAAGTCGTGAGCTGCTTGGACCATGTGGAGAAGAATCGTTTCTGGCCACTCCCAAGTGAATGACAATCAAAAACTTTCCTCACTTGCGTGAACTTCTACACATGGTCCCATCCTCCACAAATATTGCTGTCCCAAAATTCCCTTTGGGGGGTAAAAAGGTGATGAAATAAGGAACATTTTAAGATATTTTCGAAAAAAATCGAAGGGGGCATAAGTTGTTAAAAATTCCAAAAAAAATTTTTTTTTCATTTTTTGCTATGAAATATTAATTTTAAAAATTTTTACGATATACAGTTTCAAAGTTTGAGAAATTCTGTACAAAAAAGTCACATGGTGTTTTAAAATCTGTTCATTAGTTTTAAAGTTATGGCGGTTCGAAAATTTTTTTACAAAAAACTTTGGCCCCTTATAATATGGCAACCCCGCGTTACACAGACCTAAAACCATATGTTTTATTTTAGGTTTTACATGTACTATAAGATATACAGAGGTAGTCAAAATTATTTACACATCGGACGTTTTTTTCCATGTTTCACAGAAAAAGCTTTCGCTTGTTGTTGTTGTTGTCGCAGGGTAACAAAATGATATGTTGTTGTAAACCTTGATCTATTCCCGAGCGAATGAAGTCGGCTTGGTAAGAATAGCTAAAAATATGGCGGAGAAATAAGCAAATAAACTCAAGACTCGCAGTAGTCAAAAGTATTTACACACATTTTTTTTGCGTCAAAAGTATTTACACACGGCGATTTAGCCTTTATCCTTGGATTTGGTTTGAGCAAAAGTAGTAATTTGATTTTATTGCATTCTTAACAACCTAACTCAGCCTTAAAATATAAAAATTGGTAAATAAAATATCGAAAACAAAGGAATTATCGATTATAACTAGATTGGAGACTGTTACTAAGTTTAAGACTCGGATTTAGGCTTCGGAGTTAGTTAAAATTTATAGAATTTGATGGAATACTGTTTATAATGTTATTAAAAAGAAGGAAACGAAGTACTGCAAGGACAATTTAAAGATAATTGGGCGGAAACCTGTGATAACTCAAAGATAATGCAGAAGATTAGTAGGAACTGTCATACAAAATCCCACAATTAGTCCTCTTAATATTGTAGCATCATCGAATCAGCATATTGCATGAACAGCCAATGATGCTACACTGCTAAGGACATTTTAAAATAGTAACATAAATACATACGTTGTGTATAAAGTTGACCACTTCCGAAACCAAAAAAGCTTTATTTCCGAAACCAAAAAAGCGATATGCCTCTCATTTGCCTTAAAATGCATCCTAAAGCCTGTCGTGGACAGATAAGGCCTATTTTTTTGTTCCAGGGCTTCTTTAGTAAACGCTTTATGCATTTACCACGTGAGAAGAAGAATAATGCAGCTTAGACGCTAAATAGAGTCGGGAGTGATGATTTGTGATTTTTTTTGATTCTTTGGGGAAATTTACTTACTTCTGTTTTGGAGATTTGGTACTAATTTAGTGACCCTAAATCATCCGGATATAGCAGAATTCACATGACCATGACATTGTAGTGGTCCGTCGGCCTTTTCCAACTATTGACTACATTTTACAACAGGATAATGCTCCATTTCATGAAGGATATTTACCTTCAAAAGTTTTAAATGAAGCAAATCAAGTTGACCTCCGCACAGCCCTGACCAAAACTTTAGTCAAAATGATTGGTCTTTCGTTAAATATCAGAGGACAATTGATATAATAACCGAAATCGCCGAAATTACCGACATTTGGTCTAAATTAACTGTTAACTTAGCGCAAAATTGTGTTGAATCAATTCGGACCATAAAGCAGGCTGGTATTGACGCCAATGGTAATGTAACCCATTATGAATTTATCGCCTTAGAATAGGAATTCATACTGAACATTAAAATGTTATAGTTATCATTAAATAAAAACAGGATAATAGAGTTCATGTTGTGTGTAAATACTTTTGACGCAAAAAAAATGTGTGTAAATACTTTTGACTACTCCGAGTCTTCAGTTCATTTGCTTATTTCTCCGCCATATTTCTAGCTATTCTAGCCAAACCGACTTCATTCTCTCGGGAATAGATCAAGGTTTACAACAGCATAGCATTTTGTTACCCTGCGACAACAACAACAACAAGCGAAAGCTTTTTCTGTGAAACATGTAAAAAAACGTCCGATGTGTAAATAATTTTGACTACCTCTGTATCATTGCCAAAGAAAATAAAGAACTTTTTTTTTCAAGTGGCTTTTTTTCCAGAGAATGCCCCATAGAGGTTATGTTGGCATAGCATCGCGCCCTTTTGAGAGAAAGACCATATTTCAGCAATTACTCAGCCAATTTCAATCAAATTTTGTAATTGATTTCCTTGACATCCGAATCGATTTGCAACCACGCCTACTTTCCATATATCACAATTCTAGATTCCATATGATTTGTTCACTTTACAATATATTTATCAGTGTAAAAATCTGAATACAACTTTGGACAAATACATTATTGGAAGCGTGACATCGGTCTTCTAAATCTAGAACTCGCATTATTATTTTTCAAGGTTCCAGATTGCGAATATGAGGACCTCATTGTCTGTGTCTAATGTGTCTCAAAGATGAATAAAAACGGGTAATTGCTTCCCATATATCCAAAATAAGCATGTTCAAACTTGCGATGGATTTTATACCGTTTATATCAGTTAATACGTGAGATATATTAGCGAAATTAAGTAAAGATGTAATATTGAATATATTGAGTGAAATCGGTCCCAACTATACTATAATGATTTTCGTTCTTCTAGTGAACTTTCCGAATGCCGAATTTTTATCTTAATATAATTAAATAAAGTGAGTAACCGAATATAAAATATTAATATAAAATATTCGGTTACTCACTGCCATTATTATTGTTTCATGCAATTGTTAGCATTTAGATAAATGCTGCTGCATTCTTCTTGCATAAACTGGTGCTTATCTGTACGAAACATGCTAACATTTGTTTTGCTCCAAACTTTTTCAAAAGCATTAAAAGTTTATACGTTTTATGAATGAACTTGGCTTTAAACTTTCGCAGTTAACAAATTCATTAATATCTACTGTACACAATGGCAGTCGGTGTCGGTTGCAGGAAAACAATTCTATCAAAATCAGTAAGCTGCCCTTTTATGCGGTTTTATTTCAGTAATTACCATTGTTCCTCAGCCAAATAAAAGCTGCTAAATTTGCAAAGAACTTTCCGAAAGAATTAAAATTTTGTATACGAGTAATTTTAGAATAGAATCTCAGCTGCAGCGAATGACTGAAGAAAGCAGTACAATATCCTTAAGCTGATTTGTCAAAAATAAAAAAAAAACTATTTACATGAAAATACAAGCAATGCAATGGTAGGTGTTATTACAGAGTATAGTAGTCTTATTCTACTTTTACTACGTAAGGAAGTAAATATTATAGAGAAAGTGTAGAAAATTATGAAACTTGGTGAAGACGAAGGACCTTCCTTGACCATTGCGAAAGAAAATACATTGCTTGTTACGAACTGAAAAGAGAAAAATACCTTTAAAATATGATTAAGAGATGATTTTATTTTTTTTTTATGTAGTGATAGTGAAAACGGGGTATTATTAACGGTTAGCTGGATGTCTAAAGAGTAAAACGTATTGTGAGGCCCTGTTGCCGAGGTTTCAGACATTTGAGTTACGTTAGTGAGTAGTGAATCGAACGATATACTATATACCAGCTGATAAACAGACTAACAGCGCTTGCGGTGAAACTTTGTATTTTCTCTGAAATATGCTCAATTGTTTTGTGCTTCTCTCTCTCGTGGAACTTTGTTCTTGCTCTCACATCTAAACTGTTTGAACAGAGAGCAGCACACTCCGAAAGCGACCAAAAAAATTACGAATCGAAGACGGCTAATTACTTGTTCAATGCCTTCAATTTAAACGAGAAATATTTTGCCGAAAAGCCGAAAAGCAATTTATACTAAAAAATAATCCTCTTAGTAATCCACGTATTTCAATGGGCCCCCGTTTTATCGATACATTTAATTGCCGAGCAAAGGCTGCTTCACAGCTGCAACTCCACACAAAGCTATAAAATCAGATATTCAATCAGTGCAAACATTTTTATTGGTGGCACGTAAATTCACAATTTTTCTATGGCATTGAAAATGAGGCTTATAAGTTTTATTGCTATTAACATAAAACCGTTTCTCAGCCATGTGCCAATGGCTCAATGTGAATAATCGCAGATAAAAAGTAAAAAATCAACATGAATATTAGAGCCATTTTTTATGGCTTTCTAACATATTGTTTACACTTAACATTTATGGTTATGTTTTGCACATTTTTCATTTAACGCGGCAATTCATCCATGTTATTATACAAAATTTGTTGTACAACGTTTTTTATTTTTTACTTCATATTGGCAACCGCGAAAAATCACAAAATCTAAATAATGGCTCAGCATAAATCTTGGTGCTGCTGTAGGCTTTGCCGTTGGTCATTTGTCAATGACATATAAAAGTCAATGCCATTCAAAGACTAAATCAACGTTGCGTAGCTGGTTTTGCACCAATAGTTGTCTTGAGTAAGTGATACATCAGAATGGGCTGGCGCCCACCGCACGTTTATTTGTCTATTGTTTGTCTTATTGACGTGTGCAGCAAATATGTCGAGCATGTGTAAATTACACAGTTTGTTGATAAAGCAAATAGTTAGCTCATTTGTAATTTTGACACCGCTTTCATACACCTGCTTTCTCCTTGCCCACTAAGATTGGCATACATATATTTACATGCATTAGATGCATGAGTATGTGTATAGGCATCAGCAGAATCTCAGTTTGTTGGCGTAACTGTATTATGGTGCTGTCTTTCTACACTACACACCTGCTTAGCTGCTTCATTGCGCTCTATGTGTGTGGTAAGAAGTCATTCATTATAGCGTGCTCGTCAATCCTGCACTCACTCAACACAGTGTCTCACATGCTCTAGTGCATACACACAATAACCTATACAGCTGTTTGAACATACAATGAGACCTCCATCTAGTCAGAAAAATACTAGTGTTCATTTAAAAATTATTCATTAACAAGTAAGGAAGGGCTAAGTTCGGGTGTAACCGAACATTTTATACTCTCGCAATTTATTTATCTAACTTTATTTATATTATATAATACACAATTTGACCCACATATTCGTCATATATATTGTATAAAGTGTTCGATATATGGGGCCTTAACCTATGGACCGATTTCGGCGATTTTTAGAATGGGGCTGCCACACTATAAACATAGTATTTGTGCAAAGTTCTGCACTGATATCTTCACTAGTGCTTACTTTATATATTGTAAAGTAAACGATTCAGATCGTCTTCAAAGTTCTGGTATATAGGAAGTAGGCGTGGTTGTGAAGCGATTTGGCCTATTTTCACAAGATATCATTGGGATGTAAGGAAACTATTACAAACCAAGTTTCATTGAAATCGGACGAGTAGTTCCTCAGATATGGTTTTTGACCCATAAGTGGGCGACGCCACGCCCATTTTCCATTTTGCAAAAAAATCTGAGTGCAGCTTTCATCTGCCATTTCTTGTGTGAAATTTTGTGTTTCTGACGTTTTTCGTTAGTGAGTTAACCCACTTTTAGCAATTTTCAACCTTACCTTTGTATGGGAGGTGGGCGTGGTTATTATCCGATTTCTTGCATTTTTAGACTGTATTAAGAAATGACTAAAAAAAACGACTGCAGAAAGTTTGGTTTATATAACTCTTTTGGTTTCCGAGATATGTACAAAAAACCTATTTGGGGGCGGGGCCATGCCCACCTCCCCAAAAAAATTACATCCACATATGCTCCTTCCTAGTGCGATCTTTCATTCCAAATTTTATTTCCATAGCTTTATTTATGGCTTAGTTATGGCACTTTATGTGTTTTCGGTTTTCGCCATTTTGTGGGAGTGGCAGTGGTCCGACTCGTTTAGTTTTGGGTGTTACAAACAACCGTTATGTGAACAAAACTATAATACTCTCTTTAGCAACATTTGTTGCGAGAGTATAAAAATAATTAGTCAGAAAGACTTGCGAGTTATACCAATTTTCTGGAAAAGTTGGCTCGCCACGAGAGCATAGTTAGTACTGGCGAATCAAATCACGAAGAACCAGAATAAAATCGAATTTAAAATTGTTTCTAAGTAGTTAAATAGCACTGAAAGGGTTTTTGGTGTTTAATCTAATTTGAATTGGTGTAAGTCCGACGTATGACCAGTCGAAATGTAAAAATTCATATGTTAAAGAACTAGTAATGGATTGTTGGTTATACCTCTGACAGACGGCGTCGTTAATTCGGGTTAACTGCTTTAATCGGGGTTAATTCGAGAGTTATCTCAGTTAACTCCGTTTTCTAACTCCCATTTAATCCTCAAAATTTTAGAGAGTTAGTGGGAGTTTGTTAAACATGGCCGCTTTTATCTATTGTGAATGAAAATATGCAATACTGACAGCTGTTTTTCAATTAAATGTAAACAAAAACATACGTATGCAATGAAATAGCTAAATTTTTCTAAAATGGAAGTTTTAATAATAACGTATTTATGTATATTTGTTTAGTAATAAGTGATTTTGTACTAATTGTGCAACTAACAACCGCAATATTTCCTTTCTATCCAATTTTATTTCACCAAAATGGAAATATTATTGCCAATCAGCTGTGTATGGGAGTTTATAACTCGCTTTGCTGCCGTCTGTCACCCACAAAATTGGAACTGATTAAAAGCGTAGTTAATCCGAGTTAACTCTGCCGTCTGTCTAGCGTATTATACTATTATTTGACATGTCAAACCTTACAAATAGAGCAACTGGTATAAATACAAGAGACTGGTATAATTAAATAGTTAGGAAATCATATATTTATTATCGAAATTTGACAAATCATACATAAGAATTACAATGTATCTTTATACGCCAATGGAAAAACTGGTATTAATAAAGACTGGTATAGTTATAAAATATGACTCGTGTTTTTCAATAGGAAATTGTCAATTAAAAACAATTATTTAAGTTTTCTATTACACTAAACCTTAGACAGCAGTAAATAGTATAAACTGGTATAAATGAGACAAACTGGTATAATTAAAGAGCTACAGCACATCATGCGATTACACCACTTTAATGTTGCATTCGCATATTTTATTGCATTAAATTGAATTAGATAATTTTGTAATGACTTTGACGTCACTTTTGAGTGACGAATCGATTCGAAGACAGCTAAAAGTCATAAGCTTATATCCAGTACATTTCACTACTGGGTATATTCACGTAATTTTTTTTCACAAAATCTGCAGAATATCGCAGGTGCGTTTTTACCAAATCTTCGTTGTGTAATTTGTATAACAAGTTTTCATGAACACCTTACCGCCTTCCCTGCTAGGGTTCCTACATTAAGCAGAAGCCGCAGTTATTGCATTTTAGCGCAAATCAACGCATTTGAGCGATTTTACGTCATCTCCAAAGCAAGATTTATATGGGATAATTAATTTTCTCGTATTTCTTCGTAAGCTTGTTGAGACTTTCAAAGTATGGATATCTCGCATACATGTATGTATGTATATGTAGGTTAGCTTATTTCATTAAAGAAGAACTATAGGGTGCTAGGTGAGAGTATGAGTATAATTTTCCATTTATTAGCTACCAAAAGATCATAGTTGATTGACCACTGAAAATGCAATATATTTTTGTATGAAAAATGTGTCTTGTCTGGTTTTCTATATGCTACTTTTTATATATTGATTGACAATTCATAGGCTTAGTTCACAGTGGAGGCAAGAACTAAAACTATAAAAAAGTAGCTTTCTAGTAAGTGTCGTCCCTGATTTTATTATATAGTTGATCCAAGGTGGAATCCTTTATTTATCCTTTGACCACTGAAAATGCAATATATTTTTGTATGAAAAATGTGTCTTGTCTGGTTTTCTATATGCTACTTTTTATATATTGATTGACAATTCATAGGCTTAGTTCACAGTGGAGGCAAGAACTAAAACTATAAAAAAGTAGCTTTCTAGTAAATGTCGTCCCTGATTTTATTATATAGTTGATCCAAGGTGGAATCCTTTATTTTCCAGTAATACCAGGTTATCAAAACAGTAAGGCTAATCGAATTTTTTAACGAGAGAAGTTGTATCAAGCAATCTATTTACTATATGGTTAGATCTGCCTACTTGTTCTTGCATATTATTCTCCAACTTTCTCTGAAAATTCCTAATGAAAGGATAAGGAAAATCTTTCAGCGGATATACGAGATGCGTTTGTTCGAGAGTCCAAAAATCAAGTTAACAGAGGCATGAAGATGATCCCTGATGATCTTAGACCGATTTTTATTCGTGGAATCAAAATGTATTTCTCAAATGTTTACTTAATTCCTAGTGGGATAACGAGACGGCCATTGTTCACTCTACTCTCTCCCAGCACTATATTATAACAGTTCAAAGTAATATATGGAACTCAGAGTCTGTCGCACTGTTCGTCACGAAAGGTAAAAAAATGATAGGCTTCCAAATTATGGACCATAAAATAATTTTTGGAAATCTTAAGCTTCACAAAGGCTATATTAAAACAGATTTCATTTTTTATCAGTTAGTAATTTTTAGCAGTTTGTTCTTGAGTGATACATATATTGTGTAAGCTCTAGAGTTACTCTTAATTGAAGTAAGAAAATGCTACGCTGGTAATTTAATAATTCTCTGGAATAACTATATTTTCTGCATACACTCTTGAGAACGCACAATCTTACATATAATTCTCAGTCGTATCATCCAATTAAGTTACATACTCGAATGTCCTTTCAATTTGAATACTTCACACCTACGAGCATGAAATTAAATGCTGTACTTACCATTTATGTATTTTTATTTACTCAGAGTGGTGCGCATTTTCAATTTACAAATTCCACTTTGCACGAGGAGCTTTTAAGTACTCTTTCAGAGAATTTGAATTTGTGTATGCGCAACACTCGACTCACACACAACGACTTGGAGTGCGCCATCTATTTCGGCCATTATCAGCGACATTAATGTAATCAAACGGACGTGATTGGAATTATTTGTTAGCAATAATTTTTATGCGAGAACATAAAAACGTCGAGTAAACCAAGTGTGAGCAAACAAGCACCAAATACCAGCTAACAAATGTGTAAAAAAATAATAATATTTTTTGAATGAGTGGATTTGTGTGGAGACGCAGCTGGGTAGCTAAACAATTTATGAATCTAAAGAGAATGTTTTTCAGTTACAAAATAAATAAAATTTTTAAAGGAATTTTTAACTCAATGTTTCATTTAAGGCTCGCACCAACAATTTTACTCAACTAAAACAGTATTACTACTCAAACATAAAAGGATAATCCGCTTGTCATCTGTATTTTGAAATATCAATTTACATGCAACTATGGATATTACACTCTTACTTGCATCATTCCCACGAGATAAAACCACTTTAGCACTTTATGCACTCCACTTATCTATCTACTTGGCAATCACTTCGTATGCAAGAAAGCCCACCAGAAGCCGCACCGAAACTCAGAGATATTCATTTGATTACTTCGTCAAGCGGAGTTACGCCCAACCAGCAGTCATTACTGCTATTTTCCTTACACTTTGCCATATCCACAGTGGCGTCTATCGATAAATTCGGTAAACAATATCACAAAACAAACAAAAAAGCAAATGTTCGTGTGAGTAGAACAAATATGCTCGTAAACAAATGCCCGCAAGTGCATCGAAAACTATCCAAAAGCAATAACAATTTTCGTACCGTATCGGGCGCTACATTGCCCCAACTCCTTCAAGGTGGCCAGCATACATACATATACATACTTTCCAACTTTGCCCTTACGCAATGTAGCACATGCCCAGAATTTGTTTACCATTGTTTGCATATGAATTGCGGACACTCTGCATCGCATTGTTTCCCAAAGGCCTACAACGCGACACCCCACCTATGACCAGTAGCGCACCCATGTGCCCTCGACACATATTCCGACACACGCACGCACAACACTACAACGGACACTCGCTGTCGCTGCAGAAAATTTGGCGAATAATCTCTGAAGTGAATACACTCGAACTACTCCTTGTAGAGTGCAATTGGGAATAAATAGGTTTCCAATTAGTTATTAATTACGTCCAATAGAATATATTTGTAGTTAGAGATTGGTTAGTTGAACATTTTAGAACATACTACACTCGGGATATTATTCGTTTTCGGAAGATTAAATCATAATATCTTTTTCGAAGATAGCCTCCAAAATCGAAATATTTACCTTCGAATTTCGAAAATAGACTTATTGAAAATCATTATTATTAATTACCGGGTGTGATTATTGAAATTAAAAAAAAAAAAATATGGATTTAATCTACCTTTCATCTAATGTCGATGGTGTATAAAATTGTTCGGCCAAGCTTATAAGTCAATTACAATCTCTATTTCGAAATACGAAGACAGTTCGTCAAAAAAGAGAGCAAAATAGCAATTCAGTTGCACACACATGCTACTTTAGTTGTAATCGCGGTATGGACTTGTCGTATTTCTTGTTGGGTTCATACCTATAACGCTATAAAGTAGCCATCGCAATGCCGCACACACACCGTAGAATTATAGGCATACATTCACGCCGGGTCTTCTGGACAATTGGCCTCGCTTCATCTGTATAATTTACACTTTTTCGCCTCGAAGAATATTCGAAAATGGATTTTCTTTTTTATCGCCATCATTATTTGCTGTTTTGTGTATTGCTCTATTGGCCTGCATCCACCACTCCATCAACGGCATTCGATGGCGCGCTCAGTCCAATTTGTCGTTATTTGTATGCCGAGCGTTTGGCTCGCTTCATTTTTCACCTCCACACCAGCCGTCGGAGTGTGAGTATCTGCAATTCGCCATTTGCCATTGTATCTTAATATTTTATATTTTTATCTGTAGCTTGCTTTGTTTGATAGCGATTTTTAATATATTTCGGGTCGGTATTTGCAGATACATTTGTGGGTTCATTTCACTGTTTTGGGCGTGTTTATTTATGCGTTGTGCGTGCAAATGTTACACAAGTAAATCGCATTTGAGTAGGATGCCCTTTGAGTGAGAATCACTTCAAATAAACAATCGAATTCTTGGTTAGCTGATTATGCAGGCGCAGTTTTCCGTTAAAACCAGCTTATATTGCAAATGTTTAATAAAAGAAAAATATTCAGTAAGTTTTAAATAAATATTTAGCTATTGAGAAAATCTCTTAAGCAATATTTGAAAACGCCTGTTCAACTTTTAAAGAATTTAAGAGTCACTTAATTCCTCAGCGCATATTTCTATTTTATGAATTTTTTTTATATAAATTTTAAGGAATTAGAAGACACAGCCAAATGTATGCTCAATATGTTTCCCATTTGTATCGCCAATCTAATTGCAATTCATAAAATTCAAATTAAGCAATTGCTTTCGTTTTCCACTTTCCATTTTGATTATCGTGATTTTATTTCGCATCATTTGCGCGCTTCTAATTACAATAAAAAAAAAAAAACAAAAAAAAAAGTTATTGAAATTCTAAAAAAATGTCTTCAGTGGGTGAACGAATTTCTGTTGCTGTTTAGACTAAAATTATTTCTCACGGTGAGCGTCATCTTGTGAATAAGTAATCTAATTATAATTGAATTTGCAGATAATGTGCCCATAAGTGCTGCCATGAATGGAGATTACTTTGCTCCAAAAAGATGTAGTATTATCTTGTGGACAAAAGCAATTTACTAAGAAGGTAAGAAACACACAGTGCACTTACAGTACAAAGAAACCTCTAACTAATCATATACCAGTTGTGGCAATGGCAGCTTCCTTCAGAGCGAAAAAGAGATAGCTTAAGTAATCCACCTGCGACATATTTGGTTTAATGTTCACTGATGTCATACGTCTGTTGAGATGCTTCTTCGAACAAGTGGCTTGGTATCTTAGCTAGACTTCGTAATGGCAGTTAAGACAAGTGTTTCAAAGACAATAATCTCAAAGTGCATATTTCCGAAATATATTAAGCAAAGCCATGAAATCTTAATGTCAGATTTATGTACATTCGTTCGAATTCTTCCATATCTCGCCGATTTGAAAACTTAGTTATAGAATGTGTTGAAAGTTAAGAATGTGTCAACTAAAAGCTCATTTTGAAATCGAGGAAAGTATGATAATCTACGCTTCGATTGATATCGCTTTTGGTAATTTTAAAGCCTTCACAACGAAACTTCCCGTTTTAGTCTAACTCGGCTCTCAGTTCTGTTTTCTGAGAATATAGTTCAACTGTTAAAGCCAACTACACAACAAAGTGGTTGGACTATTGAATTGTGTAGTATTTTGAGAAGTTATCTATTGAGAAAAAATCGTTAGAACTTTGAAAAATTCATTCAAAATCATTCAAAATAGATTGACAGCTAATATCTCTGCGCCAAATTTAAAGCAACTATCAATAGAACAAAAATACGCAAGGAATTTGGCGAATTCATTTTATAGTAAACGAGGTTTCAGAAATAGATATCAACATCGTTAGTCATAATTTCCATAGTATAAATCAAGGTATTAGGTTAACGAGTGCAGCTTCCTTCTGCTATTTCTTCTGTAAATCTAGTGTTTCTGACGTTTTTCGTTAGTGAGTTAACGCACTTTTAGTAATTTTCAACCTAACCTTTGCATGGGAGGTGGGCGTGGTTATTATCCGATTTCAACTATTTTCATGGTGTGTGATGGAGTACGTAAGGGAACCGATTGCAGAAAGTATGGCTCTTTTGGTTTGCGAGATATCTACAAAAAACCCATTAGGGACGGGGCCACGCCCACTTCCCCCAAAAAAAATTACATCCAAATATGGTCCTTATTAAAACGATGCTTTGTACTTTTATAACTTTATTTATGACTTAGTTAAGATATTTTATGTGTTTTCGGTTTCCGTCATTTTGTGGGCGTGGCAATGGTTCCAATTTTCGAAAGCAATCCTCTCACGGTCCCAAGGAACATGTGTGCCAAGTTTCGTCAAGATATCTCAAATCTTACTCCAGTTATCCGTTGCACGGACGGACGGACAGACAGACATTCGGATTTTAACTCGTCTCGTCACCCGATCATTTTGATATATATAACCCTGTATCTAACTCGTTTAGTTTAGACTTTCACATGTAAACTTTTTGACAAGCGAGCAGCGCCTGAAGTTAGCAGAGACGTGACCAATCGAATACAGCTATTATTAGTCTCTTATTGTTTTCATTTTGAGCTGAGGCTGCTCTGAAGTTTTGGTGTTTTTCGATAGAGAGGGTTCTGCGGAGATATGGACTTACCTAAACTATAAACTTTGGGCATTATAGTATACAGTTCATTGTGGTAATCTCTAAACTTCTCTAATTCTAAAATAAAAATTAAATACTCAAGGGAGAGAGTCAGAGAGTTTGAGATAGCTAGGTTGCATAGAGTGGAGCTTTAGTGCCCGAAAGTTTGTGGGTTTGAATTCCGGCTGAGGCAAAATAATATCGGCTGATGCAAAAATAAATGACATGAAACTTACATTGAATCTTAGTTATGGCATGAAGAAACTTAAAATGTTTAGATCTTTTTGTTATACCTGAGACAAACATGTAGTACATATTGTAGTATGCTACAGAAACCATATTTGTGTCACAGGTTTTCTGAATTTTGTTCGAAAGTAAATAATTTTCTGTACTACAATATAGTGCTAGAAACCATTGAATTTATGTGGTGTTGTGAAATGTACTACAATGGATCGCATTAAACACACCAAAAGCTTTAAGCTCTTCTGCCACAATCATATGTGTTCTGACATTTTGACATATTACGGAAACCAATGTTTATCAATGGCATTACTCAGACACCTCGTTTCTGAAGTATGGTTTTAGGATGTGGTTTTCAAGAGGAAATAAAAATATAAAAAGTTAAGGGCTTGACATATGTAATGGCAAACCAAACTGAGTATAAATCAAGTAACAGCTGTCAAAAAGACCAACTACGAAGCGAGTATTGCCTCATTGAAAACCACACGTCTAAAAAAACAACCGTTACACTATATATTTTTTTACGTAATTGAACTGAATTTATCTGGCTTGCTGTGGTTTCTTTTTTCGAAAAATAATGCATAGCCTTTCTAAGTGGACGAAGTTATTATAACGGCACAAAGCATTCCCCAAATTATATTTTTGAATGCTGCCGAGTTGACAGTCCGTGGGCGGCTTTAAATTCGGTTCCGTACTGGCTACATAGACCCGACTCTTATGATGGTAGTATTATAATATTACTTTGTGAAAGAACCTTAACAATTCTTTGTTTTAAAAATATTTATATGAACCGTACTATGTTTATATGGCCCTTAAGTTGATTTCATTTCATTTCCCGAAGTTGCGCAATCTAAAATGTTTCCGAATATGTGCCAAATGGCATACATTCAGGTGGAAAAAATCATATTTTTAACGCGATTTACACAAACGAGTCTCTGCTGTTCGCTCGCTGGCACAGGACAGATTTAATTTGGTTGATTTACCGTTGCTGATGATGCTTTTTTTTGCAACGTTTTCTTTTCGGTTTCGCCTGTGATTGCGAAAATTGCAACGAGCAAATGCAAAAGTGCAATAAAGGAATACACAAAGGCATGCATATTTTCATCTGGAGTATGAAGTGATATATTTACATGTGTAAATGTGGCTATAAGTTAGCATATTTTATATACATATATATGTGTGTACGTTTGTGTAAGTGTATGCGATGGTGTGACATAAATAATGCAACATTGCTGTACATACCACACCGTTGTACGTTGACAATGACAAACGTTGCAACATTATTGTTATTGTTATTGTTGTTGTTGCTGCTGCTTTTGCTGCTGCTGCTGATGCTTGTAACAACACGCATATAAGTGTCACCATAATTGCTGCCATAAGGATACGGTGATGAATGCGTTTTTACACTCAAATGTTCATGCGCACTAACACACACATACGACTGCCTACAAACACACACAGATATTTATGCGCGTGTGGGAATGTTTTTATAAACGAAATATGACGTTGTTGTCCCGCAACAGGGAACAGGGTGTGATTTTAGAAAAAACTGTAGCATATCCAAAGTGCAATTTTACTCAGAAATAAAATCGAGTATATGGGTGTGTTACTTGTACTTTCAAGGACACTTTTAAATACTATATAAGTTCATTACAATTTTTTGAGATTTTTTTCATTTTAAAAATTACATGCTACGAATATATAAAAATAATATCACCAGCCGATACATTACACCAATTACTCCAACAATGGTCACTGTAAGCACTAGGAAAGATTTGAATTTGCAGTATCTTGTATCTATGAAGAAAGATTTATGCCGCAAAGACTTCGTTACAGAGTAGTCCGACTTAAGCAAAAATTGCATTTTTTTCCTTTATATGCGACCTACAAATGTTAGTCTTTGAAGAGTCCAAATTTTCAAAGTTAGCTTCCAAAATGGAAATATTTGACTTAGAATATATAAAATTGCCGTATAAGGACATTATCAAACATACTAAACATCAATGAATGTTCGGTCCAGAATATATTACATATGTATGCCATCAAAGTTAAAGGTCAGTGTTAGATCTTCGAAAGAAGTAAAAATAAATAAATTTCGAAAAATGTTAATGAAATTTTTGAAGATGTAATACATGATTTCTGTATAAATCTTTCAGGAAAACACTTAAATGAAAAAAATACATATACATATATATATGAAATGAGAAGAAATATGCATATAAACGCACAAAATCATATAATATTAATATAACTACTAGATAATATAGCAAATTACCTTTAATTTGATTACTTAAGAATTGAAGAGGCTAGATTTGTCTGGTAAGCCAGAAAGTCACACATAGACCACTTTTGGTTCTTTGAGTCACGTAGAATGAGGAGTAGTCATCTTTTAGAATACCTGCGCTTGACGCGAATTTCTAAAGGTTATGTGGTTTCAATAACGATATCTCTTCCAGATTGAATGAACCTCCCAAATGCTGAAGTCCTTGCCCTGACAGTGCAGAACAAGCGCACAGGAGATGGTCCATTTTTTCTCTGGTACCTTGATCTTGACATTTCCTGCAGATTTCGCGAATTATTTGTTCCATTTTTTTGGCGTTCTCCGGTACTAAACTGTGACCAGTGAGTATGCTGATCAAGTTCCTACATTTCCTTCAATCGGGCGTCAGTAGACGCGTATTTTTTTGTATCCTTCCAGCGCGCTTTGAACTTTCTTACCAAGTTTCTGTCTAGATCATAATATAGGCAGTGCATTGTTTAGCTCGGATCACGCATGGATCAGGCTTTCTGATGACAGTTTTACAACTCTCTTGGCAATTTCGTCCACTACAATCTCGTTATCCTCGTTGCCGTTGTGGCCTAGCACCCAGTAGAAGTGAAGTCGCTTATTTCTGACGACATTGCTCATTGTCGTCCTGCCGCACAAGACGCTTTTGGCCGGTATACAGAAAGCCTTGATCGTCGCCTGACTGTCTACGTGTATGTGTGTTTAGTTTAGAGTAACCTGGTGGAGCATTTATACTGCATTGATCCGATAGTTTGAAATGTTGCCTTACTCTCCGGACTCCGGACCGTATATCCCTGCGCCTAAATATGTTTAATATACTGCGTAAAGCTGCCATGCCCTGACGCCAGCCATATCTTTCCAAGTTTACTTTGAATCGTCTTTCCCATTTGAAAAGTGGGTCAAGTAGTCGGTGCTTGCCAAGCTGTCATTCTATGCATAAATTCTCCTGCGGCCATAAGTCGTCCCGCCGATTTTGCCGCGGTGTTTTCAGCAAAGAGATCTATAGATCGCAGGTTTAGTTTTAGTTCAAGAGCCGCCGTTGGGATGGTTCTTAGAGCTTCCGTTATGCAAAGCGCAACAAGCTACTAAATAGAAGAGAACTAGCAATCAATTATATTTAGTGCACACCAGAATTTTTTAAAAATACAATTTTTAAGTTTTTGGAAGGTCTGTATTGGATCCCTTGTATCACTTTAATTTACTATAATTAGTATTGACATTCCCAGTTAGTTCTATTACGAAATTTGAAGGTAAATATTGGACTTCGATTTTGGAGGTTCATTTTAACTGTAGGTTCAACTCTGTAGAAAGTCATTCCCGAATTGTGATTATTTTTTTTTAACAATTTCGGAGGAAATATTACTTTCTAATAATTTTTCGACTGTAGTTCAGAAACCTGTTTAATTACCTGCTTGACGCCTTTGTCAAGTCCGCTTGGTTATGTTTTTACTTGGTGGTTGCTACTTAAACTGTAAGTGCTGCTTCAGATAAATTATATTTTCGGTATTGACCAACTATTTAATTTGTTATAGTTACATCAGGTTCCATAGGCAGACACGGAGATGTCGAGTTAGCTTATTAGCCTTCCAAAGTCCTTCAAATATGTTCCGCTGGCCTATCATAGAGTATCACTACTTTGGAGCTTCGAAACCGCTATGTCCACTATTTCGAAGATCACAACTTGTTTAGTCTGAACACATATGTATAGCTTTGCTCCAAAATTCACAAAATATCTATTATTTTTAGTGCTATGTCTATAATTGGTTTTAATCGTCGGTTTTGCTAACGAATATTTCAAAAGGCTATCAGTACAATACTCATGTATTACTTTCAAGAATCTCTCCTTTTGTTTTTCAAATTGAAACACTGTGCGTCTCACCTATTGACCAGGCGCATGGCTTTACAACGGCAACGGAAATACAGACGCCATTAATCGGCCACATTTGTTTAAAGGTTCACCTATATGTACCTTGAGATATACAAACAAAACTATGTCGCACGTTTAAGTGCACACACAAGTGAATGCAGAATGCATATTGCAACTGGCAGTTGGCAGTTGGCAGCTGAATTTTCTCGCTACGAAGCCGCAGCACGCTGCAATTACCACCTCAACTCTGCAGCGCTCACAGATTTTTCTACGGTTGAATAATTTAACTTTAACCACAGGTCGCATGAATGGACCTCTGCTGTTTTTTGTTGTTTTATTTATATATATTTTTTTTTTTATTTTACTCTGCGTGTACTTAATACTTTTATTTCATTTCGTGTTGTTGTTGTTGCCGCATTTGTTATTGCGCGAAATCAGGATATTTGCAACTTTGGTTTCGCCTTCATATTGTGCGTGTAGTATTGCCTTAACAACTATATTTATCGCATACAAAAATATTCCCAGTCAATAACTAGAAATTTTGAAGAGAAATTAAACTCGTCCAAATGATGCTAGCAAAATGACTAGTACGAAAAAGACCAAATTTGTAGTAATTAGGTAAATATTTCAAAGTTTCTTCCTTGTTTTCAAACAAAGATTTGTCCCGTATGATATTTTTAAATGATACTTTTTCAGATTAAATTGTTCCACAAGATACCATCTTGTTCCGAATCAGGTCTTGTTTTATTTTAAGGATATATCGTCCGTAATAAATTACTCAAAATTTATAATACATATCGATGGCTTAATATAGAAAAGGCGTATCTACACTTTTCGTTACTTTTCAGGAGAAGGAAAAAACTGAATAAAACCTTAAAAACTTAAGATGCAAAAAACATTTCTATTGCAATTTTTATTCAAAACAGGTAACAAATTCAATTGTGGTATAATTTTGTTATTATTTTTAATTTCTTTGAAGTTATTTGAGATAGGGCTTTATGTTGTTATTGTAACTTCGAATGAGTTAGGGCTTTTTTTTATATGACTATAAATCCGTTATTTACAATCATAGCCCACTAATTTTTTAAGGGGAGGAGTATTTGACAGTGGTCTACCAGAATACATTAAAAACGCGATTTCGAAAAAAATGTAGATACGCCTTTTCTATATTAAGCCAACGATATATGTATATAGTATATTCCAACTATTTCTAAATCATATACTTCAAATAAGATAAAATATGTATCTGTTCCAAAGAGAAGCTTGTATTAAGCCTCATTTGGAAACTCCTATGGAAAAGCTCTTGTCTCTTCGTTTGTATGCAGAAGGCCCCCTCAAATCGGTTGGGCGACGGTTGGGTACGGATTGATTTGAAATATTTTTAACTTCAAAGTATATTATGCTAATAATAACATTCCAGTTTTTTATATATAAAGTAAAAAACCTTCGGTATATGTATGTGGAGTCGTAGTATGTTTGATGACAAATAACGAACTCAATAAATAAATTGTATTCAAAGACGGAGTATGTTTGATGACAAACCGAATTTATTCAATACAACTTATAATGTAGTTAAAATTAATAGATAATAGATACTAGAAATATGGTAGACCTTTCCGTTTGGTGACTAGAAAGCGACTCTCCGTTCGTACTCGTACGTTCTACAGTCCGAGCGTTATTTTCGTCAAGTTCTTATGTTGTTGTTCGTCAGGTTGCAGTGTCGTGTTTGAGTAGGAGTAAGTATTAAAAGTATTAAAAGTTGCGTCCACTTCTAGTTGTCTTATGTTCGTCTGTCGATCCCACATTCGGCCCTCCTGACTCAGGATTCGACCCGAATTCTGAACTCCATGGTTTGATATACTCCGCCACTGTCGAGGTCAAATTAGGTCCTTCAACTTCATCGAGTTTTTGTACTTTGTAACGACCGTGTGGTAACTTCTCAATAATTTTATACGGTCCAAAGTATTTTCCCTTCAATTTCAAATTTGAACCAAATTGAGTCCGTTTTATAGCTACTAGGTCGTTGACATTGTAATTAACATTTTCCTTGCGTTTACGGTTATAAATTCGACGATTTTCTTCTTGCATGGTAGAAATGTTATTTTTTGCTATTTGTCGTGCTTCGTTGCGATCGGTTTCAATCGATTCAATCGCTTCCGTTTCCATAATTTCGTCTAATTGTGGTGATTCTGAAAGTCTCATGTCACATCCTGTCAACAGTTTGAACGGTGCTATCTTTGTGCTTCTTGGAGGAGAGTTATTTATGTATTGTTGAACTTTACCAATAAATTTGTACCAATGGTCTGGGTTTTCTTTCGACAGCTTTGATAACATGGGTATTACTATCTTATGCATCCGCTCCACTTGGCCATTTCCTCTTGGTACTCCAGTAGTAATGAGTAAATGCTGGATATGATTTTTCGTACAATAATCCTCAAAAGCGTGTGAGGTGAATGCAGAACCTCTGTCTGTTATGATTCTTGTAGGATTGCCAAACGTGGTTTCTTGCTTCGTCAATCGATCGATCACCGCATCAGTACCAGTATCTTTTGTGGGATAGAGCCACACAAATTTCGAAAATGCATCTACAACTACGAGTATATAATTATACTGCTTTCGCGTCGCCGTAAGAGGTCCAACATGATCTATATGGTATGTCAACAGAGGCTTATCCTCTTTATCTATTGGTGCTAAGAACCCATCTTTTTTACCGGATTTCGAATTTACAACAATGCATGCAATGCAACTGTTTACAACCTCCGTAACTTTCTTCTCTAGTTGAGGAATGTAAAAATCTTTCTCTATGCAATCCTTAGTTTTCTTTACTGAAAAATGCCCTTGACGATGTGCAATCTCAATTATCTCTTTCTCCATCTGTGCTGGCACCACAATCAGCTGCAGATCTGGGTCTTTGTACAGAATATCGTTATGAATGTAGAAATCTTCGTAGCTTCTATCTTCCAAAATTTTCCGAACCGCTTTCGTCCACATATCTCTTATTTGTGCCTCTTTAAGTCGATGCCTTAATGAATCCTCCATCATCAAACAATAAATCCTGCTAAGAGCGTCTACATGTTTCATTTGCGTCCCTCGTCTGTGTTCAATAAGGTAATCATATTCCTGAAGATACATAGCCCATCGGGCTACACGTAAAGGTACGTCTCTTTTTGTAAAGTCATCGTAAAAGCGTTACAGTCAGTGATAATTTTAAACTTGGATCCCAACACATACACACGCCACTTCTTAAGGGCTTCGACTATGGCTAATACTTCCAGCTCATACGAATGATATTTCTGTTCTGCAGGTGTTGTTTTTCTGCTCATGAATTGAACTGGGTGAAACTGTTGATCTTCAGAGTTCTTTTGGAGAAGAATAGCTCCGTAACCGTACATTGATGCGTCTGTATGAATCTCTGTCATTGCTTTGGGATTAAATATTGCTAGAACTGGTGCCTGAGTAAGAGCTGTCTTCAGCTGTTGAAATGAAATTAAATGTTCGTCACCCATTTTAAACTCTGCGTCTTTCTTTAATATGTCTGATAAAGGTTTTGCGATTAGTGCGAAATTTTTAATAAAACGACGAAAATAAGACATTAACCCCAAGAATCTTTGTAATGCCTTCTTAGTCTGTGGAATTGGAAATTTTTTCACTGCTCTAGTTTTGTCTTCACTCGGTCTAATAGTGCCCTTTTCTATAATATAGCCTAAAAATTGTATTTTCTTCTTAAGAAATTGACATTTCTCCCATTTTATCCTCAGTCCCTTATCAGAAGCTAACTTCAATACTTTCCTTAACTTCTCTAGACCTTCTTCTTCGGTTTTTGCTGGAATTACTAAATCATCCATGTATGCAACGATAGTTCCATCTCGAATAAAATCTTTTAATATCGCGTGAATATATCGGCAGAATACTGCTGGTGAATTACATATGCCAAAAGGTACATATTGAAATTCGTACTGACCATTATGAGTTACAAATGCTGTGTATTTGCGAGAACTCTCCTCTACTGGTACGTGTAGAAAACCATTAGCTAAATCTAACGTCGTAAATATATTTGCTTCCCTAAGCCTTTCGAGTGCGTCGTCAATTAAGGTCATTGGGAAATTGTCCCGTACTATTTTCAAATTTAGCTTACGATAATCACAGCAAAGTCGTTTTGTGCCATTTTTCTTAGACACGAGTACAATAGGCGAAGCGTAGTTCGAGCAACTAGGACGTATTATACCCTCATCTAACCACTGTGTGACTTGCTTATCTATGATTTGTTGCTCCTCATAAGATACCCTACGTGGAGGTTGGTAAACGGGAACTTCATCGGTAAGAATAATTTTCATATTCACTGGTGAGCTTTCATCTTTCTTTGGTATATATTGTTTGATCATTTGGTCTAACGCGTTTGCTGATTTTTATTAAGGTGAGTTAAATCATAGTCTTGATCATCAATATCAACGTTAAAACAAGAATTTGAAAAAATATTAGTCATTAAACCAGAACTAGAATACGTTTGTACAGTATCATCTTTTACGACTGTCATATTATCATTAACCGACACATTAACTTTTTCTTTAAATTCAACCCCATCTTCACGAACCAACATATCAAAATGATTCAATATTAAATTACCCAGAATCACTTCGTAGCTAATGTCGTTTGTTCCTACTACATGAAACGTCAGGTTAATATTTCTCTGGTCAATTTGAACATCTATATCAAAGCTTCCTATAGTTGATATTTTCGCTGCACCAATACCAAATAACTGCTTTTGTTCCGATGTTAGCTTTATACATCTGTCCAACTTATTAAATGTGTCGCATCTCATTAAACACAGGCTACAACCAGTATCGATCAAGGCGCTTATTTCAACATTACAAATCTGTACCCTCTTAAATTTTAAATTAAATCTTGCAAGTTCGTCAACTGCATTTACACGGCCATGTTCTCGTTCAGTGTTTCCACCTTTTGTTACTTTACACTCAAAAGATCTATGCCCCATCTGCTGATACTTAAAGCATTTGAATTGCTTAGACGGACAGTCTCTAGCTATGTGGGAAGGTTCACCACATTTATAACATCTCTTATCGGTTCTTACTGGCAACGAAGAATTATCTTGTTTAACTTTATTGTAAACATCCCCTTTCTTTAAATTTTCTACTTTTGGTTCCTGCTTGATTTTTTCATAAATTACTAACTGTTCTTTAAGTTCCGTCACAGTTTTTGCTTGGTAAAGAATAGCTTTACTATACTTGGATCCCGGAATACCATCTATAAAATACTCTAACAAACTTTCTTCGTCCAAGCGAATTGATTTGCCTATCTCCATCAACGCATATAAGTATTCACGATACGATTCCCACTGCTTTTTCTGTCTTTTCCCCAACAACTTATGCACATCTGCTGCTGATAACTTGTTTCCGAACTCATTAGTTAGTGCTAATTTTAGAGAATTCCAATCGCGCAACCCAGTTTGACTACCCACGTAAAGTTTTGCAGCACCCCTCAAAAGCTGTTTTGTATAAACGAATTTTTGTACGTCATTCCAATTTACTATTTCAGCATTTTCTTCTATCTGGTTGATCCATTTCTGTATATCGGACCTATCTGTTCCATCAAAAGTTGAAAGACTTTCTTCAATATCTTTCAGTGTAAAATGAGCACAACTTTTCGGTGCAGGTGGCTCAGTTCGTTTTTGGCCAAAATCGCATTCAGAATGATTGGACTGAAAATCGCTTTCTTCATTTTCGTCATCGTCACCGTCGTCAATCAGGCCTAAATGTTGGAGAAGTCTATCCCTCAGTTCATGTTTCCGTCCACTTACTCCTAGTCCCAGTTCTCTCAACTTACTTTTTAAAGTCGTCACTGTCATTTTTAAAATAGCGTCTGCACTGATTTCGTTGTCCATGTTTATGTTAACAGTAGTACAAATACGTACAAAGTAATTAAAAATAAAATGTAATAAAATATATGCTTATGATAAAGTATTTAAATTTCAAGTATTTAAATTTTTAAATGCAAGTTACATCAAAATTATATAGTTCTGAATACTTCTTCAATCAATTAAAACGTATTCACGTAATTTCATGAAAAAATTACTCACAAATACAAATATTATTAATGCAAATTAATTCTTTCACAGGATTCGGTTTTCAATTTAAACGTGCAAATATTTTTTAAGAATTTAGAACAGTTGTATATTCACAAATTTTCATTTCATTTTTCTCAATGCATATGTTTTCAGAATGCTTATATATGCTTGTACTATTTTTCCAATTAGATTTTTAATATTCTTTAACATTCACTTTGTCTTACTTTTTTTTTTTATATTGCTTAATTTCTACAATAAACTTCTTTACTTTAATCTTCGATTTACACTCTTTGTTTAACTCTTCTTTGGTTTTCTTGTAATTTCACGTATGCTTTTGTTCAACAACTTTACCTTAACTTCTTCTTGTTTCTTTCTTATTAGATTTTCCGTCTTCTCCTTCTATAACTTCTTTTCGTCTTCGTTTGGTTTTCTGTCTTACTTCTCGTGCATTAGCTTCTTTACTTCGTCTCTTGGCTTGCTTCTTACTTCTCCCTCTTCAACTTCGTTTCGTCTTCATTCAGCTTCTATTCCTCTTTTTTCAGCAGAATTTCAAGTTGCAACGGCTATGCTGTCGCTGTTGACGTATACTGCTCTGCTTGTGCGAACTTTCAACTGCTACTTATGACGCTACGGTCCTCTGCTTGTTATTCTTAACTGCGACGCTCTGCTACAGTCACTACGTTTACTTTCGCACTTCCAATGTTTGATGCTGCTGCCAATAGAAGATTCTCGAAAAAATATTTTTCTTGTACAGTTGCGATCCGTAGTTGATGCCACTGAATCACTTTCCAATTAAGAAAAATGTGTTGTTGTTGCAACACAAGTGTTTCTCCAAATGCGTACTTACGCCGGCTATTTCCACGGGCTTTCTCCGGTTGGCGAAAATTTATTCCGATATGAGCCCCCAAATGTGGAGTCGTAGTATGTTTGATGACAAATAACGAACTCAATAAATAAATTGTATTCAAAGACGGAGTATGTTTGATGACAAACCGAATTTATTCAATACAACTTATAATGTAGTTAAAATTAATAGATAATAGATACTAGAAATATGGTAGACCTTTCCGTTTGGTGACTAGAAAGCGACTCTCCGTTCGTACTCGTACGTTCTACAGTCCGAGCGTTATTTTCGTCAAGTTCTTATGTTGTTGTTCGTCAGGTTGCAGTGTCGTGTTTGAGTAGGAGTAAGTATTAAAAGTATTAAAAGTTGCGTCCACTTCTAGTTGTCTTATGTTCGTCTGTCGATCCCACATGTATGTTAGGGTAAATCTGAGCCAGTTTTACAATTTTCTGTATATCAAATCAGACTGTGATCAGGAAAACAGCCCTTCTTTTGTTCATGCGGTTATCTCACAGAAAGTAGACAGTTAACCGCCTAGTGATTGAACTAGTTTGTAACTACTTGATTTCTTTATAGCGTGTCCACTTGCCAGTGTAAAGAGTAACTGCCTTCATATAAATATTTGCATTTATACACACATATTTACATACATATATATGGCAAACTTCCGCTCGGTTTGCTGTGTTATTGATGAGGCTGGCAGCGTTTAAAACCGGCTTGTAGCCATTTAAGTATCCTGATTAATTGTAGTGCAGGATAAAGGGCAACTGCATAACAAAAATACAGAAAAAAGCAAAAACTCCAGCCACAATTTTTATTGCCATTCGCTTCATCTGCTCGCGAAAACTCGATACTTAACAGCTGAGAAATTTATGAAATACTCTCGAACATAATGATGCTTGTCGTAAATGTTGTTGCTGCTGCTGTTGGGCTGCAAAGTAGCGCCTGCTGTTGCATGCTTCACTACGCCGCATTCGACTGTCTAAAGTTCATTAATGCGTTTTGCGCACCAGGAAGCATTTTCAATGCGAACGGATAATGACTTTCAATTGGCATATAAATAAATAAACGTAAATGAGTAACGGCAAACAAATTCCTGCAGTTCGATTGGCCGATAAGCCGATAGGCCAGAAATGCCACGACTCGCACAATAGCGATATTTTATAAAATCCACGCATTTAAAGTTAATGAAAATTATTGCATTAAACGCATTAACAGCTGGCATGTTTGTGCTGTCAGTTTTATTGGAAAATATGCTTAGCACGGAAAATCCGATTACTTTATTATACTTAAGTTCTTATGTCCATATACGAGGTGCGTTCAAAAAAATAACGGAAATTAAAGTGTTTTGAAAAAAAAAAACATATTTATTCATTCAATTACATTAATGTTCTCGCCTTATACTATACATGCCTGTTGTTTTATTGCCTTTAATTGCCCTCAGACCAATACCATAGGGAAGATTGTACTTCGTATGCAATAAAACTTTGGCATAACAACCTCCTTAGTTATATCTCAAGATATCTCACACATTCAATTATATGTATGTGCAGCAGAAAATCAAGCGGTAGTATAAAGAGTGCCGGACAAATAAATAATGAACTGTTCATGTTAAGAACAAAAACTTCAAAAAAATGTCTATCCTAACCAATGCAAATGTCAAACAAAATGTAATTAATTAAGAAAGTTAAATTTTTATTATAAATAAAATCAAAAGCATTTCGTGGTAAAAAAATTGCATTTTTAAATGGCATGCTGAATTATATTGGGTGAGGACAAAAAAAAAAATAGGAACACTTAAATTTTTTTTTTATTACAATTGTACCTAGTATACAATGATTAAATACTAACAACAATTCAATGCTAATAACTTAAAAATAATAATTAAAAGCTAAATGTTAAAGAAATTCATTTGCTGCTACAGTTGCCTTGCTAAGTCTGAAGGCCTCTTACGTTTCAGTCGGTTTTCTCGTTCAGCAGTACCGATGAGTCTGGATGCCTCTTCATTTACATGCTGTATAAGCCTCATTTCGTGAGTCTTTGCAAGTTTGGTTATTTCGTTTACTACTGAATTCACACCAAGATCACGGTGAAGGCCAGCAGATCTAACATACCAAGGAGCATTAACTATACTTCTTAGTACCTTATTTTGGAAGCGCTGAATGCAGGCAATACAGTTTTGACTTGAGCAACCCCATAATTGAGCTCCAAAGGCCCAAATTGGCTTTAGTACTTGATTATATATAAACAGCTTGTTTGCGATTGAAAGCGTGGATCTCCTACCGACCAGATGGTAAAACTTAGCAAATTTTAAATCAAGCTCGCATCTTTTTTTCTTGACATGCTCTTTCCAGCGAAGCTTAGCATAAAGGGTGATTCCTAGGTATTTAGCATTATTGTGATGTGGTATAGGAGTACCATTTATATAAATGGGATGGTATGATGGTTTTTTTAAAGTAAAGTCTACGTACATTGATTTGGAATCGTTTAATTTAATGCGCCACTTGAAAGCCCATTTAGTAATTGCATTGACTGCTGTTTGCACTCGAAGGGTAGATATTGAGGTTAACCCTCCTGCTGCTAACAGGGCTGTGTCATCCGCAAATGTCGCTGACACATAACTTGAGTCAGTGGGGATATCACTTGTAAAAAGCAAGTAAAGCATTGCACCCAACACGCTTCGCTGGGGAACGCCCGCTTCTATCGGTTGCAAGTTTGAGTATGCATCCTCTTGTTTTATGCGAAAGTATCTATCTTTTAGGTAAGAAGCAATTATTTCGCAATATTGTTTGTAGACCCGAATGCCAAACTCTATCAAAAGCCTGAGGCATGTCTAAGAAGGCCGCCGAACAAACGTTCTTTTTATCCATAGCATTTTCAACGAAATTAACGATTCGGTGTACCTGGTCAATTGTTGAATGATGATCACGAAAGCCGAACTGATGTACTGGTATAAGGTGTTTTCGATCTATTATTGATTTGGGTCTCTTTATGAGAACATTCTCGAAGACTTTCAATAGAGCTGGCAGCAGCGATGTGACATCATGTAGTGGTTTACCCGGCTTAGGTATCATAATAACTTCAAATACTTTCCAAAGCGATGGAACGTATCTTAAGTATAATGCGCTGTTTACAACGTTTAAATTTTTTTTTTATACAATTCTTTGGTAGATTGCGTAATATTTCTCCGGTTATTAAATCAAACCCAGGAGCTTTTTTGAGCCTTGCGTTCCTGATAAGACTTTTAATTTCTTTACTAGTAACTGGAGAAATGCTGACGAGTGGATCCATCCAACTATTTTCACAGTTTAGCTCATGTCCATCGTTAGGTGTAAATGTGTTGCTCAAATTATTTGCAAATATTGCAGCTTTTTGTGCATTCGTTTTGGCCCATTCAGTTTCGTTTAATTTTATTGGTGCGACATGTTTTATTTGTTTATTAATATTCATTGCAGCTTTCCAGAGCGAATAATCGGTAGTTTTATCAACAGTGAGCTTGGACAAATACGTTTTGAAGGAATAGTTTTTAAAACTGTCTAATTTTTATACTCTCGCAACAAAGTTGCTAGCAACAAAGTTGCTACGAGAGTATTATAGTTTTGTCCACATAACGGTTGGTTGTAAGTCATAAAACTAAACGAGTTAGATATAGGGTTATATATATCAAAATGATCAGGCTGACGAGAAAAGTTCAAATCCGGATGTCTGTCTGTCCGTCCGTCTGTCCGTCCGTCCGTGCAAGCTGTAACTTGAGTAAAAATTGAGATATCTTAATGAAACTTGGAACACGTGTTCCTTGGCACCATAAGAAGGTTAAGTTCGAAAATCAGCAAAATCGGACCACTGCCACGCCCACAAAATGGCGAAAACCGAAAACACATAAAGTCCCATAACTAAGCCATAAATAAAGCTATGGAAATAAAATTTGGTGTGAAGGATCGCACTATGAAGAGGCATATTTGGATGTAATTTTTTTGGGGAAGTGGGCGTGGCCCCGCCCCCAAATAGGTTTTTTGTATATATCTCGCAAACCAATAGAGCTATATGAACCAAACTTTCTGCAGTCATTTTTTTTAGCCATTTCCTTATACAGTCCAAAAATGACAGAAATCGGATCATAACCACGCCCCCCTCCCATACAAAGGTTAGGCTGAAAATTACTAAAAGTGGGTTAGCTCACTAACCAAAAACGTCAGAAACACTAAATTTCACATAAGAAATGGCAGATGAAAGCTACACTCAGATTTTTTTACAAAATGGAAAATGGGCGTGGCGTCGCCCACTTATGGGTCAAAAACCATATCTCAGGAACTACTCGACCGATTTCAATGAAACTTGGTTTGTCATAGTTTCCTTACATCCCAATGATATGTTGTGAAAATAGGCCAAATCGCTTCACAACCACGCCTACTTCCTATATACCAGAACTTTGAAGACGATCTGAATCGTTAACTTTACAATGTATAAAGTAAGCACTAGTGAAGATATCGATGCAGAACTTTGCACAAATACTACGTTTATAGTGTGGCAGCCCCATTCTAAAAATCACCGAAATCGGACCATAGATTGTCAAGGCCCCATATAGCGAACATGAGGACCTCGGTACTTCTAACCTAATATTATGGTTTCTAACTTTCAATGGACTCTATACAATTTATATGACGAATATGTGGGTCATATAATATAAATAAAGTTAAATAAATAAATTGCGAGAGTATAAAATGTTCGGTTACACCCGAACTTAGCCCTTCCTTACTTGTTTTTCTTAGTTCCGCTGTACATCAATTAAGCTCTGTTTTGAGAGCAGCCGACCTAGTTTGCTGCCATCTTCGTCGTATTTTGCGTTTTTTTATGGATACCATTTAAGATGTATTTTGGGAATTTGTTTCCACTTAGATTCCCGCGAATATTCGGTGTACTGTTCCACGCAGCATTTTGAATTACTTTTGTGAAAGATTCAACTTCACAATCTAAGTCAGCATCTGTCGATATGCGCTTTAGCTTAAAATCGACTTTATTCAGTATATTCTTAAATTTATACCGATCAGTATGTTTATTAGATAAAGAACATGTGCCGGACGAAATTACTGGTTTTTCACATAAAGTTAGTAACACTGGTGAATGATCAGAGCTTAAATCTGAGCTATTTTCAATACGTAAATTAATTTTCGATACTTTGTTGATGACAAAAAAGTCAAGTAGATCTAGTAATTTCCTACTATCTGCAGGCCAATAAGTG
Organism: Zeugodacus tau; assembly: GCA_031772095.1. Classification (NCBI taxonomy): domain Eukaryota; kingdom Metazoa; phylum Arthropoda; class Insecta; order Diptera; family Tephritidae; genus Zeugodacus; species Zeugodacus tau. Next base: position 53,262,178 of record CM062651.1, on the reverse strand, counting down.
GGTCTCCCTGTCTAAATGACATTGCATCCAATAACTTGTATAGCTTTCAGTAGTTCTCGACCTTTGGTTGTAGTTAAACGGGATCCCCAATTTGGGATGAAATTCGGTATATAATATTTTCTTGGCACCCTGGTAACATGGATACAAAATGGGCGAAATCGGTTCACAACCACGACTACTTTCCTCCACCATTTTGAATTCCACCTGATTCCTTCCCTTTTTACTGTATACATAAGGAACCAATGAAGATAGCGGAATACGCTCAATATAGTGTACCTTGCAGGTGAAAATGAATGAAATCGGTTCAGGAATTACCTCAGCCCTCATATACTATATATGACGATATTTTTTATTCTATTAAACTTTATGCCGAATATATGGGTCCAATTGTGTGTTATCTTAATAAAATTTCTTCAGTAAATTGCGAGAGTATAAAATGTTCGGTTGCACCCGAACTTAGCCTTTCCTTACTTGTTTTTCAATAAACTCGTATAAGTATCAGTTTTGATATTATGCCTGGGCGGACTATATAGAGCAATTAAGTATAATGACTGACTGTGCATTTTTACTAAAATTGCTGTAGCTTGAATTTCTTCAGTCTTAATCTGGGCTTCTTCGAAATGTTTAATAATACTTTTGATTAAAACCGCGCTTCCTCCTCGTGCTGAGTTTGCTGGGTGCGGAGTGTGGTGTAAGTCATAATTTTTGAATTTTAAAAATGAATGGTTCGTAAAATGTGTTTCGGACAACAAACATACATCAATATTTCTGTCGTTTGGAATAACTTCCAATTAATTTTTACTTTTGGAAAGACCATTGGCGTTCCATAGCATTATTTTCAAAGAGTTACTGTTCATCAATAAATTGTATATGGTATTCAAGAGTGCTGAGCCACGCATTTATGGACTTAAATAATTTTTCTTGTTCGTTTAGTTTATCCAGAATTTGGGATAACGGACTACTTTTTTGAACTGTATTTGTCTGACATTGCTTAGCCATTTGCGCAAATGTCTAAACTTATATTTGCCCAAATGGCTAAGCAAGGTCAGACAAATATAGTTCCAAAAAGTAGTAGTTGATGGGAGGGGTCTTACTTCCTTCCTTCCTTTGTCCGCAACGGGGTTTTTCGCCTGAGCATTGACATTCTCCTCAACTGTATTAGCATTATTTTTGTCTTTAATTTTTTGCAGTTCTTTTGCAACGACACAACCTCGGTAGCTTGCGGGATGAGAATCGCCGCAGTTGCAACATTTGGCAGGATCTTTTTCGGCTTTGGTGTATTCAGTTGTAAGATATTTGCCTCCACATTTCACACATCTCGATGGCTTACCGCAGAAGTTTTTTGTATGTCCAAAAGCTTGACAGTTTTTGCACTGAGGAATTAATTTAGAGGCTTTGATAGGCTCAACCTTGATAACGGTATTAAGAATGCTTTTGATCTGATAAACTTTCTTAATGTCCTCGGTAGCATCGAATACCACTAAAAACATATCTAGCGGTTCTTTAGTCTTCCACTTAAGTTTGTTAATTGCATTCAACACATTAAAGCCTTGATCTTTAAGGTCGTTCACGATGGATTGAGTATCACATGAGTGGTGTAAATTTGTATACTCTCGCAACAAAAGTTGCTAAAGAGAGTATAATAGTTTTGTCCCCATAACGGTTGTTTGTAAGTCCTAAAACTAAACGAGTTAGATATAGGGTTATATATATCAAAAAAAGTCCTAAAACTAAACGAGTTAGATATAGGGTTATATATATCAAAATGATCAGGGTGACGAGTAAAGTTCAAATCCGGATGTCAGTCTGTCCGTCCGTCTGTCCGTCCGTCTGTCCGTCCGTCCGTGCAAGCTATAACTTGAGTACAAATTGAGATATCTTAATGAAACTTGGAACACATGTTCCTTTTCACCATAAGAAGATTAAACACATAAAGTGCCATAAGTAAGTCTGAATCGTTTACTTTACAATATATAAAGTAAGCACTAGTGAAGATATCGGTGCAGAACTTTGCACAAATACTACGCTTAAAGTGTGGCAGCCCCATTCTAAAAATCGCCGAAATCGGACCATAGGTTTTCAAGACCCTATATATCGAACATGAGGACCTCGGTGCTTCTTACCTAATATTAGGGTTTCCAACTTCAATGGACTGTATACCATATTTATGACGAATATGTGGGTCAAATTGTGTATTATATAATATTAAATAAATAAATTGCGAGAGTATAAAATGTTCGGTCACAACCGAACTTAGCCCTTCCTAACTTGTTTTACTATAAAGTGAATGAATCAAATGTAATCCAAAATTGTTTTATATGAGAAGTATGCGCGGTTGTGAACCGGTTTCGTTGTGACTGAAGTGAAGTATGTATTACTCACCAAATTTGATTGGTCCAGCAGTACCTGAGATATGGGATTTGTATGAAAATTTTACGATGCCATTCTCATTGTCCATTTTTAATATAATTTTTTATTTAGCTATTCTGTAGCAGTTTTATAAAATATCTCGTTCTTCAGACGTTTTTCAGACTGCATAATTGGGTATTAAAAGGAAATGCCTCGTTCTAATTTTGTTTGATTGAGATTGACATTTTAAAAGGACAGGTAACCCTATGTACAGTGATCCTCTGTACCAAATTATAATTTAACTTTATCATGATATCAAGAAACACGGGTATCAAATTTCATTAGGGTATCTCAAATTAGTATTGGCAACGCTGTTCGAAGCAGAGATTTTTTGAGACTCTAAAATTCAGGACATGTTGTCCAACTACAACCTACAGCTATGAAACGTGTAATATTGTTTTAAGGTCACTGCTATGGTGGATGTTTTGCTGAAGCAGAATCTTACTGGAAGATTCAATCCTTTCCATCGAAGATAGTATTACTTAACTGCTTCATCACGCCTTCTAAAACACCCTGCTCATACAGGGTTTTCAACATCATTTACAAAGAAGTAAAGTGGTGTAACGCCTTTATGGAAGACTCGCCTTTATGAGAGACAATTCTTGGAATTATATTTTTTGCGTCTTTGAAAGATTTTGCCTATATTTCGCCGTTATGCTTCAACATTGAACATTGTACTTTTTTCTTCTGTTAAAATAATGCTTGAATCTGTTGAATCTAATTTGCGCGTTGTCAGAAGATGATCAGTTGACTTTCATATAGAGATCATCTCGAATATGTCTTGATACTGATCTGGTCGATATATTATAAATATTTTCCTTGACATAGTTTCCTCTTTTCTAAGCGAATTTTTGCATACGTGATCATTTTTACCATTCGAATTAGCACATTGGCACATTAGAACAAGGCGGTAAACAAATATATTTGAAATTTTAAGTTTTTTAAGAAGCACATAAATTTCATCATCATCATACCGAGGCCTTAGTCGCTGAGCTTTGATAAAACACATAAATTCCACTTGCACTTACTCGTATGTAATGTAATCTTCTACTTCTTTTTAAAATAAAATTTTCTTCTTAAAAGCCCCACCCAGTGTTAATAAGAGCAAGAAAACAATGGACTGATTGTCATATGTAGCAGTTGATACGGCATATAAATTATTATTAATTATTATAAATAAAAACCAGGAATTTCTGCGAAATTTTAATGATATATACATATTAAAGAAGTAGAAAAGAAGTATAAATTATGGAAATTATTTAATTTTAATACATTTGAAATCTGCACGCAAACAGTTCGCACAAACCGCGAAAAAATGTTTCGGTTTGTTTTCATTATATTGGTGAATTACATTTTGTTTATGCAAATAAGATTGAGCTTTAGTCAAAATAATGATACAAGTACAGTGAGTGATTGCAATATAGAAATTGTTAATGATGATCTCGTCGAAGACGTGGTAATGAGAGAAAACCAAATCGACAGTAAAACTTTGAACAGGTAAAATTTAATAATTATTTCTTCACCTCTTGAAAGTGTTAAAGTTTATATTATTGTACTACTCATAGATATGTATATATTTTAGTTGTGGAGTAGTACTCATGGTATTTAACTGTTTCTTTTAGAGTATCAAAGCCGTCTAATTGTATGGATGCGAACCCGTCTAGTTGTATGGAAGCAGCAGCTAATAGCTGGAAGAGTGGTGTTTTTAAAATTAAACTGGAAATGATAAACATCACCGAATTGGAGGTGTTTTGTGAAAAGGCCGTGGATTATGGTGGTTGGTTAGTTATACAACGACGCCAAAGTGGCTCCCTGAATTTTACTAGAGATTGGAATGATTATAAGCAGGGTTTTGGTGATTTAACGGGCAACTATTGGCTTGGTTTGGAAAAACTACATGCGCTCACCAGCAGCTGTGAACAGGAGTTGTATATTCAACTGGAAAGGCGTAGTGGCGAAAAATACTATGCAAAATATTCACAATTTCTTATAGGGGATGAGTCAGAGAGCTACATTTTGAAGAGTGTGGGTGATTATAGCGGAAATGCAGGCGATTCCTTAAGCTCTCAATTGGAATACAAATTTTCAACGTACGATCGTGATAATGATGTATGGGGTGGTGGAAGTTGTGCACAGTTATATGAAGGCGGTTGGTGGTTTCACAATTGCTATAAGAGGTAAACAAGTTTTCATTATCAAAGCTTTTTTATAAACTATCTTTTGTTTCACAGTCATTTAAATGGACTCTATGGAGACGATAATGACGGTGTAAACTGGTGTGCTATAAAAAAATACGAATCTTTACAATTTGCACAAATGATGATACGACCAACGCAAAATTGCTGGAGACAATTGTTGTTGAGTAATTTAAATCGATGTATCTAAAGCAATTTTTTAATTTAACTGCTTGTATTTTAAAGCGTGTACTCATACTTATGTGTCTTAAAGAGCATCTTTAAAATTTATTTTCAAATATATCTGTATTTAAATGCAAAAATGCAATAATAAACTTACTAATTTTTCATTTAAGTACATGTGTAAGAAGTGTTAAGGGGTTAGGGGTAGTCAGAGGCACGAAAAAATGAGAATTTTCAGTAATTTTTCTTTTGCTATTAAATCATGTTATTTTACAAAAGTGATGTCATAAAGTCACGAAAATTTGAAAAAAAAAAATGTACAATTTCCAAAGCTATAGCTGTCTGTGTTGACCCAGTTTCAAAAAAGGTCCTTGCGGTGACAATCATAAGTCCTTGGAGATTCATCTAAAATCAATTGCATAAAAATTTAGTTCTATGAATAGATAATCCTGGGCCTGATCGAAGCTTTTTTTTCAAAAATTAATAAAAATATCAGAAAATTTTTTCATAGATTTTCGGAAAAAAATCAACAGTTAATTGGCCTTAAAAAATCGAAATTATGAAAACAAAAATTCTTCGATCAGGCCTGAGTTTATTATGTATTTCAGAAGCTGTATAAATTTCATTAAAATCTACTGAGCGGTTTTTGAGTTACAGTTGTCACCAGTTCAAAAAACATAGTTTTGAGGTTTCACACTAGTGTGTTGGATTGGCCGAGCGCTCTTTGTTATTTGTTGAATAACTCGAAAAGTAATTATCGGATCATCTTCAAATTTTAAGAGAATAGTTTTAAAATATTACAAATATTGATTTTTTGAAAATCCTGACTACCCCTAACCCCTTAATACAATTGGTATTGGTGTAGTGTGTTGGCCCACAGAATGGTTTTCGTTATTCTAGTTGACTTAATGCCACATAAAAATATCATTTCGGTTGTTCAGCCTAACAATTCAATTCTTTGATGGCGAAATTTGATGAAAAGTACTGTCCACAGGACCACACCTTTAAGCAAGTGCGCATATGCAAATGCATGAAATTATTAATTGCCTGCATTTTTGCACACACCTTTTATTTATATAACATTGTGTTATCTGCAAATATTTATACAACACCACAAACACGCACACCAGCAAAGATGTACATAAATATCTTTTTAAATATAAATATGTATATAGTAGAATTGTATTGCTATATATAATACAAAAACAGTTTGACAGCTGAAGTCATTATACTCTCGCAACAAATGTTGCTAAAGAGAGTATTACAGTTTTGTTCACACAACGGTTGTTTGTAACACCCAAAACTAAACGAGTTAGATATAGGGTTATATATACCAAAGTGATCAGGGTGAAGAGTGGAGTTCAAATCCGGATGTCTGTCTGTCCGTCCGTCCGTCTGTGCAAGCTGTAACTTGAGTAAAAATTAAGATATCTTGATGCAACTTGGCACACTTATTTCTTGGCACCATAGGAAGGTTCACATAACGGAAGATTGCTTTCGAAAATGGGCAAAATCGGATCACTGCCACGCCCACAAAATGGCGAAAACCGAAAACACATAAAGTGCCATAACTAAGCCATAAATAAAGCTATGAAAATAAAATTTGGAGAAGTGGGCGTGGCCCCGCCCTCAAATAGGTTTTTTGTATATATCTCGCAAACCAATAAAGCTATATAAGCCAAACTTTCTGCAGTGGTTTCTTTTAGCCACTTCTTAATACAGTCCAATAATCCAAGTAATCCAAAGAAATCGGATAATAACCATGCCCACCTACCATACAAAGGTTAGAACTGGCAGATGGAAGCTGCACTCAGATTTTTTTACAAAACGGAAAATGGGCGTGGCGTCGCCCACTTATGGGTCAAAAACCGTATCTCAGGAACTACCTGACCGATTTCAATGAAACTTGGTTTGAAAGAGTTTCCTCACATCCCAATAATATGTTGTGAAAATAGGCCAGATCGGTTTACAACCACGCCTACTTCCTATATACCAGAACTTTGAAGACGATCTGAATCGTTTACTTTACAATATATAAAGTAAGCACCAGTGAAGAACTCGGTGCAGAACTTTGCACAAATACTACGCTTAAAGTGTGACAGCCCCATTCTAAAAATCGCCGAAATCGGACCATAGGTTTTCAAGGCCAGATATATCGAACATGAGGGCCTTGGTACAAAGGATAGCACCAGGAAGGGGTATATTTGGATGTAATTTTTTTGGGAAAGTGGGCGTGATTCCGCCCCTTACTCAGTTTTTTGTACATATCTCGTAAACTAATAAAGCTATGTCAACAAAACTTTCTGGAGTAATTTCCTTTAGGCACTTCCTTATACATAAATAGGCGAAATCGGATCATAACCACGCCTACCTCAAATACAAAGGTTATATTGAAAACTACGAAAACAGCTTTAATTCAGTAAGGAAAAACACCAGTTAGATTTCATGGTAAAGATTGCACAGAAGGGCTACACTCATATTGGCATACACATTTTTAAATAGGCGTGGCTTCGCCCCCTTTATGGGTCAAATACCATATCTCCGAAACTACTCGAACAATTTCAACAAAATTCAGTTTATAACAATGCTTTGGCATCCTGATGGTACAGTTTGAAAATTGTCTAAATCGGATTACAACTACGCCCACTTCCCACATAACAATTTTATAATCGAACTGATTCCTTCACCTTAGATAATGTAAATGTAGATATCGGAACAAAATTTTATAAACTGTATGCGTATATAGCATTGACAGTAATCGGACTATTACTTTTCAAGGCCTCAGGTACGGAGCATGAGGACCTCAGTACCTATGACGGTAATATCCCAAAACCAAAATAACCAAAATATCTCGTTGAAATGCAAAGGGCACATTTTTCATCAAATATTAATTGGTTTTCTCCCATCTTATTTCCTTTACCTTAGAATGCATTGCATTTTTCTAATGGATTGAGTTTATACTGCATACTATATATATCAATGAATAATGTCGAAATATAATTAAGTGATTTATTTCGATAATAATTGTGCCATTAAGAGTATATCATTCGATTAGTATGAAAAAATGAAACAAAATATATTAATGAAAGAAGTGAGTATATGCCTAATACGGTATGTTAATATACTACTAAGTATAATTGTAGCCAATCACGATTTGTTGTTTGTAACACTGAAATCAGTCTCTAACTTTTCAAGGCTCAGATATCGAATGAGGACTTCAGTGCCCAGGGCTATTTTTCCTGAAAATATCCTAAATATATGCAAAGTAATTTTTTTATTGTACTAACGTATCTCTGTTCCTAAATGTATAATATTGAGTTACTACTTCTCCTATTTGCTTGGTTGGAATTGAATTTGTATCGGTATTAGTATAATATACTCGGTACACCAAGTGAAGCCAGGTCACTTTCCACTTGATCCCTCCATCGGAGTGGAGGTCGTCCTCTTCCGCGGCTCCCTCCAGCGGGTACTGCATCGAACACTTTCAGAGCTGGAGTGTTTTCTTCCATCCGCACAACATGACCTAGCCAGCGTAGCCGCTGTCTTTTTATTCGCTGAACTATGTCAATGTTGCCGTATAAATCGTACAGCTCATCGTTCCATCGTCTGCGGTATTCGCCGTTGCCAATGTTTAAAGGACCATAAATCTTGCGCAGAACCTTTCTCTCGAAAACCCCAAGAGTCGTCTCATCGGATGTTGTCATCGTCCACGCTTCAGCGCCATACATCAGGACGGGAATAATGAGCGACTTATAGAGTTTGATTTTGGTTCGTCGAGAGAGGACTTTACTTTTCAATTGCCTACTCAGTCCAAGGTAGCACCTGTTGGCAAGAGTGATTCTGCGCTGTATTTCAAGGCTGACATTGTTGGTGTTGTTAATGCTGGTTCCCAAATAAACGAAATTATCTACAACTTCAAAGTTATGACTGTCAACAGTGACGTGGGAGCCAAGACGCGAGTGCGCTGACTGTTTGTTTGATGACAGGAGATATTTCGTCTTGTCCTCATTCACCACCAGACCCATACGCTTCGCTTCTTTATCTAGTCTGGAAAACGCAGAACAAACGGCGCGGTTGTTGCTTCCGATGATATCAATATCATCGGCATACGCCAGGAGCTGTACACTTTTGTAGAAGATTGTACCTTCTCTATTTAGCTCTGCAGCTCGTATTATTTTTTCCAGCAATAGATTGAAGAAGTCGCACGATAGTGAGTCACCCTGTCTGAAGCCTCGTTTGGTATCGAACGGCTCGGAGAGGTCCTTCCCGATCCTGACGGAGTTTTTGGTGTTGCTCAACGTCAGTTTACATAGCCGTATTAGTTTTGCAGTATAATATACCGCTATAAAATTTAACGAAAACATTTCGGTAGTCAAAATAATTTTTATTGGTGATGAATATATTGATTTTTGTTGGTTACGACTTGCAACATTTTTTAATATAAGGTTTTGCCAACATGTGAAACTATTTTCTCGCCTTTGATATTTAGATGGAGTATATAGACAATTTTCATCAATATATCAATATAAAAACAGATTTATATTTTTTTAACGGGTTTTACCCAGAACACATCTCTTTAGGTAAAGAAAAGTATTTAACCATTCTTTACCTAAATTTACCGGCGCTGGGTAAAACCCAGCGCACTTGTATCTAATAACCTTATCAACTTACACAAATATAATTACCGAAATTCTCGGAAGTATTTTCGCAGATAAATTTATCAATAAATATAAAGTAGATACGAAAGTGCATTGAGTTCAGTTACCATATATAACTTGTGCAGTGAAGTGAATTTACAATATTCAATGTTTTAAAACCACATTTTTAATTCGTAAACATACGATATACATCTACATAAATATACGCATCAAAGGAAGCAGAAAACCGAAAGGACAATAAAAGGATTTAATTACACTGGAACTGGAGCGGAACTCAGGATCACTCTCTTAAATCCCGGACGGACAGAAAACTGGAAGGTCAATAAAAAGGATTTAATTATCTGAAACTGGAGCCGAACTCAGGATCACTCACTTAACCACGGACGGAGCCATAAAATTATAAAGTTTTAAAATTATTATTTTCTATATTTTGGTAAGCAATTTTTATTGATTCATAATGCCTAGATTAAGTAGAAAATCTCTTGTACTTAGCCGCATTGAAAATAGAAGGCGTATGCAACTTCTACGGTCAAATAATGCGTATAGAATTAGTGAGCAATCACAAGATACCGAAAGCCACGCTAATCGCAGATTAGATCCGGTGACACGGTCAGTTGAACAAAATTCAAATACTGCTCAACACAGGACTAGGAGACAAAATTCTCAAATTCGCTCTGAAGAGCAAAATAGAAATACTCGAGGACGTAGAACCCGGCGTGAAAATCCCGAGGTACGGAATTTAGAACGCATGCGTGACCAAATGCAAAGTCAGCGTGCAAGAAGAAATCTTGAAACAAGGATAGGGGAACGTTTAAGAGAGACACAGCGTCGTTTGCTTATCAGAAGGGGTGCAAGGGAAGAAGTTTTGAATCAGAGACGTCATCGACATAGTCAGATTCGCCTTCATAGGGATATTCTAATTAATAGACAAATTCAAAACGAAAGGCAGTCCCAACGTGTTAGAATAAATAGAGAGAATAATCTTATAGAATCTGATGAACATGTAAATGTAACAGGTTTTAAAAACATTTATTTTCAAAATATTAAGAAAGGTCCTACCCTGATATGCATTTGCTGTGGGGGGTTATGGTTTTTATACCAAGTACGCAAGTTGAATTTCTCAACTATTGCTCAAAGTCATCCCAATGCTGCATCCGCCTTCTTTTTAATGCAAAGGTTTCCTTCTGAAGATGGAAATTACAATTTCTGTGCAACTTGCAAAAATGCAATTGCTAAAAATAAAATTCCCAAAATTTGTTTATCAAATGGACTGGACTTTCCTGAAATACCAGAGTGTTTAAAAGATTTAACTCCAATTGAAGAACGGCTAATAATGCCTAGATTGCCTTTTATGACCATCCGTCCTTTGGGATATCAAGCGCAAAGTTCGCTTAAAGGTGCCGTTGTTAATATACCCATTTCAGTTAACAATATTGTGACATCTTTACCTCGTTCATTTGATGAAACTCATGTGATATAAATTCACTTGAGAAGGCGTTTGGAATACAATCATGATTAAAAGACTGATACAATACGTCCCCAAAAGATTATGGAAGCTTTGCAGTTTTTGATAAACACTCCTTTGTATCGTGAGCACAATATATATATTAATGAAAATTGGATTTCGACATTTAATAACCAAGAAGAAGTTCCCTTTGTTGCATCTGCCGAAGATGCTAGATTAGTTCAATCTCTTTCTGCGAAACAGACTTCTCATAATACCCTCTCAGGTAATCGTAATCCCATAGTACCGTTACCTGTAGAGCTAAATCCATGTGGTTAAGAGATCCTTTTAGATAATATTCCTTTAGAAAATTTGGACTATAACCGTTTAGTTATAGCGTCAGGTGAAGGGCAAAGACCAATTGACATAATTCAAGATAATAATTCAGAAGAATTGTCGTTTGGAACAGTATATGTTGGGCAGAAACGTACATGCTCTGAAACACGTTCTGAAATTCGCCGTTATGACCGAAGAGCATGCACCATTCCAAAGTTGTTCTACAACTACAAAAAATTAGAGCTGTTGCAAATAAAGAATAGCACATCCATTTGCCTTAGAAAGTATTCTGGACGCAACCGAGTTACGGCTCAAAATCTTTTAAACGAAAACTTTGTACAGAATTTGATTCAACACGATGATGGTTACAAAGTTTTGAAAGGTGTAAGATCTTCTCCTGCGCACTGGGAAGCTGAGAAAAAAAGGCAATTGCAATGATTCGCCAATTTGGACTTCCAACTTTCTTTATAACTTTATCGGCTGCAGAATCTCAGTGGGTTGAACTTTTAGTAATTCTTTCTAAAACTGTTGATTCTAAAGATATCTCGGAAGAGGAAGCCAACATTTTATCAACCCAAGATAGATATCGATTAATTCGTTCAGATGCGGTTACTTGTGCTAGATATTTTGATTACCGGTACCGTCAAATCCTAAAACTTTTTAAAGATAATACCGGCATTTTTGGAGAAAATTTTGTTAAGAACTATTATTGGAGAGTAGAGTTTCAACAGAGAGGTTCCCCGCATGTGCATGGCATGTATTGGCTTAATAATGCTCCAAGGATCAATCTTCAAGATCCTCACACGTTCCCTGAAGTTATCGATTTTATTGACAATTATATTTCTACAGATGGTTCGGTGAGCCACTTGGAAAATTATTTGGGTTACCAAAAGTATAACCACAGTCGATGAACAAACTTGTATAGCACATCGCATTCTAATTGAGGAAAATCGCAAAAAATATGATGTGTTTGAGCAGAGAGAACTTGAAAATGTTCTAGAAAGTCTCTATAATGAAATAGACTTAGAAGAAGGTACACAAAATGAGCTGCCCATTGTGGAAAATGAATTCAGGGTATTAGCTCTTCCAGAAATAAACCCTAATATTAATTTGTTGGACTTGCACGGAGAAGATTCAACAAATAATGATACTGAATCTGATTGCAATATTAGACTAATTAAACTACCCCCTTTAATTCCAGTTGGGGAATTATTTTCCTTAGCACCAGCTAAAAACAAATCGCCCATTTTATGAGTTCATTGGTGGCGGAGCAGGTGTAGGAAAGAGTCGTTTAATATCTTCCATATATCAAGCTCTTAATCATCGTTTTAATTCCACACCTGGATCCAATCCAAGCTCCTTGAAAGTTCTTCTTTGCGCACCTACAGGTAAAGCAGCCTTCGGAATAGGTGGACTGACGCTTCATTCAATATTTTCTTTACCTGTTAATCAGCTGAATAGAGAGTTGAGACCACTTAGCAATGACGTAGTTAATTCATTATATTCTAGGCTTATCGATTTAAAATTAGTTGTAATTGATGAAATATCAATGGTAGGCGCTCGTATGTTTAGTTCTGTTGATGCCAGATTAAAACAAATGTTCAAAACAGAAAGTCCCTTCGGTGGCATTCCGATTATAGTGTTTGGTGATTTGAAGCAACTTTCACCTGTTGGAGATAGGTGGATATTCTCTTCCAATCCAAATGAGGCATACAGCACTTTAGTTGGTTCCCCTTTGTGGGATTTATTCAAATACTATGAATTAACCGAAATAATGAGGCAAAGAGAGGATCAGGCTTTTGCTATAGCATTAAACCGTAAGGCATCCGGTACTATGACAAATAATGATATATCGCTAATTCAAACTCGTATAGTTAGTTCCGAAGAAGTACCCGATGATGCGATACATTTATTTTGGTCCAACGAGGAGACAAATCATTTTAATGCCATTAAGCTTAGTCGAATTCCAACTGAGGCTACCCTTTCAACAGCTAAAGACTCAGTTAAAGGAATTGGTATAAGTGAGAATGAGAATATTTTGGAAAGAGTTAAACTTTTCAAAACTTCTGAAACGCAGGGACTACCCTACGAATTGACATTGAAAACCACTGCCAAATATATGATTACCGTGAATATAAACACAAGTGATGGCTTGGTTAATGGGGCAACTGCACAACTAATGCAAATTGATTTTCATTGCAATTTTCCAGTAATTCTTTGGGTTAAATTCCTTGAACCTTCTGTTGGTTTGATAGCACGATCGAAAAAGCCTCACCCTATAGAAAGTTCTTGGACACCAATTGAAAAAGTTCTGCGATCTTTTCAATATAAACGAAACGAACAAATTTCAATTGAAAGAAATCAATTTCCATTTGTTCCGGCTGAGGGAATAACTATTCATAAAAGTCAGGGTGCCACATATACTAAAGTGGTAGTTCATACTCGACCCAGAATGCCTAGAGCTTCGATATATGTCGCTTGTAGTCGAGCTACAACCGCAGAAGGTCTCTTCATCGTAGGTAATTTTAAAAATTGATTAGGGGGAATAATCAATTTTCTGAGTCAGATCCAGTAGTTAGAGAACTGATGGAATTGAGCACAAACAAAGCTCTAACCACAAATTTCAATTTTATGATTTCTCGGACATCAGCACTTCAAATTTTATTTCATAATGTTCAGAGTCTTCACTCTCACATTAACGATATAAAAGGTGACTGCCTGATGCTATCGTCAGATATTTTATGCTTCGTAGAAACCTGGAGCTTTCCTGGTAAACATTTTGAGATACCAGGATTTTCTTTAATAAACGAGCTGCAGATAGACAGCACTGAGACAAGTAACCGAAATATACGGGGCCTTATAATTTATGCAAAGCATAGTATTGTTAGCTCTATAGAAGCAAAAATTGTAAAGAAAATTTTTTCAGACCGCAAAGTTTTAGAAGCAGTTTTGTTTAAATGTTTCAATAATAATATTTTGGTTATTTACAGAAACTCAGCTTTTCCTCTCAGACATTTAATTGCAGAAATTCAAGAAATCCTTACTACTGAGTTGTGCAATCAAAATGTCATAATTGTTGGAGATTTTAACATTTGTTTAAAGTCTACAGGGAGTACAATAAGAAATCTTCTACAAGAAAAAAACTTTAGTTCTTTGTTTAGTGTAGACTATTCAACTACTCCCGCGGGTACTCAAATTGATTGGGCCTTCTCAAATATGGATCATTCCCGTGTTGATGCTATCACTTATGAGACAGTGCATAGCTATCATGATGGTATTTGTGTCTCCATTTCGGACTAAGGCTTAGTACAATATTTCTCTTTTTCACACATAATGGCATAAGGATTGCTTACCAATTTTAAAAATACTTTCTTAGAAAAAAATTATTTAAAATAAAATAAATATATACAAATGTCAACTAAGAAAATTTAAATAATTTGTATTATTTGTTAAAATATAAAAATTTGTATAGATATAAGGTTAAGGTAAGAATTAAATAGTTTAAGAATAAATTAAATGTAAGTATAGTAGATGTTGCTAAATATATATATATGTAAGACTGTTTGTAAAAATATATCTTTAAAATGTAAAAAAATTTAATAAAATTTATGATACCTATTATATTGATGTAGGAAATTTGCATTCACTATGAAAAACGATTGTTTTTTTCATATTTCTCAATATAGTTATAATAAATTAAATTAATCATTACGATTATCTCTTTACCATGCGAGAGTATAAAATGTTCGGTTACACCCGAACTTAGCCTTCCTTGCTTGTTTTTCTTATAACAGTTTCTCTCTGTACCTGAAACTGTAAAAATCGGGTCATAACTTCCTCCAGATCCCATATACCTAATTATAAGTAATATTAAATTAAGTGAGCGTATAGTCTTCGATACATTGTATCTTGGTGGTGAAAACGAGTGAAATCGGTTTAGGAATTACCTCAGTCCCCATATACTATTTATGATGATTTTCGTTATTCTATTGAACTTTATACCGAATTGTGTTATCTAATCCCGGTTCACAACTACGCCCACTTCCTATATACCAGACCTTTTTTAGACGATCTGAATCGTTTACTTTACAATATATAAAGTAAGCACTAGTGAAGAAAGCGGTGCAGAACTTTGCACAAATACTACGTTTATAGTGTGGCAGCCCCATTCTAAAAATGGCCGAAATCGGATCATAGGTTTTCAAGACCTCATATATCGAACATGAGGACCTCGGTGCTTCTAACCTAATATTAGGGTTTCCAACTTCAATGGACTGTATACCATATTTATGACGAATATGTGGGTCAAATTGTGTATTATATAATATTAAATAAATAAATTGCGAGAGTATAAAATGTTCGGTCACAACCGAACTTAGCCCTTCCTAACTTGTTTTACTATAAAGTGAACGAATCAAATGTAATCACAATTGTTTTATATGAGAAGTATGCGCGGTTGTGAACCGGTTTCGTTGTGACTGAAGTGAAGTATGTATTACTCACCAAATTTGATTGGTCCAGCAGTACCTGAGATATGGGATTTGTCTGAAAATTTTACGATGCCATTCTCATTGTCCATTTTTAATATAATTTTTTATTTAGCTATTCTGTAGCAGTTTTATAAAATATCTCGTTCTTCAGACGTTTTTCAGACTGCATAATTGGGTATTAAAAGGAAATGCCTCGTTCTAATTTTGTTTGATTGAGATTGACATTTTAAAAGGACAGGTAATATGTACAGTGATCCTCTGTACCAAATTATAATTTAACTTTATCATGATATCAAGAAACACGGGTATCAAATTTCATTAGGGTATCTCAAATTAGTATTGGCAACGCTGTTCGAAGCAGAGATTTTTTGAGACTCTTTAAAATTCAGGACATGTTGTCCAACTACAACCTACAGCTATGAAACGTGTAATATTGTTTTAAGGTCACTGCTATGGTGGATGTTTTGCTGGAGCAGAATCTTACTGGAAGATTCAATCCTTTCCATCGAAGATAGTATTACTTAACTGCTTCATCACGCCTTCTAAAACACCCTGCTCATACAGGGTTTTCAACATCATTTACAAAGAAGTAAAGTGGTGTAACGCCTTTATGGAAGACTCGCCTTTATGAGAGACAATTCTTGGAATTATATTTTTTGCGTCTTTGAAAGATTTTGCCTATATTTCGCCGTTATGCTTCAACATTGAACATTGTACTTTTTTCTTCTGTTAAAATAATGCTTGAATCTGTTGAATCTAATTTGCGCGTTGTCAGAAGATGATCAGTTGACTTTCATATAGAGATCATCTCGAATATGTCTTGATACTGATCTGGTCGATATATTATAAATATTTTCCTTGACATAGTTTCCTCTTTTCTAAGCGAATTTTGCATACGTGATCATTTTTACCATTCGAATTAGCACATTGGCACATTAGAACAAGGCGGTAAACAAATATATTTGAAATTTTAAGTTTTTTAAGAAGCACATAAATTTCATCATCATCATACCGAGGCCTTAGTCGCTGAGCTTTGATAAAACACATAAATTCCACTTGCACTTACTCGTATGTAATGTAATCTTCTACTTCTTTTTAAAATAAAATTTTCTTCTTAAAAAGCCCCACCCAGTGTTAATAAGCGCAAGAAAACAATGGACTGATTGTCATATGTAGCAGTTGATACGGCATATAAATTATTATTAATTATTATAAATAAAAACCAGGAATTTCTGCGAAATTATAATGATATATACATATTAAAGAAGTAGAAAAGAAGTATAAATTATGGAAATTATTTAATTTTAATACATTTGAAATCTGCACGCAAACAGTTCGCACAAACCGCGAAAAAATGTTTCGGTTTGTTTTCATTATTTTGGTGAATTACATTTTGTTTATGCAAATAAGATTGAGCTTTAGTCAAAATAATGATACAAGTACAGTGAGTGATTGCAATATAGAAATTGTTAATGATGATCTCGTCGAAGACGTGGTAATGAGAGAAAACCAAATCGACAGTAAAACTTTGAACAGGTAAAATTTAATAATTATTTCTTCACCTCTTGAAAGTGTTAAAGTTTATATTATTGTACTACTCATAGATATGTATATATTTTAGTTGTGGAGTAGTACTCATGGTATTTAACTGTTTCTTTTTAGAGTATCAAAGCCGTCTAATTGTATGGATGCGAACCCGTCTAGTTGTATGGAAGCAGCAGCTAATAGCTGGAAGAGTGGTGTTTTTAAAATTAAACTGGAAATGATAAACATCACCGAATTGGAGGTGTTTTGTGAAAAGGCCGTGGATTATGGTGGTTGGTTAGTTATACAACGACGCCAAAGTGGCTCCTGAATTTTACTAGAGATTGGAATGATTATAAGCAGGGCTTTGGTGATTTAACGGGCAACTATTGGCTTGGTTTGGAAAAACTACATGCGCTCACCAGCAGCTGTGAACAGGAGTTGTATATTCAACTGGAAAGGCGTAGTGGCGAAAAATACTATGCAAAAATATTCACAATTTCTTATAGGGGATGAGTCAGAGAGCTACATTTTGAAGAGTGTGGGTGATTATAGCGGAAATGCAGGCGATTCCTTAAGCTCTCAATTGGGATACAAATTTTCAACGTACGATCGTGATAATGATGTATGGGGTGGTGGAAGTTGTGCACAGTTATATGAAGGCGGTTGGTGGTTTCACAATTGCTATAAGAGGTAAACAAGTTTTCATTATCAAAGCTTTTTTATAAACTATCTTTTGTTTCACAGTCATTTAAATGGACTCTATGGAGACGATAATGACGGTGTAAACTGGTGTGCTATAAAAAAATACGAATCTTTACAATTTGCACAAATGATGATACGACCAACGCAAAATTGCTGGAGACAATTGTTGTTGAGTAATTTAAATCGATGTATCTAAAGCAATTTTTTAATTTAACTGCTTGTATTTTAAAGCGTGTACTCATACTTATGTGTCTTAAAGAGCATCTTTAAAATTTATTTTCAAATATATCTGTATTTAAATGCAAAAATGCAATAATAAACTTACTAATTTTTCATTTAAGTACATGTGTAAGAAGTGTTAAGGGGTTAGGGGTAGTCAGAGGCACGAAAAAATGAGAATTTTCAGTAATTTTTCTTTTGCTATTAAATCATGTTATTTTACAAAAGTGATGTCATAAAGTCACGAAAATTTGAAAAAAAAAAATGTACAATTTTTAAAGCTATAGCTGTCTGTGTTGACCCAGTTTCAAAAAAGGTCCTTGCGGTGACAATCATAAGTCCTTGGAGATTCATCTAAAATCAATTGCATAAAAATTTAGTTCTATGAATAGATAATCCTGGGCCTGATCGAAGCTTTTTTTTCAAAAATTAATAAAAATATCAGAAAATTTTTTCCTAGATTTTCGGAAAAAAATCAACAGTTAATTGGCCTTAAAAAATCGAAATTATGAAAACAAAAATTCTTCGATCAGGCCTGAGTTTATTATGTATTCCAGAAGCTGTTTAAATTTCATTAAAATCTACTGAGCGGTTTTTGAGTTACAGTTGTCACCAGTTCAAAAAACATAGTTTTGAGGTTTCACACTAGTGTGTTGGATTGGCCGAGCGCTCTTTGTTATTTGTTGAATAACTCGAAAAGTAATTATCGGATCATCTTCAAATTTTCAGAGAATAGTTTTAAAATATTACAAATATTGATTTTTTGAAAATCCTGACTACCCCTAACCCCTTAATACAATTGGTATATGCTGTAGTGTGTTGGCCCACAGAATGGTTTTCGTTATTCTAGTTGACTTAATGCCACATAAAAATGTCATTTCGGTTGTTCAGCCTAACAATTCAATTCTTTGATGGCGAAATTTGATGAAAAGTACTGTCCACAGGACCACACCTTTAAGCAAGTGCGCATATGCAAATGCATGAATTTATTAATTGCCGGCATTTTTGCACACACCTTTTATTTATATAACACTAGCAGACCCGGCCACACGTTTTTGTGGCTAAGGTATACAATCAATCTTGGCTTCGATAACGATACAAAGTTCATTACAAAGTCGAGGTTGATTTATGTTATACAGCAAGATGACAACTGATGCTACTTTTAAATGTAAAATTAAGTGGTCATAATCCAAGCAATTCCAATGATTATAAAAATCCCTTGGGATTGTTGGCTACGTCATCCTAATTTGTATCTGTGTCAGCTCTCCTGTAACGAAATTCTAAATTGTCGCTTTGACATCGACGACATCTTTGTTTTTTGCGACCAATATAGGTCGTTCACTCAGCCAATTATGGGTATTATATTGTTGTTTTATGCCCGGAAAGGGACAGAAGAGACAGAAATCTGTTTGAAATGTTATTAATCCATCGAGGTGTCAACTGTGATCTTACCAATTCCAATATCTAGCAACTGCTTCTACAATTGCAGTTTGATCTTGTTGCAAAAACACTTGTATGTATAAATAAGCGATTTTTTTATGCGCCGTACTTCCCAAATTATCAACTTGCATATCTGGAGAATCTTCGCTATAGCGCTATTTTTGGCGATTTTGCAAACTGGTGTTTCGTTGATTTGCAATTTAGGAGTAATTTCAATGTCGAATGTTCAGTTTGTGTTCCTACTAACAGGTTGCCAAGTTACCCCTATTCCCGTTATGCTTTGATGGTGAAAATGAGTGAAATCGGTTCAGGAATTACCACGGTCCTCATATACAATATATGATTATTTTCGTTATTCTATTATTCTTTATGAATATATGGGTCAGTATTGTGTGTTATCTTAATAAAATTACATCAATAAATTCCGAGAGTATAAAATGTTCGGTTGCACCCAAAGTACTATCTATCCCCTAACTAAATTTCATCAAAATCCGTTCAGCCGTTTAGGCATGATAGAGCAAAAGTCCCAACAAAAACGACTAAAAATCACTAACTCAATTTAGTTATCTGCCTACTACCTACCCCCTAAGAACGATGGCGTGATTATTTATAGCCTATGACCATTTCTAGGTTATCATCTATCACCATACCAAATTTCTTCAAAATCCGTTCAGCCGTTTAGGCGTGAAAGAGTAACAGACAGACAGAGTTACTTTCGCATTTATAATATTAATATGGATTGTGTTATCTGCAAATATTTATACAACACCACAAACACACACACCAGCAAAGATGTACATAAATATCTTTATAAATATAAATATATAGTAGAATTGTATTGCTATTTACGAAAACAGTTTGACAGCTGAAGTCATTATACTCTCGCAACAAATGTTGCTAAAGAGAGTATTACAGTTTTGTTCACATAACGGTTGTTTGTAACACCCAAAACTAAACGAGTTAGATATAGGGTTATATATACCAAAGTGATCAGGGTGAAGAGTGGAGTTCAGATGCAGAACTTTGCGCAAATACTACGTTTATAGTGTGGCAGCCCCATTCTAAAAATCGCCGAAATCGGGCCATAAGTTTTCAGACCCCATATATCGAACATGAGGACCTCGGAGCTTCTAACCTATTACGAGGGCTGCTATATGTATTTCTGACCTAGGAAACACTAAGTGCTGCCAGTTGCAATCTGACATTTCCATTGGAAAGTTTGACATTTTTTAGCATAACATCACTCAGAAAGTTTTGTCATTTAATCGTGAATTGTTTTATTTACAGGGAATTAAAAAATTCGTCTCGACCAAAAAATGGAATTAACTCGTGAAAATGTTCATTTTTCACAACTTTCGACGTGAATTATCGCGACAAGAGTGCATCGATGAACTAAAATCTTTGTATGAAGCACCATCCTATAAGACTGTGAAAAACTGGTACAACGAATTCAATCGCTCAAAAAAAGGCTCAAAAAAGTGCTTCGAAAATTGGTTTGAGCGCATGCAAAAGTGTATAAATCTTGATGGAGAATATTTTAAAAAACAATAAAACTATTTTCGTTGATAAATATTCCTATTTTCATTTTTAGGCCAGAAATATATACAGCAGCTCTCGTATAATATTAATAAAGTTAAGTAAATAAATTGCGAGAGTATAAAATGTTCGGTTACACCCGAACTTAGCCCTTCCTTACTTGTTTATCATTACCTTTATTGGCCTGTTATGTTTGCTCTCGTAGCTAAACCAAGGTATATTTGCGTTTGACAAGAATTTTGTTGTTGTTCGATAGTCAGTAGGATCAAATGTATTTAGTTTGTAGGCACCGTTACTCAAAAGCTTTATTAAAAATTTGGTTTTTGTTAGAGCTGTAATATTCGAATGTAATTTATTAAAATCTTTAACATCGTTTATTATAATTGGTGGTGGTCAATGGATTTTGGTATCTTTAATGGCCGCATTTTCTTTATTTTTTTTATCCAAAGGGCTATTAATTGTTGGGGAACTATCAGCTTTACGTTTTTTTGAAGAGCGCTTCTTTGCTTACGCGTACGGCTGTCCCCATCCACAATAGCTCTTTCTACAAATTGTTTTTATAAATTTTCGGTTCACTAAAGAAACGTTTAAGTAATTTTGTTTGCTTTTTTCTTTTACAAGATTTCGCAAACCACAAAAGTGAAGACACATTCAATCCACGCCAGGACTCTGTGTCTTTATTTTTTAATGCACAAAAAATTCGGTTTCGCATTCAGTTTAACAATTTAATTTAGATTTTTCCACTGCACCGAAAATTGCACTTGCGTTCACTTCAACTGTTTGCAAATAAATAATGTATCATAATGATTAAAATGAAATGTAAAATTGAGTGCTTATTCAATATTTAGTTGAATAGCCATTGCTATTTGGCATTAGGTCCACTAGGGTCTCACGTAAAGTCTCCGTTATGGAATACCAAGATTATTGATTATTTTTTCACAATTATTCCCCTTTTTTTAACTTGACGCTTGCAATGTTTTCCAAAACAATTCTCCACAACTTTTTTAATAGAATTTGGTCCGGAGATTGGGAAGACCAGATTAAAATATATATTTTTTATGAAGAAACCAATTTCACGTATGTTTA
The DNA here is from genome assembly GCA_031772095.1 of Zeugodacus tau. NCBI lineage: Eukaryota > Metazoa > Arthropoda > Insecta > Diptera > Tephritidae > Zeugodacus > Zeugodacus tau. The sequence goes on along the minus strand of CM062651.1, from coordinate 53,239,974 downwards.
GGGTCTTTGTCTTTTTGAAACTACCACGATAGAGACATGTTTTATTATTCAAAAGGGAACAAAATTTCCTAACTAAAGTATGTATGTATGTGATTGGCGTTCAACCGTTTAGCCGGTTATAGCCGAATCGATGAGAGCGCGCCACTCATCTCTTTCCTTCGCAGTTCGGCGCCAGTTGGAGATTCCAAGTGCAACCAGGTCGCTCTCCACCTGGTCCCTCCAGCGGAGTGGAGGCCTTCCCCTTCCTCGGCTTCCTCCGGCTGGTACTGCATCGAACACTTTCAGAGCTGGAGTGTTTTTTAGCCAAAATTTAAATACTGCTCAACACAGGACTAGGAGACAAAATTCTCAAATTCGCTCTGAAGAGCAAAATAGAAATACTCGAGGACGTAGAACCCGGCGTGAAAATCCCGAGGTACGGAATTTAGAACGCATGCGTGACCAAATGCAAAGTCAGCGTGCAAGAAGAAATCTTGAAACAAGGATAGAGGAACGTTTAAGAGAGACACAGCGTCGTTTGCTTATCAGAAGGGGTGCAAGGGAAGAAGTTTTGAATCAGAGACGTCATCGACATAGTCAGATTCGCCTTCATAGGGATATTCTAATCAATAGACAAATTCAAAACGAAAGGCAGTCCCAACGTGTTAGAATAAATAGAGAGAATATCTTATAGAATCTGATGAACATGTAAATGTAACAGGTTTTAAAAACATTTATTTTCAAAATATTAAGAAAGGTCCTACCCTGATATGCATTTGCTGTGGGGGGTTATGGTTTTTATACCAAGTACGCAAGTTGAATTTCTCAACTATTGCTCAAAGTCATCCCAATGCTGCATCCGCCTTCTTTTTAATGCAAAGGTTTCCTTCTGAAGATGGAAATTACAATTTCTGTGCAACTTGCAAAAATGCAATTGCTAAAAATAAAATTCCCAAAATTTGTTTATCAAATGGACTGGACTTTCCTGAAATACCAGAGTGTTTAAAAGATTTAACTCCAATTGAAGAACGGCTAATAATGCCTAGATTGCCTTTTATGACCATCCGTCCTTTGGGATATCAAGCGCAAAGTTCGCTTAAAGGTGCCGTTGTTAATATACCCATTTCAGTTAACAATATTGTGACATCTTTACCTCGTTCATTTGATGAAACTCATGTGATACAAATTCACTTGAGAAGGCGTTTGGAATACAATCATGATTAAACGACTGATACAATACGTCCCCAAAAGATTATGGAAGCTTTGCAGTTTTTGATAAACACTCCTTTGTATCGTGAGCACAATATATATATTAATGAAAATTGGATTTCGACATTTAATAACCAAGAAGAAGTTCCCTTTGTTGCATCTGCCGAAGATGCTAGATTAGTTCAATCTCTTTCTGCGAAACAGACTTCTCATAATACCCTCTCAGGTAATCGTAATCCCATAGTACCGTTACCTGTAGAGCTAAATCCATGTGGTCAAGAGACCCTTTTAGATAATATTACTTTAGAAAATTTGGACTATAACCGTTTAGTTATAGCGTCAGGTGAAGGGCAAAGACCAATTGACATAATTCAAGATAATAATTCAGAAGAATTGTCGTTTGGAACAGTATATGTTGGGCAGAAACGTACATGCTCTGAAACACGTTCTGAAATTCGCCGTTATGACCGAAGAGCATGCACCATTCCAAAGTTGTTCTACAACTACAAAAAATTAGAGCTGTTGCAAATAAAGAATAGCACATCCATTTGCCTTAGAAAGTATTCTGGACGCAACCGAGTTACGGCTCAAAATCTTTTAAACGAAAACTTTGTACAGAATTTGATTCAACACGATGATGGTTACAAAGTTTTGAAAGGTGTAAGATCTTCTCCTGCGCACTGGGAAGCTGAGAAAAAAAAGGCAATTGCAATGATTCGCCAATTTGGACTTCCAACTTTCTTTATAACTTTATCGGCTGCAGAATCTCAGTGGGTTGAACTTTTAGTAATTCTTTCTAAAACTGTTGATTCTAAAGATATCTCGGAAGAGGAAGCCAACATTTTATCAACCCAAGATAGATATCGATTAATTCGTTCAGATGCGGTTACTTGTGCTAGATATTTAGATTACCGCTACCGTCAAATCCTAAAACTTTTTAAAGATAATACCGGCATTTTTGGAGAACATTTTGTTAAGAACTATTATTGGAGAGTAGAGTTTCAACAGAGAGGTTCCCCGCATGTGCATGGCATGTATTGGCTTAATAATGCTCCAAGGATCAATCTTCAAGATCCTCACACGTTCCCCGAAGTTATCGATTTTATTGACAATTATATTTCTACAGATGGTTCGGTGAGCCACTTGGAAAATTATTTGGGTTACCAAAAGCATAACCACAGTCGATGAACAAACTTGTATAGCACATCGCATTCTAATTGAGGAAAATCGCAAAAAATATGATGTGTTTGAGCAGAGAGAACTTGAAAATGTTCTAGAAAGTCTCTATAATGAAATAGACTTAGAAGAAGGTACACAAAATGAGCTGCCCATTGTGGAAAATGAATTCAGGGTATTAGCTCTTCCAGAAATAAACCCTAATATTAATTTGTTGGACTTGCACGGAGAAGATTCAACAAATAATGATACTGAATCTGATTGCAATATTAGACTAATTAAACTACCCCCTTTAATTCCAGTTGGGGAATTATTTTCCTTAGCACCAGCTAAAAACAAATCGCCCATTTTATGAGTTCATTGGTGGCGGAGCAGGTGTAGGAAAGAGTCGTTTAATATCTTCCATATATCAAGCTCTTAACCATCGTTTTAATTCCACACCTGGATCCAATCCAAGCTCCTTGAAAGTTCTTCTTTGCGCACCTACAGGTAAAGCAGCCTTCGGAATAGGTGGACTGACGCTTCATTCAATATTTTCTGTACCTGTTAATCAGCTGAATAGAGAGTTGAGACCACTTAGCAATGACGTAGTTAATTCATTATATTCTAGGCTTATCGATTTAAAATTAGTTGTAATTGATGAAATATCAATGGTAGGCGCTCGTATGTTTAGTTCTGTTGATGCCAGATTAAAACAAATGTTCAAAACAGAAAGTCCCTTCGGTGGCATTCCGATTATAGTGTTTGGTGATTTGAAGCAACTTTCACCTGTTGGAGATAGGTGGTTAAATTAATCATTACGATTATCTCTTTACCATGCGAGAGTATAAAATGTTCGGTTACACCCGAACTTAGCCTTCCTTGCTTGTTTTTCTTATAACAGTTTCTCTCTGTACCTGAAACTGTAAAAATCGGGTCATAACTTCCTCCAGATCCCATATACCTAATTATAAGTAATATTAAATTAAGTGAGCGTATAGTCTTCGATACATTGTATCTTGGTGGTGAAAACGAGTGAAATCGGTTTAGGAATTACCTCAGTCCCCATATACTATTTATGATGATTTTCGTTATTCTATTGAACTTTATACCGAATTGTGTTATCTAATCGGTTCACAACTACGCCCACTTCCTATATACCAGACCTTTTTAGACGATCTGAATCGTTTACTTTACAATATATAAAGTAAGCACTAGTGAAGAAAGCGGTGCAGAACTTTGCACAAATACTACGTTTATAGTGTGGCAGCCCCATTCTAAAAATGGCCGAAATCGGATCATAGGTTTTCAAGACCTCATATATCGAACATGAGGACCTCGGTGCTTCTAACCTAATATTAGGGTTTCCAACTTCAATGGACTGTATACCATATTTATGACGAATATGTGGGTCAAATTGTGTATTATATAATATTAAATAAATAAATTGCGAGAGTATAAAATGTTCGGTCACAACCGAACTTAGCCTTTCCTAACTTGTTATATTATAAAGTGAACGAATCAAATGTAATCACAATTGTTTTATATGAGAAGTATGCGCGGTTGTGAACCGGTTTCGTTGTGACTGAAGTGAAGTATGTATTACTCACCAAATTTGATTGGTCCAGCAGTACCTGAGATATGGGATTTGTCTGAAAATTTTACGATGCCATTCTCATTGTCCATTTTTAATATAATTTTTTATTTAGCTATTCTGTAGCAGTTTTATAAAATATCTCGTTCTTCAGACGTTTTTCAGACTGCATAATTGGGTATTAAAAGGAAATGCCTCGTTCTAATTTTGTTTGATTGAGATTGACATTTTAAAAGGACAGGTAACCCTATGTACAGTGATCCTCTGTACCAAATTATAATTTAACTTTATCATGATATCAAGAAACACGGGTATCAAATTTCATTAGGGTATCTCAAATTAGTATTGGCAACGCTGTTCGAAGCAGAGATTTTTTGAGACTCTTTAAAATTCAGGACATGTTGTCCAACTACAACCTACAGCTATGAAACGTGTAATATTGTTTTAAGGTCACTGCTATGGTGGATGTTTTGCTGAAGCAGAATCTTACTGGAAGATTCAATCCTTTCCATCGAAGATAGTATTATCACGCCTTCTAAAACACCCTGCTCATACAGGGTTTTCAACATCATTTACAAAGAAGTAAAGTGGTGTAACGCCTTTATGGAAGACTCGCCTTTATGAGAGACAATTCTTGGAATTATATTTTTTGCGTCTTTGAAAGATTTTGCCTATATTTCGCCGTTATGCTTCAACATTGAACATTGAACTTTTTTCTTCTGTTAAAATAATGCTTGAATCTGTTGAATCTAATTTGCGCGTTGTCAGAAGATGATCAGTTGACTTTCATATAGAGATCATCTCGAATATAAATATTTTCCTTGACATAGTTTCCTCTTTTCTAAGCGAATTTTTGCATACGTGATCATTTTTACCATCCGAATTAGCACATTGGCACATTAGAACAAGGCGGTAAACAAATATATTTGAAATTTTAAGTTTTTTAAGAAGCAAATAAATTTCATCATCATCATACCGAGGCCTTAGTCGCTGAGCTTTGATAAAACACATAAATTCCACTTGCACTTACTCGTATGTAATGTAATCTTCTACTTCTTTTTAAAATAAAATTTTCTTCTTAAAAAGCCCCACCCAGTGTTAATAAGCGCAAGAAAATAATGGACTGATTTTCATATGTAGCAGTTGATACGGCATATAAATTATTATTAATTATTATAAATAAAAACCAGGAATTTCTGCGAAATTATAATGATATATACATATTAAAGAAGTAGAAAAGAAGTATAAATTATGGAAATTATTTAATTTTAATACATTTGAAATCTGCACGCAAACAGTTCGCACAAACCGCGAAAAAATGTTTCGGTTTGTTTTCATTATTTTGGTGAATTACATTTTGTTTATGCAAATAAGATTGAGCTTTAGTCAAAATAATGATACAAGTACAGTGAGTGATTGCAATATAGAAATTGTTAATGATGATCTCGTCGAAGACGTGGTAATGAGAGAAAACCAAATCGACAGTAAAACTTTGAACAGGTAAAATTTAATAATTATTTCTTCACCTCTTGAAAGTGTAAAAGTTTATATTATTGTACTACTCATAGATATGTATATATTTTAGTTGTGGAGTAGTACTCATGGTATTTAACTGTTTCTTTTAGAGTATCAAAGCCGTCTAATTGTATGGATGCGAACCCGTCTAGTTGTATGGAAGCAGCAGCTAATAGCTGGAAGAGTGGTGTTTTTAAAATTAAACTGGAAATGATAAACATCACCGAATTGGAGGTGTTTTGTGAAAAGGCCGTGGATTATGGTGGTTGGTTAGTTATACAACGACGCCAAAGTGGCTCCTGAATTTTACTAGAGATTGGAATGATTATAAGCAGGGCTTTGGTGATTTAACGGGCAACTATTGGCTTGGTTTGGAAAAACTACATGCGCTCACCAGCAGCTGTGAACAGGAGTTGTATATTCAACTGGAAAGGCGTAGTGGCGAAAAATACTATGCAAAATATTCACAATTTCTTATAGGGGATGAGTCAGAGAGCTACATTTTGAAGAGTGTGGGTGATTATAGCGGAAATGCAGGCGATTCCTTAAGCTCTCAATTGGGATACAAATTTTCAACGTACGATCGTGATAATGATGTATGGGGTGGTGGAAGTTGTGCACAGTTATATGAAGGCGGTTGGTGGTTTCACAATTGCTATAAGAGGTAAACAAGTTTTCATTATCAAAGCTTTTTTATAAACTATCTTTTGTTTCACAGTCATTTAAATGGACTCTATGGAGACGATAATGACGGTGTAAACTGGTGTGCTATAAAAAAATACGAATCTTTACAATTTGCACAAATGATGATACGACCAACGCAAAATTGCTGGAGACAATTGTTGTTGAGTAATTTAAATCGATGTATCTAAAGCAATTTTTTAATTTAACTGCTTGTATTTTAAAGCGTGTACTCATACTTATGTGTCTTAAAGAGCATCTTTAAAATTTATTTTCAAATATATCTGTATTTAAATGCAAAAATGCAATAATAAACTTACTAATTTTTCATTTAAGTACATGTGTGAGAAGTGTTAAGGGGTTAGGGGTAGTCAGAGGCACGAAAAAATGAGAATTTTCAGTAATTTTTCTTTTGCTATTAAATCATGTTATTTTACAAAAGTAATAATATGGCATTATTATACAATGTTTGAACTTAAAGTCACGAAAATTTGAAAAAAAATGTACAATTTCCAAAGCTATAGCTGTCTGTGTTGACCCAGTTTAAAAAAAGGTCCTTGCGGTGACAATCATAAGTCCTTGGAAATTCATCTAAAATCAATTGCATAAAAAAATATGTTTTATGAATAGATAATCCTGGGCCTGATCGAAGCTTCTTTTTTTTCAAAAATTAACAAAATGGCGGCCTCAGAAAATTTTTTCCTAGATTTTCGGAAAAAAATCAACAGTTAATTGGCCTTAAAAATCGAAATTTTGAAAACAAAAATTCTTCGATCAGGCCTGAGTTTATTATGTGTTCCAGAAGCTGTTTAAATTTCATTAAAATCTGCTGTGCGGTTTTCGAGTTACAATTGTCACCAGTTCAAAAAACATAGTTTTGAGGTTTCACACTAGTGTGTTGAATTGGCCGAGCGCTCTTTGTTATTTGTTGAATAACTCGAAAAGTAATTATCGGATCATCTTCAAATTTTCAGAGAATAGTTTTAAAATATTACAAATATTGATTTTTTGAAAATCCTGACTACCCGTAACCCCTTAATACAATTGGTATTGGTGTAGTGTGTTGGCCCACAGAATGGTTTTCGTTATTCTAGTTGACTTAATGCCACATAAAAATGTCATTTCGGTTGTTCAGCCTAACAATTCAATTCTTTGATGGCGAAATTTGATGAAAAGTACTGTCCACAGGACCACACCTTTAAGCAAGTGCGCATATGCAAATGCATGAATTTATTAATTGCCGGCATTTTTGCACACACCTTTTATTTATATAACATTGTGTTATCTGCAAATATTTATACAACACCACAAACACACACACCAGCAAAGATGTACATAAATATCTTTTTAAATATAAATATGTATATAGTAGAATTGTATTGCTATTTACGAAAACAGTTTGACAGCTGTAGTCATTATACTCTCGCAACAAATGTTGCTAAAGAGAGTATTACAGTTTTGTTCACATAACGGTTGTTTGTAACACCCAAAACTAAACGAGTTAGATATAGGGTTATATATACCAAAGTGATCAGGCTGAAGAGTGGAGTTCAAATCCGGATGTCTGTCTGTCCGTCCGTCCGTCTGTGCAAGCTGTAACTTGAGTAAAAATTAAGATATCTTGATGCAACTTGGCACACTTATTTCTTGGCACCATAGGAAGGTTCACATAACGGAAGATTGCTTTCGAAAATGGGCAAAATCGGATCACTGCCACGCCCACAAAATGGCGAAAACCGAAAACACATTAAGTGCCATAACTAAGCCATAAATAAAGCTATGAAAATAAAATTTGGAGAAGTGGGCGTGGCCCCGCCCACTTGTATATATCTCGCAAACCTATAAAGCTATATAAGCCAAACTTTCTGCAGTGGTTTCTTTTAGCCACTTCTTAATACAGTCCAATAATCCAAGTAATCCAAAGAAATCGGATAATAACCATGCCCACCTACCATACAAAGGTTAGAACTGGCAGATGGAAGCTGCACTCAGATTTTTTTACAAAACGGAAAATGGGCGTGGCGTCGCCCACTTATGGGTCAAAAACCATATCTCAGGAACTACCTGACCGATTTCAATGAAACTTGGTTTGAAAGAGTTTCCTCACATCCCAATAATATGTTGTGAAAATAGGCCAGATCGGTTTACAACCACGCCTACTTCCTATATACCCGAACTTTGAAGACGATCTGAATCGTTTACTTTACAATATATAAAGTAAGCACCAGTGAAGATATCGGTGCAGAACTTTGCACAAATACTACGCTTAAAGTGTGGCAGCCCCATTCTAAAAATCGCCGAAATCGGACCATAGGTTTTCAAGGCCCCATATATCGAACATGAGGGCCTTGGTACAAAGGATAGCACCAGGAAGGGGTATATTTGAATGTAAGATTTTTGGGAAAATGGGCGTGATCCCGCCCTTTACTCAGTTTTTTGTACATATCTCGTAAACTAATAAAGCTATGTCAACAAAACTTTCTGGAGTAATTTCCTTTAGGCACTTCCTTATACATAAATAGGCGAAATCGGATCATAACCACGCCTACCTCAAATACAAAGGTTATATTGAAAACTACGAAAACAGCTTTAATTCAGTAAGGAAAAACACCAGTTAGATTTCATGGTAAAGATTGCACAGAAGGGCTACACTCATATTGGCATACACATTTTTAAATAGGCGTGGCTTCGCCCCCTTTATGGGTGAAATACCATATCTCCGAAACTACTCGAACAATTTCAACAAAATTCAGTTTATAACAATGCTTTGGCATCCTGATGGTACAGTTTGAAAATTGTCTAAATCGGATTACAACTACGCCCACTTCCCACATAACAATTTTATAATCGAACTGATTCCTTCACCTTAGATAATGTAAATGTAGATATCGGAACAAAATTTTATAAACTGTATACGTATATAGCATTGACAGTAATCGGACTATAACTTTTCAAGGCCTCAGGTACGGAGCATGAGGACCTCAGTACCTATGACGGTAATATCCCTCAATAACCAAAATATCTCGTTGAAATGCAAAGGGCACATTTTTCATCAAATATTAATTGGTTTTCTCCCATCTTATTTCCTTTACCTTAGAATGCATTGCATTTTTCTAATGGATTGAGTTTATACTGCATACTATATATATCAATGAATAATGTCGAAATATAATTAAGTGATTTATTTCGATAATAATTGTGCCATTAAGAGTATATCATTCTATTATTATGAAAAAATGAAACAAAATATATTAATGAAAGAAGTGAGTATATGCCTAATACGGTATGTTAATATTCTACTAAGTATAATTGTAGCCAATCACGATTTGTTGTTTGTAAAACTGAAATCAGTCTCTAACTTTTCAAGGCTCAGATATCGAATGAGGACTTCAGTGCCCAGGGCTATTTTTCCTGAAAATATCCTAAATATATGCAAAGTAATTTTTTTATTGTACTAACGTATCTCTGTTCCTAAATGTATAATATTGAGTTACTACTTCTCCTATTTGCTTGGTTGGAATTGAATTTGTATCGGTATTAGTATAATATGTATATATATATATGGCGTAGGAACCGCTTTAAGCGATTATAGCCGAATCCACCAGAGCGCGCCACTCGTTTCTTCTTTTTGCTTTTTGGCGCCAACTGGAAACACCAAGTCCATCGGAGTGGAGGTCGTCCTCTTCCGCGGCTTCCTCCAGCGGGTACTGCATCGAACACTTTCAGAGCTGGAGTGTTTTCTTCCATCCGCACAACATGACCTAGCCTGTCTTTTTATTCGCTGAACTACGACGACATTGACGTATAAATCGTACAGCTCATTGTTTCATCGTCTGCGGTATTCGCCGTTGCCAATGTTTAAAGGACCATAAATCTTGCGCAGAACCTTTCTCTCGAAAACCCCAAGAGTCGTCTCATCGGATGTTGTCATCGTCCACGCTTCAGCGCCATACATCAGGACGGGAATAATGAGCGACTTATAGAGTTTGATTTTGGTTCGTCGAGAGAGGACTTTACTTTTCAATTGCCTACTCAGTCCAAGGTAGCACCTGTTGGCAAGAGTGATTCTGCGCTGTATTCAAGGCTGACATTGTTGGTGTTGTTAATGCTGGTTCCCAAATAAACGAAATTATCTACAACTTCAAAGTTATGACTGTCAACAGTGACGTGGGAGTCAAGACGCGAGTGCGCTGACTGTTGGTTTGATGACAGGAGATATTTCGTCTTGTCCTCATTCACCACCAGACCCATACGCTTCGCTTCTTTATCTAGTCTGGAAAAAGCAGAACAAACGGCGCGGTTGTTGCTTCCGATGACATCAATATCATCGGCATACGCCAGTAGCTGTACACTTTTGTAGAAGATTGTACCTTCTCTATTTAGCTCTGCAGCTCGTATTATTTTTTCCAGCAATAGATTGAAGAAGTCGCACGATAGTGAGTCACCCTGTCTGAAGCCTCGTTTGGTATCGAACGGCTCGGAGAGGTCCTTCCCGATCCTGACGGAGTTTTTGGTGTTGCTCAACGTCAGTTTACATAGCCGTATTAGTTTTGCAGTATAATATACCGCTATAAAATTTAACGAAAACATTTCGGTAGTCAAAATAATTTTTATTGGTGATGAATATATTGATTTTTGTTGGTTACGACTTGCAACATTTTTTAATATAAGGTTTTGCCAACATGTGAAACTATTTTCTCGCCTTTGATATTTAGATGGAGTATATAGACAATTTTCATCAATATATCAATATAAAAACAGATTTATATTTTTTTAACGGGTTTTACCCAGAACACATCTGTTTAGGTAAAGAAAAGTATTTAACCATTATTTACCTAAATTTACCGGCGCTGGGTAAAACCCAGCGCACTTGTATCTAATAACCTTATCAACTTACACAAATATAATTACCGAAATTCTCGGAAGTATTTTCGCAGATAAATTTATCAATAAATATAAAGTAGATACGAAAGTGCATTGAGTTCAGTTACCATATATAACTTGTGCAGTGAAGAAGTAAATTTACAATATTCAATGTTTTAAAACCACATTTTTAATTCGTAAACATACGATATACATCTACATAAATATACGCATCAAAGGAAGCAGAAAACCGAAAGGACAATAAAAGGATTTAATTACACTGGAACTGGAGCGGAACTCAGGATCACTCTCTTAAATCCCGGACGGACAGAAAACTGGAAGGTCAATAAAAAGGATTTAATTATCTGAAACTGGAGCCGAACTCAGGATCACTCACTTAACCACGGACGGAGCCATAAAATTATAAAGTTTTAAAATTATTATTTTCTATATTTTGGTAAGCAATTTTTATTGATTCATAATGCCTAGATTAAGTAGAAAATCTCTTGTACTTAGCCGCATTGAAAATAGAAGGCGTATGCAACTTCTACGGTCAAATAATGCGTATAGAATTAGTGAGCAATCACAAGATACCGAAAGCCACGCTAATCGCAGATTAGATCCGGTGATACGGTCAGTTGAACAAAATTTAAATACTGCTCAACACAGGACTAGGAGACAAAATCCTCAAATTCGCTCTGAAGAGCAAAATAGAAATACTCGAGGACATAGATCTCGGCGTGAAAACCCAGAGGTACGGTCCGTTGAACAAAATATAAATACTGTTCAACACAGGACTAGGAGACAAAATCCTCAAATTCGCTCTGAAGAGCAAAATAGAAATACTCGAGGACATAGATCTCGGCGTGAAAACCCAGAGGTACGGTCCATTGAACAAAATATAAATACTGCTCAACACAGGACTAGGAGACAAAATCCTCAAATTCACTCTGAAGAGCAAAGTAGAAATACTCGAGGACATAGATCTCGGCGTGAAATCCCGAGGTACGGAATTTAGAACGCATGCGTGACCAAATGCAAAGGCAGCGTGCAAGAAGAAATCCTGAAACAAGGATGGAGGAACGTTTTAGAGAGACACAGCGTCGTTTGCTTATCAGAAGGGGTACAAGGGAAGAAGTTTTGAATCAGAGACGTCATCGACATAATCAGATTCGACTTCATCGGGGTATCGTAGTCAATAGACAAATTCAAAACGAAAGGCAGTCCGAACGTGTTAGAATAAATAGAGAGAATAATCTTATAGAATCTGATGAACATGTAAATGTTACCGGTTTTAAAAACATTTATTTTCAAAATATTAAGAAAGGTCCTACCCTGATATGCATTTGCTGTGGGGGGTTATGGTTTTCATACCAAGTACGCAAGTTGAATTTCACAACTATTGCTCAAAGTCATCCCAATGCTGAATCCGCCTTCTTTTTAATGCAAAGGTTTCCTTCTGAAGATGGAAATTACAATTTCTGTGCAACTTGCAGAAATGCAATTGCTAAAAATAAAATTCCCAAAATTTGTTTATCAAATGGACTGGACTTTCCTGAAATACCAGAGTGTTTAAAAGATTTAACTCCAATTGAAGAACGGCTAATAATGCCTAGATTGCCTTTTATGACCATCCGTCCTTTGGGATATCAAGCACAAAGTTCACTTAAAGGTGCCGTTGTTAATATACCCATTTCTGTTAACAATATTGTGACATCTTTACCTCGGTCATTTGATGAAACTCATGTGATACAAATCATGATTAAACGACTGATACAATACGTCCCCAAAAGATTATGGAAGCTTTGCAGTTTTTGATAAACACTCCTTTGTATCGTGAGCACAATATATATATTAATGAAAATTGGATTTCGACATTTAATAACCAAGAAGAAGTTCCCTTTGTTGCATCTGCCGAAGATGCTAGATTAGTTCAATCTCTTTCTGCGAAACAGACTTCTCATAATACCCTCTCAGGTAATCGTAATCCCATAGTACCGTTACCTGTAGAGCTAAATCCATGTGGTCAAGAGACCCTTTCAGATAATATTCCTTTAGAAAATTTGGACTATAACCGTTTAGTTATAGCGTCAGGTGAAGGGCAAAGACCAATTGACATAATTCAAGATAATAATTCAGAAGAATTGTCGTTTGGAACAGTATATGTTGGGCAGAAACGTACATGCTCTGAAACACGTTCTGAAATTCGCCGTTATGACCGAAGAGCATGCACCATTCCAAAGTTGTTCTACAACTACAAAAAATTAGAGATGTTGCAAATAAAGAATAGCACATCCATTTGCCTTAGAAAGTATTCTGGACGCAACCGAGTTACGGCTCAAAAATCTTTTAAACGAAAAACTTTGTACAGAATTTGATTCAACACGATGATGGTTACAAAGTTTTGAAAGGTGTAAGATCTTCTCCTGCGCACTGGGAAGCTGAGAAAAAAGGCAATTGCAATGATTCGCCAATTTGGACTTCCAACTTTCTTTATAACTTTATCGGCTGCAGAATCTCAGTGGGTTGAACTTTTAGTAATTCTTTCTAAAACTGTTGATTCTAAAGATATCTCGGAAGAGGAAGCCAACATTTTATCAACCCAAGATAGATATCGATTAATTCGTTCAGATGCGGTTATTTGTGCTAGATATTTTGATTACCGCTACCGTCAAATCCTAAAACTTTTTAAAGATAATACCGGCATTTTTGGAGAACATTTTGTTAAGAACTATTATTGGAGAGTAGAGTTTCAACAGAGAGGTTCCCCGCATGTGCATGGCATGTATTGGCTTAATAATGCTCCAAGGATCAATCTTCAAGATCCTCACACGTTCCCTGAAGTTATCGATTTTATTGACAATTATATTTCTACAGATGGTTCGGTGAGCCACTTGGAAAATAATTTGGGTTACCAAAAGCATAACCACAGTCGATGAACAAACTTGTATAGCACATCGCATTCTAATTGAGGAAAATCGCAAAAGATATGATGTGTTTGAGCAGAGAGAACTTGAAAATGTTCTAGAAAGTCTCTATAATGAAATAGACTTAGAAGAAGGTACACAAAATGAGCTGCCCATTGTGGAAAATGAATTCAGGGTATTAGCTCTTCCAGAAATAAACCCTAATATTAATTTGTTGGACTTGCACGGAGAAGATTCAACAAATAATGATACTGAATCTGATTGCAATATTAGACTAATTAAACTACCCCCTTTAATTCCAGTTGGGGAATTATTTTCCTTAGCACCAGCTAAAAACAAATCGCCCATTTTATGAGTTCATTGGTGGCGGAGCAGGTGTAGGAAAGAGTCGTTTAATATCTTCCATATATCAAGCTCTTAACCATCGTTTTAATTCCACACCTGGATCCAATCCAAGCTCCTTGAAAATTCTTCTTTGCGCACCTACAGGTAAAGCAGCCTTCGGAATAGGTGGACTGACGCTTCATTCAATATTTTCTTTACCTGTTAATCAGCTGAATAGAGAGTTGAGACCACTTAGCAATGACGTAGTTAATTCATTATATTCTAGGCTTATCGATTTAAAATTAGTTGTAATTGATGAAATATCAATGGTAGGCGCTCGTATGTTTAGTTCTGTTGATGCCAGATTAAAACAAATGTTCAAAACAGAAAGTCCCTTCGGTGGCATTCCGATTATAGTGTTTGGTGATTTGAAGCAACTTTTCACCTGTTGGAGATAGGTGGATATTCTCTTCCAATCCAAATGAGGCATACAGCACTTTAGTTGGTTCCCCTTTGTGGGATTTATTCAAATACTATGAATTAACCGAAATAATGAGGCAAAGAGAGGATCAGGCTTTTGCTATAGCATTAAACCGTAAGGCATCCGGTACTATGACAAATAATGATATATCGCTAATTCAAACTCGTATAGTTAGTTCCGAAGAAGTACCCGATGATGCGATACATTTATTTTGGTCCAACGAGGAGACAAATCATTTTAATGCCCTTAAGCTTAGTCGAATTCCAACTGAGGCTACCCTTTCAACAGCTAAAGACTCAGTTAAAGGAATTGGTATAAGTGAGAATGAGAATATTTTGGAAAGAGTTAAACTTTTCAACACTTCTGAAACGCAGGGACTACCCTACGAATTGACATTGAAAACCACTGCCAAATATATGATTACCGTGAATATAAACACAAGTGATGGCTTGGTTAATGGGGCAACTGCACAACTAATGCAAATTGATTTTCATTGCAATTTTCCAGTAATTCTTTGGGTTAAATTCCTTGAACCTTCTGTTGGTTTGATAGCACGATCGAAAAAGCCTCACCCTATAGAAAGTTCTTGGACACCAATTGAAAAAGTTCTGCGATCTTTTCAATATAAACGAAACGAACAAATTTCAATTGAAAGAAATCAATTTCCATTTGTTCCGGCTGCGGGAATAACTATTCATAAAAGTCAGGGTGCCACATATAGTAAAATGGTAGTTCATACTCGACCCAGAATGCCTAGAGCTTCGATATATGTCGCTTGTAGTCGAGCTACAACCGCAGAAGGTCTCTTCATCGTAGGTAATTTTAAAAATTGATTAGGGGGAATAATCAATTTTCTGAGTCAGATCCAGTATTTAGAGAACTGATGGAATTGAGCACAAACAAAGCTCTAACCACAAATTTCAATTTTATGATTTCTCGGACATCAGCACTTCAAATTTTATTTCATAATGTTCAGAGTCTTCACTCTCACATTAACGATATAAAAGGTGACTGCCTGATGCTATCGTCAGATATTTAATGCTTCGTAGAAACCTGGAGCTTTCCTGGTAAACATTTTGAGATACCAGGATTTTCTTTAATAAACGAGCTGCAGATAGACAGCACTGAGACAAGTAACCGAAATATACGGGGCCTTATAATTTATGCAAAGCATAGTATTGCTAGCTCTATAGAAGCAAAAATTGTAAAGAAAATTTTTTCAGACCGCAAAGTTTTAGAAGCAGTTTTGTTTAAATGTTTCAATAATAATATTTTGGTTATTTACAGAAACTCAGCTTTTCCTCTCAGACATTTAATTGCAGAACTTCAAGAAATCCTTACTACTGAGTTGTGCAATCAAAATGTCATAATTGTTGGAGATTTTAACATTTGTTTAAAGTCTACAGGGAGTACAATAAGAAATCTTCTACAAGAAAAAAACTTTAGTTCTTTGTTTAGTGTAGACTATTCAACTACTCTCGCGGGTACTCAAATTGATTGGTCATTCTCAAATATGGATCATTCCCGTGTTGATGCTATCACTTATGAGACAGTGCATAGCTATCATGATGGTATTTGTGTCTCCATTTCGGACTAAGGCTTAGTACAATATTTCTCTTTTTCACACATAATGGCATAAGGATTGCTTACCAATTTTAAAAATACTTTCTTAGAAAAAAATTATTTAAAATAAAATAAATATATACAAATGTCAACTAAGAAAATTTAAATAATTTGTATTATTTGTTAAAATATAAAAATTTGTATAGATATAAGGTAGAATTAAATAGTTTAAGAATAAATTATGTGTAAGTATAGTAGATGTTGCTAAATATATATATATGTAAGACTGTTTGTAAAAATATATCTTTAAAATGTAAAAAAATTTAATAAAATTTATGATACCTATTATATTGATGTAAGAAATTTGCATTCACTGTGAAAAACGATTGTTTTTTTCATATTTCTCAATATAGTTATAATAAATTAAATTAATCATTACGATTATCTCTTTACCATGCGAGAGTATAAAATGTTCGGTTACACCCGAACTTAGCCTTCCTTGCTTGTTTTTCTTATAACAGTTTCTCTCTGTACCTGAAACTGTAAAAATCGGGTCATAACTTCCCCCAGATCCCATATACCTAATTATAAGTAATATTAAATTAATTCAATCCAACTTCAATGGACTGTATACCATATTTATGACGAATATGTGGGTCAAATTGTGTATTATATAATATTAAATAAATAAATTGCGAGAGTATAAAATGTTCGGTCACAACCGAACTTAGCCTTTCCTAACTTGTTATATTATAAAGTGAACGAATCAAATGTAATCACAATTGTTTTATATGAGAAGTATGCGCGGTTGTGAACCGGTTTCGTTGTGACTGAAGTGAAGTATGTATTACTCACCAAATTTGATTGGTCCAGCAGTACCTGAGATATGGGATTTGTCTGAAAATTTTACGATGCCATTCTCATTGTCCATTTTTAATATAATTTTTTATTTAGCTATTCTGTAGCAGTTTTATAAAATATCTCGTTCTTCAGACGTTTTTCAGACTGCATAATTGGGTATTAAAAGGAAATGCCTCGTTCTAATTTTGTTTGATTGAGATTGACATTTTAAAAGGACAGGTAACCCTATGTACAGTGATCCTCTGTACCAAATTATAATTTAACTTTATCATGATATCAAGAAACACGGGTATCAAATTTCATTAGGGTATCTCAAATTAGTATTGGCAACGCTGTTCGAAGCAGAGATTTTTTGAGACTCTTTAAAATTCAGGACATGTTGTCCAACTACAACCTACAGCTATGAAACGTGTAATATTGTTTTAAGGTCACTGCTATGGTGGATGTTTTGCTGGAGCAGAATCTTACTGGAAGATTCAATCCTTTCCATCGAAGATAGTATTACTTAACTGCTTCATCACGCCTTCTAAAACACCCTGCTCATACAGGGTTTTCAACATCATTTACAAAGAAGTAAAGTGGTGTAACGCCTTTATGGAAGACTCGCCTTTATGAGAGACAATTCTTGGAATTATATTTTTTGCGTCTTTGAAAGATTTTGCCTATATTTCGCCGTTATGCTTCAACATTGAACATTGAACTTTTTTCTTCTGTTAAAATAATGCTTGAATCTGTTGAATCTAATTTGCGCGTTGTCAGAAGATGATCAGTTGACCAACGGCAGGCTTTCATATGGAGATCATCTCGAATATGTCTTGATACTGATCTGGTCGATATATTATAAATATTTTCCTTGACATAGTTTCCTCTTTTCTAAGCGAATTTTTGCATACGTGATCATTTTTACCATTCGAATTAGCACATTGGCACATTAGAACAAGGCGGTAAACAAATATATTTGAAATTTTAAGTTTTTTAAGAAGCACATAAATTTCATCATCATCATACCGAGGCCTTAGTCGCTGAGCTTTGATAAAACACATAAATTCCACTTGCACTTACTCGTATGTAATGTAATCTTCTACTTCTTTTTAAAATAAAATTTTCTTCTTAAAAAGCCCCACCCAGTGTTAATAAGCGCAAGAAAACAATGGACTGATTGTCATATGTAGCAGTTGATACGGCATATAAATTATTATTAATTATTATAAATAAAAACCAGGAATTTCTGCGAAATTATAATGATATATACATATTAAAGAAGTAGAAAAGAAGTATAAATTATGGAAATTATTTAATTTTAATACATTTGAAATCTGCACGCAAACAGTTCGCACAAGCCGCGAAAAAATGTTTCGGTTTGTTTTCATTATTTTGGTGAATTACATTTTGTTTATGCAAATAAGATTGAGCTTTAGTCAAAATAATGATACAAGTACAGTGAGTGATTGCAATATAGAAATTGTTAATGATGATCTCGTCGAAGACGTGGTAATGAGAGAAAACCAAATCGACAGTAAAACTTTGAACAGGTAAAATTTAATAATTATTTCTTCACCTCTTGAAAGTGTAAAAGTTTATATTATTGTACTACTCATAGATATGTATATATTTTAGTTGTGGAGTAGTACTCATGGTATTTAACTGTTTCTTTTAGAGTATCAAAGCCGTCTAATTGTATGGATGCGAACCCGTCTAGTTGTATGGAAGCAGCAGCTAATAGCTGGAAGAGTGGTGTTTTTAAAATTAAACTGGAAATGATAAACATCACCGAATTGGAGGTGTTTTGTGAAAAGGCCGTGGATTATGGTGGTTGGTTAGTTATACAACGACGCCAAAGTGGCTCCCTGAATTTTACTAGAGACTGGAATGATTATAAGCAGGGATTTGGTGATTTAACGGGCAACTATTGGCTTGGTTTGGAAAAACTACATGCGCTCACCAGCAGCTGTGAACAGGAGTTGTATATTCAACTGGAACGGCGTAGTGGCGAAAAATACTATGCAAAATATTCACAATTTCTTATAGGGGATGAGTCAGAGAGCTACATTTTGAAGAGTGTGGGTGATTATAGCGGAAATGCAGGCGATTCCTTAAGCTCTCAATTGGAATACAAATTTTCAACGTACGATCGTGATAATGATGTATGGGGTGGTGGAAATTGTGCACAGTTATATGAAGGCGGTTGGTGGTTTCACAATTGCTATAGGAGGTAAACAAGTTTTCATTATCAAAGCTTTTTATAAACTATATTTTGTTTCACAGTCATTTAAATGGACTCTATGGAGACGATAATGACGGTGTAAACTGGTGTGCTATAAAAAAATACGAATCTTTACAATTTGCACAAATGATGATACGACCAACGCAAAATTGCTGGAGACAATTGTTGTTGAGTAATTTAAATCGATGTATCTAAAGCAATTTTTTAATTTAACTGCTTGTATTTTAAAGCGTGTACTCATACTTATGTGTCTTAAAGAGCATCTTTAAAATTTATTTTCAAATATATCTGTATTTAAATGCAAAAATGCAATAATAAACTTACTAATTTTTCATTTAAGTACATGTGTAAGAAGTGTTAAGGGGTTAGGGGTAGTCAGAGGCACGAAAAAATGAGAATTTTCAGTAATTTTTCTTTTGCTATTAAATCATGTTATTTTACAAAAGTGATGTCATAAAGTCACGAAAATTTGAAAAAAAAAATGTACAATTTCCAAAGCTATAGCTGTCTGTGTTGACCCAGTTTAAAAAAAGGTCCTTGCGGTGACAATCATAAGTCCTTGGAAATTCATCTAAAATCAATTGCATAAAAAAATATGTTTTATGAATAGATAATCCTGGGCCTGATCGAAGCTTCTTTTTTTTTCAAAAATTAACAAAATGGCGGCCTCAGAAAATTTTTTCCTAGATTTTCGGAAAAAAATCAACAGTTAATTGGCCTTAAAAATCGAAATTTTGAAAACAAAAATTCTTCGATCAGGCCTGAGTTTATTATGTGTTCCAGAAGCTGTTTAAATTTCATTAAAATCTACTGAGCGGTTTTTGAGTTACAGTTGTCACCAGTTCAAAAAACATAGTTTTGAGGTTTCACACTAGTGTGTTGAATTGGCCGAGCGCTCTTTGTTATTTGTTGAATAACTCGAAAAGTAATTATCGGATCATCTTCAAATTTTCAGAGAATAGTTTTAAAATATTACAAATATTGATTTTTTGAAAATCCTGACTACCCGTAACCCCTTAATACAATTGGTATTGGTGTAGTGTGTTGGCCCACAGAATGGTTTTCGTTATTCTAGTTGACTTAATGCCACATAAAAATGTCATTTCGGTTGTTCAGCCTAACAATTCAATTCTTTGATGGCGAAATTTGATGAAAAGTACTGTCCACAGGACCACACCTTTAAGCAAGTGCGCATATGCAAATGCATGAATTTATTAATTGCCGGCATTTTTGCACACACCTTTTATTTATATAACATTGTGTTATCTGCAAATATTTATACAACACCACAAACACACACACCAGCAAAGATGTACATAAATATCTTTATAAATATAAATATATAGTAGAATTGTATTGCTATATATAATACAAAAACAGTTTGACAGCTGAAGTCATTATACTCTCGCAACAAATGTTGCTAAAGAGAGTATTACAGTTTTGTTCACATAACGGTTGTTTGTAACACCCAAAACTAAACGAGTTAGATATAGGGTTATATATACCAAAGTGATCAGGGTGAAGAGTGGAGTTCAAATCCGGATGTCTGTCTGTCCGTCCGTCCGCCTGTGCAAGCTGTAACTTGAGTAAAAATTAAGATATCTTGATGCAACTTGGCACACTTATTTCTTGGCACCATAGGAAGGTTCACATAACGGAAGATTGCTTTCGAAAATGGGCAGAATCGGATCACTGCCACGCCCACAAAATGGCGAAAACCGAAAACACATAAAGTGCCATAACTAAGCCATAAATAAAGCTATGAAAATAAAATTTGGTATGAAGGATCGCACTATGAAGGGGCATATTTGGATGTAATTTTTTTGGGGAAGTGGGCGTGGCCCCGCCCCTACTAAGTTTTTTGTACATATCTCGCAAACCAATAGAGCTATATAAACCAAACTTTCTGCAGTCGTTTTTTTTAGCCACTTCCTAATACAGTCCAAAAATGAAAGAAATCGGATCATAACCACGCCCACCTCCCATACAAAAGTTTGGTTGAAAATTACTAAAAGTGGGTTAACTCACTAGCGAAAAACATCAGAAACACTAAATTTCACATAAGAAATGGCAGATCAAAGCTGCATACAGATTTTTTTACAAAATGGAAAATGGGCGTGGCGTCGCCCACTTATGGGTCAAAAACCATATCTCAAAAACTACTCGACAGATTTCAATGAAATTCGGTATATAATATTTTCTTGACACCCTGATGACACTGGTTGAATATGGGCGAAATCGGTTCACAACAACGCCTACTTCCCATATAACTCAATTTTGAATCCTTCTGATTCGTTCACTTTATATATATACATAAGGAACCGATAAAGATAGCGAAATAAAACTTTACACAAATACTGTATTTGAGCTGTGACATCACTTGTGGAAAAATTGTCGAACCATGACTTTTCAAGGCCCCTGATATCAAACATGAAGAACTCAGTGCCTAAGGGTAATTTTTCACCGAAAATATAGGTAGATCTCTAAATAAATTGCGAGAGTATAAAATGTTCGGTGCACCCGAACTTAACCTTTCCTTACTTGTTTAATATAAGGTTTTGCCAACATGTGAAACTATTTTCTCGCCTTTGATATTTAGATGGAGTATATAGACAATTTTCATCAATATATCAATATAAAAACAGATTTATATTTTTTTAACGGGTTTTACCCAGAACACATCTGTTTAGGTAAAGAAAAGTATTTAACCATTCTTTACCTAAATTTACCGGCGCTGGGTAAAACCCAGCGCACTTGTATCTAATAACCTTATCAACTTACACAAATATAATTACCGAAATTCTCGGAAGTATTTTCGCAGATAAATTTATCAATAAATATAAAGTAGATACGAAAGTGCATTGAGTTCAGTTACCATATATAACTTGTGCAGTGAAGAAGTAAATTTACAATATTCAATGTTTTAAAACCACATTTTTAATTCGTAAACATACGATATACATCTACATAAATATACGCATCAAAGGAAGCAGAAAACCGAAAGGACAATAAAAGGATTTAATTACACTGGAACTGGAGCGGAACTCAGGATCACTCTCTTAAATCCCGGACGGACAGAAAACTGGAAGGTCAATAAAAAGGATTTAATTATCTGAAACTGGAGCCGAACTCAGGATCACTCACTTAACCACGGACGGAGCCATAAAATTATAAAGTTTTAAAATTATTATTTTCTATATTTTGGTAAGCAATTTTTATTGATTCATAATGCCTAGATTAAGTAGAAAATCTCTTGTACTTAGCCGCATTGAAAATAGAAGGCGTATGCAACTTCTACGGTCAAATAATGCGTATAGAATTAGTGAGCAATCACAAGATACCGAAAGCCACGCTAATCGCAGATTAGATCCGGTGATACGGTCAGTTGAACAAAATTTAAATACTGCTCGACACAGGACTAGGAGACAAAATTCTCAAATTCGCTCTGAAGAGCAAAATAGAAATACTCGAGGACGTAGAACCCGGCGTGAAAATCCCGAGGTACGGAATTTAGAACGCATGCGTGACCAAATGCAAAGTCAGCGTGCAAGAAGAAATCTTGAAACAAGGATAGAGGAACGTTTAAGAGAGACACAGCGTCGTTTGCTTATCAGAAGGGGTGCAAGGGAAGAAGTTTTGAATCAGTGACGTCATCGACATAGTCAGATTCGCCTTCATAGGGATATTCTAATCAATAGACAAATTCAAAACGAAAGGCAGTCCCAACGTGTTAGAATAAATAGAGAGAATAATCTTATAGAATCTGATGAACATGTAAATGTAACAGGTTTTAAAAACATTTATTTTCAAAATATTAAGAAAGGTCCTACCCTGATATGCATTTGCTGTGGGGGGTTATGGTTTTCATACCAAGTACGCAAGTTGAATTTCTCAACTATTGCTCAAAGTCATCCCAATGCTGCATCCGCCTTCTTTTTAATGCAAAGGTTTCCTTCTGAAGATGGAAATTACAATTTCTGTGCAACTTGCAAAAATGCAATTGCTAAAAATAAAATTCCCAAAATTTGTTTATCAAATGGACTGGACTTTCCTGAAATACCAGAGTGTTTAAAAGATTTAACTCCAATTGAAGAACGGCTAATAATGCCTAGATTGCCTTTTATGACCATCCGTCCTTTGGGATATCAAGCGCAAAGTTCGCTTAAAGGTGCCGTTGTTAATATACCCATTTCAGTTAACAATATTGTGACATCTTTACCTCGTTCATTTGATGAAACTCATGTGATACAAATTCACTTGAGAAGGCGTTTGGAATACAATCATGATTAAACGACTGATACAGTACGTCCCCAAAAGATTATGGAAGCTTTGCAGTTTTTGATAAACACTCCTTTGTATCGTGAGCACAATATATATATTAATGAAAATTGGATTTCGACATTTAATAACCAAGAAGAAGTTCCCTTTGTTGCATCTGCCGAAGATGCTAGATTAGTTCAATCTCTTTCTGCGAAACAGACTTCTCATAATACCCTCTCAGGTAATCGTAATCCCATAGTACCGTTACCTGTAGAGCTAAATCCATGTGGTCAAGAGACCCTTTTAGATAATATTCCTTTAGAAAATTTGGACTATAACCGTTTAGTTATAGCGTCAGGTGAAGGGCAAAGACCAATTGACATAATTCAAGATAATAATTCAGAAGAATTGTCGTTTGGAACAGTATATGTTGGGCAGAAACGTACATGCTCTGAAACACGTTCTGAAATTCGCCGTTATGACCGAAGAGCATGCACCATTCCAAAGTTGTTCTACAACTACAAAAATTAGAGCTGTTGCAAATAAAGAATAGCACATCCATTTGCCTTAGAAAGTATTCTGGACGCAACCGAGTTACGGCTCAAAATCTTTTAAACGAAAACTTTGTACAGAATTTGATTCAACACGATGATGGTTACAAAGTTTTGAAAGGTGTAAGATCTTCTCCTGCGCACTGGGAAGCTGAGAAAAAAAGGCAATTGCAATGATTCGCCAATTTGGACTTCCAACTTTCTTTATAACTTTATCGGCTGCAGAATCTCAGTGGGTTGAACTTTTAGTAATTCTTTCTAAAACTGTTGATTCTAAAGATATCTCGGAAGAGGAAGCCAACATTTTATCAACCCAAGATAGATATCGATTAATTCGTTCAGATGCGGTTACTTGTGCTAGATATTTTGATTACCGCTACCGTCAAATCCTAAAACTTTTTAAAGATAATACCGGCATTTTTGGAGAACATTTTGTTAAGAACTATTATTGGAGAGTAGAGTTTCAACAGAGACGTTCCCCGCATGTGCATGGCATGTATTGGCTTAATAATGCTCCAAGGATCAATCTTCAAGATCCTCACACGTTCCCTGAAGTTATCGATTTTATTGACAATTATATTTCTACAGATGGTTCGGTGAGCCACTTGGAAAATTATTTGGGTTACCAAAAGCATAACCACAGTCGATGAACAAACTTGTATAGCACATCGCATTCTAATTGAGGAAAATCGCAAAAGATATAATGTGTTTGAGCAGAGAGAACTTGAAAATGTTCTAGAAAGTCTCTATAATGAAATAGACTTAGAAGAAGGTACACAAAATGGAAAATGAATTCAGGGTATTAGATCTTCCAGAAATAAACCCTAATATTAATTTGTTGGACTTGCACGGAGAAGATTCAACAAATAATGATACTGAATCTGATTGCAATATTAGACTAATTAAACTACCCCCTTTAATTCCAGTTGGGGAATTATTTTCCTTAGCACCAGCTAAAAACAAATCGCCCATTTTATGAGTTCATTGGTGGCGGAGCAGGTGTAGGAAAGAGTCGTTTAATATATTCCATATATCAAGCTCTTAACCATCGTTTTAATTCCACACCTGGATCCAATCCAAGCTCCTTGAAAGTTCTTCTTTGCGCACCTACAGGTAAAGCCTTCGGAATAGGTGGACTGACGCTTCATTCAATATTTTCTGTACCTGTTAATCAGCTGAATAGAGAGTTGAGACCACTTAGCAATGACGTAGTTAATTCATTATATTCTAGGCTTATCGATTTAAAATTAGTTGTAATTGATGAAATATCAATGGTAGGCGCTCGTATGTTTAGTTCTGTTGATGCCAGATTAAAACAAATGTTCAAAACAGAAAGTCCCTTCGGTGGCATTCCGATTATAGTGTTTGGTGATTTGAAGCAACTTTCACCTGTTGGAGATAGGTGGTTAAATTAATCATTACGATTATCTCTTTACCATGCGAGAGTATAAAATGTTCGGTTACACCCGAACTTAGCCTTCCTTGCTTGTTTTACTATAAAGTGAACGAATCAAATGTAATCACAATTGTTTTATATGAGAAGTATGCGCGGTTGTGAACCGGTTTCGTTGTGACTGAAGTGAAGTATGTATTACTCACCAAATTTGATTGGTCCAGCAGTACCTGAGATATGGGATTTGTCTGAAAATTTTACGATGCCATTCTCATTGTCCATTTTTAATATAATTTTTTATTTAGCTATTCTGTAGCAGTTTTATAAAATATCTCGTTCTTCAGACGTTTTTCAGACTGCATAATTGGGTATTAAAAGGAAATGCCTCGTTCTAATTTTGTTTGATTGAGATTGACATTTTAAAAGGACAGGTAACCCTATGTACAGTGATCCTCTGTACCAAATTATAATTTAACTTTATCATGATATCAAGAAACACGGGTATCAAATTTCATTAGGGTATCTCAAATTAGTATTGGCAACGCTGTTCGAAGCAGAGGTTTTTTGAGACTCTAAAATTCAGGACATGTTGTCCAACTACAACCTACAGCTATGAAACGTGTAATATTGTTTTAAGGTCACTGCTATGGTGGATGTTTTGCTGGAGCAGAATCTTACTGGAAGATTCAATCCTTTCCATCGAAGATAGTATTACTTAACTGCTTCATCACGCCTTCTAAAACACCCTGCTCATACAGGGTTTTCAACATCATTTACAAAGAAGTAAAGTGGTGTAACGCCTTTATGGAAGACTCGCCTTTATGAGAGACAATTCTTGGAATTATATTTTTTGCGTCTTTGAAAGATTTTGCCTATATTTCGCCGTTATGCTTCAACATTGAACATTGTACTTTTTTCTTCTGTTAAAATAATGCTTGAATCTGTTGAATCTAATTTGCGCGTTGTCAGAAGATGATCAGTTGACTTTCATATAGAGATCATCTCGAATATGTCTTGATACTGATCTGGTCGATATATTATAAATATTTTCCTTGACATAGTTTCCTCTTTTTCTAAGCGAATTTTTGCATACGTGATCATTTTTACCATTCGAATTAGCACATTGGCACATTAGAACAAGGCGGTAAACAAATATATTTGAAATTTTAAGTTTTTAAGAAGCACATAAATTTCATCATCATCATACCGAGGCCTTAGTCGCTGAGCTTTGATAAAACACATAAATTCCACTTGCACTTACTCGTATGTAATGTAATCTTCTACTTCTTTTTAAAATAAAATTTTCTTCTTAAAAGCCCCACCCAGTGTTAATAAGCGCAAGAAAACAATGGACTGATTGTCATATGTAGCAGTTGATACGGCATATAAATTATTATTAATTATTATAAATAAAAACCAGGAATTTCTGCGAAATTATAATGATATATACATATTAAAGAAGTAGAAAAGAAGTATAAATTATGGAAATTATTTAATTTTAATACATTTTGAAATCTGCACGCAAACAGTTCGCACAAACCGCGAAAAAATGTTTCGGTTTGTTTTTCATTATTTTGGTGAATTACATTTTGTTTATGCAAATAAGATTGAGCTTTAGTCAAAATAATGATACAAGTACAGTGAGTGATTGCAATATAGAAATTGTTAATGATGATCTCGTCGAAGACGTGGTAATGAGAGAAAACCAAATCGACAGTAAAACTTTTGAACAGGTAAAATTTAATAATTATTTCTTCACCTCTTGAAAGTGTTAAAGTTTATATTATTGTACTACTCATAGATATGTATATATTTTAGTTGTGGAGTAGTACTCATGGTATTTAACTGTTTCTTTTAGAGTATCAAAGCCGTCTAATTGTATGGATGCGAACCCGTCTAGTTGTATGGAAGCAGCAGCTAATAGCTGGAAGAGTGGTGTTTTTAAAATTAAACTGGAAATGATAAACATCACCGAATTGGAGGTGTTTTGTGAAAAGGCCGTGGATTATGGTGGTTGGTTAGTTATACAACGACGCCAAAGTGGCTCCCTGAATTTTACTAGAGATTGGAATGATTATAAGCAGGGCTTTGGTGATTTAACGGGCAACTATTGGCTTGGTTTGGAAAAACTACATGCGCTCACCAGCAGCTGTGAACAGGAGTTGTATATTCAACTGGAAAGGCGTAGTGGCGAAAAATACTATGCAAAAATATTAACAATTTCTTATTGGGGATGAGTCAGAGATCTACATTTTGAAGAGTGTGTGTGATTATAGCGGAAATGCAGGCGATTCCTTAAGCTCTCAATTGGGATACAAATTTTCAACGTACGATCGTGATAATGATGTATGGGGTGGTGGAAGTTGTGCACAGTTATATGAAGGCGGTTGGTGGTTTCACAATTGCTATAAGAGGTAAACAAGTTTTCATTATCAAAGCTTTTTATAAACTATCTTTTGTTTCACAGTCATTTAAATGGACTCTATGGAGACGATAATGACGGTGTAAACTGGTGTGCTATAAAAAAATACGAATCTTTTACAATTTGCACAAATGATGATACGACCAACGCAAAATTGCTGGAGACAATTGTTGTTGAGTAATTTAAATCGATGTATCTAAAGCAATTTTTTAATTTAACTGCTTGTATTTTAAAGCGTGTACTCATACTTATGTGTCTTAAAGAGCATCTTTAAAATTTATTTTCAAATATATCTGTATTTAAATGCAAAAATGCAATAATAAACTTACTAATTTTTCATTTAAGTACATGTGTAAGAAGTGTTAAGGGGTTAGGGGTAGTCAGAGGCACGAAAAAATGAGAATTTTCAGTAATTTTTCTTTTGCTATTAAATCATGTTATTTTACAAAAGTGATGTCATAAAGTCACGAAAATTTGAAAAAAAAAATGTACAATTTCCAAAGCTATAGCTGTCTGTGTTGACCCAGTTTCAAAAAAGGTCCTTGCGGTGACAATCATAAGTCCTTGGAGATTCATCTAAAATCAATTGCATAAAAATTTAGTTCTATGAATAGATAATCCTGGGCCTGATCGAAGCTTTTTTTTCAAAAATTAATAAAAATATCAGAAAATTTTTTCCTAGATTTTCGGAAAAAAATCAACAGTTAATTGGCCTTAAAAAATCGAAATTATGAAAACAAAAATTTTTCGATCAGGCCTGAGTTTATTATGTATTCCAGAAGCTGTTTAAATTTCATTAAAATCTACTGAGCGGTTTTTGAGTTACAGTTGTCACCAGTTCAAAAAACATAGTTTTGAGGTTTCACACTAGTGTGTTGAATTGGCCGAGCGCTCTTTGTTATTTGTTGAATAACTCGAAAAGTAATTATCGGATCATCTTCAAATTTTCAGAGAATAGTTTTAAAATATTACAAATATTGATTTTTTGAAAATCCTGACTACCCGTAACCCCTTAATACAATTGGTATTGGTGTAGTGTGTTGGCCCACAGAATGGTTTTCGTTATTCTAGTTGACTTAATGCCACATAAAAATGTCATTTCGGTTGTTCAGCCTAACAATTCAATTCTTTGATGGCGAAATTTGATGAAAAGTACTGTCCACAGGACCACACGTTTAAGCAAGTGCGCATATGCAAATGCATGAATTTATTAATTGCCGGCATTTTTGCACACACCTTTTATTTATATAACATTGTGTTATCTGCAAATATTTATACAACACCACAAACACACACACCAGCAAAGATGTACATAAATATCTTTATAAATATAAATATATAGTAGAATTGTATTGCTATTTACGAAAACAGTTTGACAGCTGAAGTCATTATACTCTCGCAACAAATGTTGCTAAAGAGAGTATTACAGTTTTGTTCACATAACGGTTGTTTGTAACACCCAAAACTAAACGAGTTAGATATAGGGTTATATATACCAAAGTGATCAGGGTGAAGAGTGGAGTTCAGATGCAGAACTTTGCGCAAATACTACGTTTATAGTGTGGCAGCCCCATTCTAAAAATCGCCGAAATCGGGCCATAAGTTTTCAGACCCCATATATCGAACATGAGGACCTCGGTGCTTCTAACCTATTACGAGGGCTGCTATATGTATTTCTGACCTAGGAAACACTAAGTGCTGCCAGTTGCAATCTGACATTTCCATTGTTTGACATTTTTTAGCATAACATCACTCAGAAAGTTTTGTCATTTAATCGTGAATTGTTTTATTTACAGGGAATTAAAAAATTCGTCTCGACCAAAAAATGGAATTAACTCGTGAAAATGTTCATTTTTCACAACTTTCGACGTGAATTATCGCGACAAGAGTGCATCGATGAACTAAAATCTTTGTATGAAGCACCATCCTATAAGACTGTGAAAAACTGGTACAACGAATTCAATCGCTCAAAAAAGGCTCAAAAAGTGCTTCGAAAATTGGATTGAGCGCATGCAAAAGTGTATAAATCTTGATGGAGAATATTTTAAAAAACAATAAAACTATTTTCGTTGATAAATATTCCTATTTTCATTTTTAGGCCAGAAATATATACAGCAGCTCTCGTATAATATTAATAAAGTTAAGTAAATAAATTGCGAGAGTATAAAAATGTTCGGTTACACCCGAACTTAGCCCTTCCTTACTTGTTTATCATTACCTTTATTGGCCTGTTATGTTTGCTCTCGTAGCTAAACCAAGGTATATTTGCGTTTGACAAGAATTTTGTTGTTGTTCGATAGTCAGTAGGATCAAATGTATTTAGTTTGTAGGCACCGTTACTCAAAAGCTTTATTAAAAATTTGGTTTTTGTTAGAGCTGTAATATTCGAATGTAATTTATTAAAATCTTTAACATCGTTTATTATAATTGGTGGTGGTCAATGGATTTTGGTATCTTTAATGGCCGCATTTTCTTTATTTTTTTTATCCAAAGGGCTATTAATTGTTGGGGAACTATCAGCTTTACGTTTTTTTGAAGAGCGCTTCTTTGCTTACGCGTACGGCTGTCCCCATCCACAATAACGCTTTGTGTTATTGTTTTTTTTCTCCCTTCTCCTTTCTCTTTCTACAAATTGTTTTTATAAATTTTCGGTTCACTAAAGAAACGTTTAAGTAATTTTGTTTGCTTTTTTCTTTTACAAGATTTCGCAAACCACAAAAGTGAAGACACATTCAATCCACGCCAGGACTCTGTGTCTTTATTTTTTAATGCACAAAAAATTCGGTTTCGCATTCAGTTTAACAATTTAATTTAGATTTTTCCACGGCACCGAAAATTGCACTTGCGTTCACTTCAACTGTTTGCAAATAAATAATGTATCATAATGATTAAAATGAAATGTAAAATTGAGTGCTTATTCAATATTTAGTTGAATAGCCATTGCTATTTGGCATTAGGTCCACTAGGGTCTCACGTAAAGTCTCCGTTATGGAATACCAAGATTATTGGTTATTTTTTCACAATTATTCCCCTTTTTTTAACTTGACGCTTGCAATGTTTTCCAAAACAATTCTCCACAACTTTTCTAATAGAATTTGGTCCGGAGATTGGGAAGACCAGATTAAAATATATATTTTTTATGAAGAAACCAATTTCACGTATGTTTAGGGTCTTTGTCTTTTTAAAACTACCACGATAGAGAACTGTTTTATTATTCAAAAGGGAACAAAATTTCCTAACTAAAGTATGTATGTATGTGATTGGCGTTCAACCGTTTAGCCGGTTATAGCCGAATCGATGAGAGCGCGCCACTCATCTCTTTCCTTCGCAGTTCGGCGCCAGTTGGAGATTCCAAGTGCAACCAGGTCGCTCTCCACCTGGTCCCTCCAGCGGAGTGGAGGCCTTCCCCTTCCTCGGCTTCCTCCGGCTGGTACTGCATCGAACACTTTCAGAGCTGGAGTGTTTTTTAGCCTAGATCCGGTGATACGGTCAGTTGAACAAAATTTAAATACTGCTCAACACAGGACTAGGAGACAAAATTCTCAAATTCGCTCTGAAGAGCAAAATAGAAATACTCGAGGACGTAGAACCCGGCGTGAAAATCCCGAGGTACGGAATTTAGAACGCATGCGTGACCAAATGCAAAGTCAGCGTGCAAGAAGAAATCTTGAAACAAGGATAGAGGAACGTTTAAGAGAGACACAGCGTCGTTTGCTTATCAGAAGGGGTGCAAGGGAAGAAGTTTTGAATCAGTGACGTCTTCGACATAGTCAGATTCGCCTTCATAGGGATATTCTAATCAATAGACAAATTCAAAACGAAAGGCAGTCCCAACGTGTTAGAATAAATAGAGAGAATAATCTTATAGAATCTGATGAACATGTAAATGTAACAGGTTTTAAAAACATTTATTTTCAAAATATTAAGAAAGGTCCTACCCTGATATGCATTTGCTGTGGGGGGTTATGGTTTTTATACCAAGTACGCAAGTTGAATTTCTCAACTATTGCTCAAAGTCATCCCAATGCTGCATCCGCCTTCTTTTTAATGCAAAGGTTTCCTTCTGAAGATGGAAATTACAATTTCTGTGCAACTTGCAAAAATGCAATTGCTAAAAATAAAATTCCCAAAATTTGTTTATCAAATGGACTGGACTTTCCTGAAATACCAGAGTGTTTAAAAGATTTAACTCCAATTGAAGAACGGCTAATAATGCCTAGATTGCCTTTTATGACCATCCGTCGTTTGGGGATATCAAGCGCAAAGTTCGCTTAAAGGTGCCGTTGTTAATATACCCATTTCAGTTAACAATATTGTGACATCTTTACCTCGTTCATTTGATGAAACTCATGTGATACAAATTCACTTGAGAAGGCGTTTGGAATACAATCATGATTAAACGACTGATACAATACGTCCCCAAAAGATTATGGAAGCTTTGCAGTTTTTGATAAACACTCCTTTGTATCGTGAGCACAATATATATATTAATGAAAATTGGATTTCGACATTTAATAACCAAGAAGAAGTTCCCTTTGTTGCATCTGCCGAAGATGCTAGATTAGTTCAATCTCTTTCTGCGAAACAGACTTCTCATAATACCCTCTCAGGTAATCGTAATCCCATAGTACCGTTACCTGTAGAGCTAAATCCATGTGGTCAAGAGACTCTTTTAGATAATATTCGTTTAGAAAATTTGGACTATAACCGTTTAGTTATAGCGTCAGGTGAAGGGCAAAGACCAATTGACATAATTCAAGATAATAATTCAGAAGAATTGTCGTTTGGAACAGTATATGTTGGGCAGAAACGTACATGCTCTGAAACACGTTCTGAAATTCGCCGTTATGACCGAAGAGCATGCACCATTCCAAAGTTGTTCTACAACTACAAAAAATTAGAGCTGTTGCAAATAAAGAATAGCACATCCATTTGCCTTAGAAAGTATTCTGGACGCAACCGAGTTACGGCTCAAAATCTTTTAAACGAAAACTTTGTACAGAATTTGATTCAACACGATGATGGTTACAAAGTTTTGAAAGGTGTAAGATCTTCTCCTGCGCACTGGGAAGCTGAGAAAAAAAGGCAATTGCAATGATTCGCCAATTTGGACTTCCAACTTTCTTTATAACTTTATCGGCTGCAGAATCTCAGTGGGTTGAACTTTTAGTAATTCTTTCTAAAACTGTTGATTCTAAAGATATCTCGGAAGAGGAAGCCAACATTTTATCAACCCAAGATAGATATCGATTAATTCGTTCAGATGCGGTTACTTGTGCTAGATATTTTGATTACCGCTACCGTCAAATCCTAAAACTTTTTAAAGATAATACCGGCATTTTTGGAGAACATTTTGTTAAGAACTATTATTGGAGAGTAGAGTTTCAACAGAGAGGTTCCCCGCATGTGCATGGCATGTATTGGCTTAATAATGCTCCAAGGATCAATCTTCAAGATCCTCACACGTTCCCCGAAGTTATCGATTTTATTGACAATTATATTTCTACAGATGGTTCGGTGAGCCACTTGGAAAATTATTTGGGTTACCAAAAGCATAACCACAGTCGATGAACAAACTTGTATAGCACATCGCATTCTAATTGAGGAAAATCGCAAAAGATATAATGTGTTTGAGCAGAGAGAACTTGAAAATGTTCTAGAAAGTCTCTATAATGAAATAGACTTAGAAGAAGGTACACAAAATGAGCTGCCCATTGTGGAAAATGAATTCAGGGTATTAGCTCTTCCAGAAATAAACCCTAATATTAATTTGTTGGACTTGCACGGAGAAGATTCAACAAATAATGATACCGAATCTGATTGCAATATTAGACTAATTAAACTACCCCCTTTAATTCCAGTTGGGGAATTATTTTCCTTAGCACCAGCTAAAAACAAATCGCCCATTTTATGAGTTCATTGGTGGCGGAGCAGGTGTAGGAAAGAGTCGTTTAATATCTTCCATATATCAAGCTCTTAACCATCGTTTTAATTCCACACCTGGATCCAATCCAAGCTCCTTGAAAGTTCTTCTTTGCGCACCTACAGGTAAAGCAGCCTTCGGAATAGGTGGACTGACGCTTCATTCAATATTTTCTGTACCTGTTAATCAGCTGAATAGAGAGTTGAGACCACTTAGCAATGACGTAGTTAATTCATTATATTCTAGGCTTATCGATTTAAAATTAGTTGTAATTGATGAAATATCAATGGTAGGCGCTCGTATGTTTAGTTCTGTTGATGCCAGATTAAAACAAATGTTCAAAACAGAAAGTCCCTTCGGTGGCATTCCGATTATAGTGTTTGGTGATTTGAAGCAACTTTCACCTGTTGGAGATAGGTGGTTAAATTAATCATTACGATTATCTCTTTACCATGCGAGAGTATAAAATGTTCGGTTACACCCGAACTTAGCCTTCCTTGCTTGTTTTTCTTATAACAGTTTCTCTCTGTACCTGAAACTGTAAAAATCGGGTCATAACTTCCTCCAGATCCCATATACCTAATTATAAGTAATATTAAATTAAGTGAGCGTATAGTCTTCGATACATTGTATCTTGGTGGTGAAAACGAGTGAAATCGGTTTAGGAATTACCTCAGTCCCCATATACTATTTATGATGATTTTCGTTATTCTATTGAACTTTATACCGAATTGTGTTATCTAATCGGTTCACAACTACGCCCACTTCCTATATACCAGACCTTTTTTAGACGATCTGAATCGTTTACTTTACAATATATAAAGTAAGCACTAGTGAAGAAAGCGGTGCAGAACTTTGCACAAATACTACGTTTATAGTGTGGCAGCCCCATTCTAAAAATGGCCGAAATCGGATCATAGGTTTTCAAGACCTCATATATCGAACATGAGGACCTCGGTGCTTCTAACCTAATATTAGGGTTTCCAACTTCAATGGACTGTATACCATATTTATGACGAATATGTGGGTCAAATTGTGTATTATATAATATTAAATAAATAAATTGCGAGAGTATAAAATGTTCGGTCACAACCGAACTTAGCCTTTCCTAACTTGTTATATTATAAAGTGAACGAATCAAATGTAATCACAATTGTTTTATATGAGAAGTATGCGCGGTTGTGAACCGGTTTCGTTGTGACTGAAGTGAAGTATGTATTACTCACCAAATTTGATTGGTCCAGCAGTACCTGAGATATGGGATTTGTCTGAAAATTTTACGATGCCATTCTCATTGTCCATTTTAATATAATTTTTATTTAGCTATTCTGTAGCAGTTTTATAAAATATCTCGTTCTTCAGACGTTTTTTCAGACTGCATAATTGGGTATTAAAAGGAAATGCCTCGTTCTAATTTTGTTTGAATGAGATTGACATTTTAAAAGGACAGGTAACCCTATGTACAGTGATCCTCTGTACCAAATTATAATTTAACTTTATCATGATATCAAGAAACACGGGTTATCAAATTTCATTAGGGTATCTCAAATTAGTATTGGCAACGCTGTTCGAAGCAGAGATTTTTTGAGACTCTTTAAAATTCAGGACATGTTGTCCAACTACAACCTACAGCTATGAAACGTGTAATATTGTTTTAAGGTCACTGCTATGGTGGATGTTTTGCTGAAGCAGAATCTTACTGGAAGATTCAATCCTTTCCATCGAAGATAGTATTACTTAACTGCTTCATCACGCCTTCTAAAACACCCTGCTCATACAGGGTTTTCAACATCATTTACAAAGAAGTAAAAGTGGTGTAACGCCTTTATGGAAGACTCGCCTTTATGAGAGACAATTCTTGGAATTATATTTTTTGCGTCTTTGAAAGATTTTGCCTATATTTCGCCGTTATGCTTCAACATTGAACATTGTACTTTTTTCTTCTGTTAAAATAATGCTTGAATCTGTTGAATCTAATTTGCGCGTTGTCAGAAGATGATCAGTTGACTTTCATATAGAGATCATCTCGAATATGTCTTGATACTGATCTGGTCGATATATTATAAATATTTTCCTTGACATAGTTTCCTCTTTTCTAAGCGAATTTTTGCATACGTGATCATTTTTACCATTCGAATTAGCACATTGGCACATTAGAACAAGGCGGTAAACAAATATATTTGAAATTTTAAGTTTTTTAAGAAGCACATAAATTTCATCATCATCATACGGAGGCCTTAGTCGCTGAGCTTTGATAAAACACATAAATTCCACTTGCACTTACTCGTATGTAATGTAATCTTCTACTTCTTTTTAAAATAAAATTTTCTTCTTAAAAAGCCCCACCCAGTGTTAATAAGCGCAAGAAAACAATGGACTGATTGTCATATGTAGCAGTTGATACGGCATATAAATTATTATTAATTATTATAAATAAAAACCAGGAATTTCTGCGAAATTATAATGATATATACATATTAAAGAAGTAGAAAAGAAGTATAAATTATGGAAATTATTTAATTTTAATACATTTGAAATCTGCACGCAAACAGTTCGCACAAACCGCGAAAAAATGTTTCGGTTTGTTTTTCATTATTTTGGTGAATTACATTTTGTTTATGCAAATAAGATTGAGCTTTAGTCAAAATAATGATACAAGTACAGTGAGTGATTGCAATATAGAAATTGTTAATGATGATCTCGTCGAAGACGTGGTAATGAGAGAAAACCAAATCGACAGTAAAACTTTGAACAGGTAAAATTTAATAATTATTTCTTCACCTCTTGAAAGTGTTAAAGTTTATATTATTGTACTACTCATAGATATGTATATATTTTAGTTGTGGAGTAGTACTCATGGTATTTAACTGTTTCTTTTAGAGTATCAAAGCCGTCTAATTGTATGGATGCGAACCCGTCTAGTTGTATGGAAGCAGCAGCTAATAGCTGGAAGAGTGGTGTTTTTAAAATTAAACTGGAAATGATAAACATCACCGAATTGGAGGTGTTTTGTGAAAAGGCCGTGGATTATGGTGGTTGGTTAGTTATACAACGACGCCAAAGTGGCTCCCTGAATTTTACTAGAGATTGGAATGATTATAAGCAGGGATTTGGTGATTTAACGGGCAACTATTGGCTTGGTTTGGAAAAACTACATGCGCTCACCAGCAGCTGTGAACAGGAGTTGTATATTCAACTGGAAAGGCGTAGTGGCGAAAAATACTATGCAAAATATTCACAATTTCTTATTGGGGATGAGTCAGAGAGCTACATGTTGAAGAGTGTGGGTGATTATAGCGGAAATGCAGGCGATTCCTTAAGCTCTCAATTGGGATACAAATTTTCAACGTACGATCGTGATAATGATGTATGGGGAGGTGGAAGTTGTGCACAGTTATATGAAGGCGGTTGGTGGTTTCACAATTGCTATAAGAGGTAAACAAGTTTTCATTATCAAAGCTATTTTATAAACTATCTTTTGTTTCACAGTCATTTAAATGGACTCTATGGAGACGATAATGACGGTGTAAACTGGTGTGCTATAAAAAAATACGAATCTTTACAATTTGCACAAATGATGATACGACCAACGCAAAATTGCTGGAGACAATTGTTGTTGAGTAATTTAAATCGATGTATCTAAAGCAATTTTTTAATTTAACTGCTTGTATTTTAAAGCGTGTACTCATACTTATGTGTCTTAAAGAGCATCTTTAAAATTTATTTTCAAATATATCTGTATTTAAATGCAAAAATGCAATAATAAACTTACTAATTTTTCATTTAAGTACATGTGTAAGAAGTGTTAAGGGGTTAGGGGTAGTCAGAGGCACGAAAAAATGAGAATTTTCAGTAATTTTTCTTTTGCTATTAAATCATG
Source organism: Zeugodacus tau (assembly GCA_031772095.1). Lineage (NCBI taxonomy): Eukaryota > Metazoa > Arthropoda > Insecta > Diptera > Tephritidae > Zeugodacus > Zeugodacus tau. The sequence continues at coordinate 53,202,169 of CM062651.1, read as the reverse complement.
TTATTTTACAAAAGTGATGTCATAAAGTCACGAAAATTTGAAAAAAAAAAAATGTACAATTTCCAAAGCTATAGCTGTCTGTGTTGACCCAGTTTCAAAAAAGGTCCTTGCGGTGACAATCATAAGTCCTTGGAAATTCATCTAAAATCAATTGCATAAAAAAATATGTTTTATGAATAGATAATCCTGGGCCTGATCGAAGCTTCTTTTTTTTTCAAAAATTAACAAAATGGCGGCCTCAGAAAATTTTTTCCTAGATTTTCGGAAAAAAATCAACAGTTAATTGGCCTTAAAAATCGAAATTTTGAAAACAAAAATTCTTCGATCAGGCCTGAGTTTATTATGTGTTCCAGAAGCTGTTTAAATTTCATTAAAATCTACTGAGCGGTTTTTGAGTTACAGTTGTCACCAGTTCAAAAAACATAGTTTTGAGGTTTCACACTAGTGTGTTGAATTGGCCGAGCGCTCTTTGTTATTTGTTGAATAACTCGAAAAGTAATTATCGGATCATCTTCAAATTTTCAGAGAATAGTTTTAAAATATTACAAATATTGATTTTTTGAAAATCCTGAATACCTCTAACCCCTTAATACAATTGGTATATGCTGTAGTGTGTTGGCCCACAGAATGGTTTTCGTTATTCTAGTTGACTTAATGCCACATAAAAATGTCATTTCGGTTGTTCAGCCTAACAATTCAATTCTTTGTTGGCGAAATTTGATGAAAAGTACTGTCCACAGGACCACACCTTTAAGCAAGTGCGCATATGCAAATGCATGAATTTATTAATTGCCGGCATTTTTGCACACACCTTTTATTTATATATTATATTTATACAACACCACAAACACACACACCAGCAAAGATGTACATAAATATCTTTTTAAATATAAATATGTATATAGTAGAATTGTATTGCTATATATAATACGATAACAGTTTGACAGCTGAAGTCATTATACTCTCGCAACAAATGTTGCTAAAGAGAGTATTACAGTTTTGTTCACATAACGGTTGTTTGTAACACCCAAAACTAAACGAGTTAGATATAGGGTTATATATACCAAAGTGATCAGGGTGAAGAGTGGAGTTCAAATCCGGATGTCTGTCTGTCCGTCCGTCCGTCTGTGCAAGCTGTAACTTGAGTAAAAATTAAGATATCTTGATGCAACTTGGCACACTTATTTCTTGGCACCATAGGAAGGTTCACATAACGGAAGATTGCTTTCGAAAATGGGCAAAATCGGATCACTGCCACGCCCACAAAATGGCGAAAACCGAAAACACATAAAGTGCCATAACTAAGCCATAAATAAAACTATGAAAATAAAATTTGGAGAAGTGGGCGTGGCCCCGCCCTCAAATAGGTTTTCTGTATATATCTCGCAAACCAATAAAGCTATATAAGCCAAACTTTCTGCAGTGGTTTCTTTTATCCACTTCTTAATACAGTCCAATAATCCAAGTAATCCAAAGAAATCGGATAATAACCATGCCCACCTACCATACAAAGGTTAGAACTGGCAGATGGAAGCTGCACTCAGATTTTTTTACAAAACGGAAAATGGGCGTGGCGTCGCCCACTTATGGGTCAAAAACCATATCTCAGGAACTACCTGCCCGATTTCAATGAAACTTGGTTTGAAAGAGTTTCCTCACATCCCAATAATATGTTGTGAAAATAGGCCAGATCGGTTTACAACCACGCCTACTTCCTATATACCAGAACTTTGAAGACGATCTGAATCGTTTACTTTACAATATATAAAGTAAGCACCAGTGAAGATATCGGTGCAGAACTTTGCACAAATACTACGCTTAAAGTGTGGCAGCCCCATTCTAAAAATCGCCGAAATCGGACCATAGGTTTTCAAGGCCCCATATATCGAACATGAGGGCCTTGGTACAAAGGATCGCACCAGGAAGGGGTATATTTGGATGTAATTTTTTTGGGAAAGTGGGCGTGATTCCGCCCCTTACTCAGTTTTTTGTACATATCTCGTAAACTAATAAAGCTATGTCAACAAAACTTTCTGGAGTAATTTCCTTTAGGCACTTCCTTATACATAAATAGGCGAAATCGGATCATAACCACGCCTACCTCAAATACAAAGGTTATATTGAAAACTACGAAAACAGCTTTAATTCAGTAAGGAAAAACACCAGTTAGATTTCATGGTAAAGATTGCACAGAAGGGCTACACTCATATTGGCATACACATTTTTAAATAGGCGTGGCTTCGCCCCCTTTATGGGTCAAATACCATATCTCCGAAACTACTCGAACAATTTCAACAAAATTCAGTTTATAACAATGCTTTGGCATCCTGATGGTACAGTTTGAAAATTGTCTAAATCGGATTACAACTACGCCCACTTCCCACATAACAATTTTATAATCGAACTGATTCCTTCACCTTAGATAATGTAAATGTAGATATCGGAACAAAATTTTATAAACTGTATACGTATATAGCATTGACAGTAATCGGACTATATCTTTTCAAGGCCTCAGGTACGGAGCATGAGGACCTCAGTACCTATGACGGTAATATCCCTCAATAACCAAAATATCTCGTTGAAATGCAAAGGGCACATTTTTCATCAAATATTAATTGGTTTGCTCCCATCTTATTTCCTTTACCTTAGAATGCATTGCATTTTTCTAATGGATTGAGTTTATACTGCATACTATATATATCAATGAATAATGTCGAAATATAATTAAGTGATTTATTTCGATAAAAATTGTGCCATTAAGAGTATATCATTCGATTAGTATGAAAAAATGAAACAAAATATATTAATGAAAGAAGTGAGTATATGCCTAATACGGTATGTTAATATACTACTAAGTATAATTGTAGCCAATCACGATTTCGCCGAATCACGATTATTGATTTCCTTTGCAACATTTGTATACTCTAGCAACAAGTTGCACATAATATAATAGTTGTGTCCACCTAGCGGTTGTTTGTAACACTGAAATCAGTCTCTAACTTTTCAAGGCTCAGATATCGAATGAGGACTTCAGTGCCCAGGGCTATTTTTCCTGAAAATATCCTAAATATATGCAAAGTAATTTTTTTATTGTACTAACGTATCTCTGTTCCTAAATGTATAATATTGAGTTACTACTTCTCCTATTTGCTTGGTTGGAATTGAATTTGTATCGGTATTAGTATAATATATATATATATATATATTTGGCGTAGGAACCGCTTTAAGCGATTATAGCCGAATCCACCAGAGCGCGCCACTCGTTTCTTCTTTTTGCTTTTTGGCGCCAACTGGAAACACCAAGTGAAGCCAGGTCACTTTCCACTTGATCCTTCCATCGGAGTGGAGGTCGTCCTCTTCCGCGGCTTCCTCCAGCGGGTACTGCATCGAACACTTTCAGAGCTGGAGTGTTTTCTTCCATCCGCACAACATGACCTAGCCAGCGTAGCCGCTGTCTTTTTATTCGCTGAACTATGTCAATGTTGCCGTATAAATCGTACAGCTCATCGTTCCATCGTCTGCGGTATTCGCCGTTGCCAATGTTTAAAGGACCATAAATCTTGCGCAGAACCTTTCTCTCGAAAACCCCAAGAGTCGTCTCATCGGATGTTGTCATCGTCCACGCTTCAGCGCCATACATCAGGACGGGAATAATGAGCGACTTATAGAGTTTGATTTTGGTTCGTCGAGAGAGGACTTTACTTTTCAATTGCCTACTCAGTCCAAGGTAGCACCTGTTGGCAAGAGTGATTCTGCGCTGTATTTCAAGGCTGACATTGTTGGTGTTGTTAATGCTGGTTCCCAAATAAACGAAATTATCTACAACTTCAATGTTATGACTGTCAACAGTGACGTGGGAGCCAAAACGCGAATGCGCTGACTGTTTGTTTGATGACAGGAGATATTTCGTCTTGTCCTCATTCACCACCAGACCCATACGCTTCGCTTCTTTATCTAGTCTGGAAAACGCAGAACAAACGGCGCGGTTGTTGCTTCCGATGATATCAGTATCATCGGCATACGCCAGGAGCTGTACACTTTTGTAGAAGGTTGTACCTTCTCTATTTAGGTCTGCAACTCGTATTATTTTTTCAGCAATAAATTGAAAAAGTCGCACGAAAAGTCACCCTATCTGAAGCCTCGTTTGGTATCAAACGGCTCGGAGAGGTCCTTCCCGATCCTGTCGGAGCTTTTGGTGTTGCTCAACGTCAGTTTACATAGCCGTATTAGTTTTGCAGTATAATATACCGCTATAAAATTTAACGAAAACATTTCGGTAGTCAAAATAATTTTTATTGGTGATAAATATATTGATTTTTGTTGGTTACACTTGCAACATTTTTTAATATAAGGTTTTGGCCAACATGTGAAACTATTTTCTCGCCTTTGATATTTAGATGGAGTATATAGACAATTTTCATCAATATATCAATATAAAAACAGATTTATATTTTTTTAACGGGTTTTACCCAGAACACATCTGTTTAGGTAAAGAAAAGTATTTAACCATTCTTTACCTAAATTTACCCAGCGCACTTGTATCTAATAACCTTATCAACTTACACAAATATAATTACCGAAATTCTCGGAAGTATTTTCGCAGATAAATTTATCAATAAATATAAAGTAGATACGAAAGTGCATTGAGTTCAGTTACCATATATAACTTGTGCAGTGAAGAAGTAAATTTACAATATTCAATGTTTTAAAACCACATTTTTAATTCGTAAACATACGATATACATCTACATAAATATACGCATCAAAGGAAGCAGAAAACCGAAAGGACAATAAAAGGATTTAATTACACTGAAACTGGAGCGGAACTCAGGATCACTCTCTTAAATCCCGGACGGACAGAAAACTGGAAGGTCAATAAAAAGGATTTAATTATCTGAAACTGGAGCCGAACTCAGGATCACTCACTTAACCACGGACGGAGCCATAAAATTATAAAGTTTTAAAATTATTATTTTCTATATTTTGGTAAGCAATTTTTATTGATTCATAATGCCTAGATTAAGTAGAAAATCTCTTGTACTTAGCCGCATTGAAAATAGAAGGCGTATGCAACTTCTACGGTCAAATAATGCGTATAGAATTAGTGAGCAATCACAAGATACCGAAAGCCACGCTAATCGCAGATTAGATCCGGATATACGGTCAGTTGAACAAAATTTAAATACTGCTCAACACAGGACTAGGAGACAAAATTCTCAAATTCGCTCTGAAGAGCAAAATAGAAATACTCGAGGACGTAGAACCCGGCGTGAAAATCCCGAGGTACGGAATTTAGAACGCATGCGTGACCAAATGCAAAGTCAGCGTGCAAGAAGAAATCTTGAAACAAGGATAGAGGAACGTTTAAGAGAGACACAGCGTCGTTTGCTTATCAGAAGGGGTGCAAGGGAAGAAGTTTTGAATCAGAGACGTCATCGACATAGTCAGATTCGCCTTCATAGGGATATTCTAATCAATAGACAAATTCAAAACGAAAGGCAGTCCCAACGTGTTAGAATAAATAGAGAGAATAATCTTATAGAATCTGATGAACATGTAAATGTAACAGGTTTTAAAACCATTTATGTGGGATTGGGATACAGTGGCAGCACTAAATACCGAACTCTATTACATAATCTATTACAAATTATCTCTACACACTATAAACAGAACTACCAACCGTTTTAACGAACGACCACTTGATCGAATAGCCTTTTGTAAAACTTAACCGAACGGCAGCGAGACATTACAATACCAAAGATGACATGATACGAAACTCTTTATTCTGAGAGAGCGCTGTAAAAATCCACATTTTTTATAACATTTGACAATGATCCCGCTATGTAAAAAAATAAATTGGGCATTTTAGAAATAACTTTTGGGTATTTTAACTTTTAGATATTATTTTTAAATGATCTGTTCCCTATTAGACCTATATCATATATATACTAACTTAATTATACTTATATACTAATTATAAATAATTAAGAAAATAAAAACATGATTTTTTATAAATTCATGCAACAAAATATATTAATTTATTGACATAAAATATATAATATATTAAATATAATGATGTCATTTGATATATTAGATATCATTTGTAACAAATAATAGCAAAAAAAATAGTTTCACACAGTTTAAAATTATCAGTGTATTTCCCTAAAATTATATTTCGCACTGATTTTGTCATATACTTTTACCGGTATTACTTCTGGCATCCCGCCTTTTCTGTCAAAAATTCCTTCAACTCGCATTGCTACCAACTTAAAATGAGAGATCAGGGAATTCGGTTTGAGGGAAAATGAGAGAGTTTCGTATCATGTCATCTTTGACAATACGAGTCGTCACCGAGCCAGGTCCTCTTCACTACAGTTCGATAAAGTTTAAGTTAAATTTAAGCTAATAATTTCCATTTAATAAAGTTGAAAGTTTGCATTTGATAAAGTTGTGTTAAAGTGAATTTATTTACTGCATAGAACCCACAAATTGGTGTCAGGTGTGGGGTGAAGAAATATAATTTACCTGGCCGGTGACGACGATTGACGGCAGAAGGACAGCGCATCAACGCTGAACGTAGACGGGGTGTGCGAGTGTACGCGCAGAAGTCAAAGGCTGATAAACAACATATTTTACATCAGCAGGAACGCTTCAATCCGATATACAGCAGGTCGGTGCACAACCACACAGAGTCGAAGGGTAACGGTGCAAAGAAATTATAACGGACGCAAAGGCAGAATTGCTAACGCCAAACGACTGCGTTGACATCAGCGACAACATCAACGCCAACGACTGCGTTGACATCAGCGGCAATATCAACGACTGCGTTGACATCAGCGGGAACATCAACGACTGCGTTGACATCAGCGGCAACATCAACGCCAACGACTGCGTTGACATCAGCAGCAACATCAACGCCAACGACAGCGTTAACATCAGCGTCAACATCAAATATCAACGCCGACAACTGTACAAGAAAGACTAGCGCGCACAAGGTTACAGTTACGAGCAGGAGAAGAGGGTACGTCCAAAAAATGCAAAGGTACCGTTGACTTTTTTGAAAAAATTTTGTAAATGCAAAATGTAATGTAAGAAACAAATCTTATTTTATTGAACATCAATTTAATTAAATAAGCTTATGCTGTAAAAATTTTATATCGATAATTCCATGTAATTTTTGCGCATTCCTGGTAATGATAATTTCGACCTTTCTTTATAATCATTTATGTATAATGTAGAGATTTAGCTACGATATGAATTAAAACTTAAAGTTAGCACAGTTACATTGCAAAATTACGAATGAATCTCGATTTGAATAAATTAAACCGAATTTAAATATTATTTTTGGCAAAAGTATATGCATATTTGTCATTTCGATTGTGTATACTTATACATACTGTACATACGGTACATACGGTACATACGCATTAACGAGTACATATTATCTGTAACAGTAATATATTTCTTAACTGTATTAATATATACATATAACAATTGTTCTCAAAATTCCTTATAGTATTTTATCCTAAATCGCTGTATATGTAAACTATATTTGAAAATATTTTTGTAATAATAACTTATAATATTGTAAGGCCACGGTTGACACTCGTTATGAACAGAAACGAAATTTTTTCTTTATCGGTTACCCAATTAAGGGACAAGTTAAGGGAATTAGAACTACAAACAACGGGACGCAAGGCTACGCTACAGGACAGGTTATGTGAACACTTTGGGCTAATGGTAGATAGTGAAAGTGAGGGGGACAGTACGGATGTAGGAGAAACGGCTTCCCCAGTGTGTAGTGTGGTGCGCCACGGCCTCGTTGAGCGCACACCGTTCACCTTGCGCGACATTCAAGATTCGTTAAGTCTGTTTAGTGGTGTAGGTCAGCCGTCGGTAGAAGAGTGGGTTAAGGAATTTGAAGAAAATGCTTTGGCTGTACAATGGTCGGATATTCAAAAGTATATCTATGCTAAGCAACTCCTCAAAGGTGCAGCAAAGGTGTACATGCGAAGCCAACGTGGCATTAGTAACTGGGTAGCATTCAAGACCGCGTTAATAAAAGAATTTGGGGTAAGGGTATCGGCGATCGAGATACACCGGCAATTGCGTAATCGACGCAAACGGAATCATGAAGACTACCGCGAATATTTATACCAATTGATGGAAATGGGTAGCTCTATTAACCTCGATGAGCAGAGTCTGATCGAATATTTTGTAGAAGGGATTCCTAATACCAGAGTAGGAAAAACCAATTTATATCAGGCAAAGAATTTAGATCAACTTAAAGAACAAATTGTTATTTACGAGAAAGTTCGTGCGGGTAGGCAGCAACAACAGCAGAGCTACAACTCTGCTGCAGCGAGGCAGGAAGTGAAAGTTGAGTCAACAGTTAAGGAACGTACGACAGGAGATAAGCGTTGTTATAGGTGCAATGAATTGGGACACCTGGCAAATAGATGCCCAAAAGGGAGGCAATGTTTCAAATGTGGTCGGACGGGGCATCATGCAGCGCGTTGTAATGAGCCTCAGGATAAGGTAAAATCAGAAAGGGCTAACACTCTAGCAAACGAGAAGCCGGGCAAATGCGTGATATTTAAAGATTTGTATATAAACAACTTCAAATTCTCGGCGCTGCTCGATACGGGTTGCGATTTATGTTTATTGCGATACGACGTGTTGATGATGTTGGGAAATATAAAGTTGGATAATGATGTCCGACGGTTAACGGGTATAGGGAATAACGTACTCAATACAATGGGTAGTTTCTCTTGTCAGTTAAAAGTGGACAATATTAACATACCAGTGGTGTTTCACGCGGTTAGAGAACGGGATATTTGTTACTCGGCGATAGTAGGAAACAGTGTGCTCAACTCAGTAAACATGGTAATAACAGAAGAAGGAGTTACGTTTGTGGAAAAGCCAGGGAGCACACAAGCAGTACAGGAATCGTTTGTGGAAAAGCCAGGGAGCACACAAGCAGTAAAGGAATCGTTTGTGGAAAAGCCAGGGAGCACACAAGCAGTAAAGGAATCGTTTGTGGAAAAGCCAGGGAGCACACAAGCAGTAAAGGAATCGTTTGTGGAAAAGCCAGGGAGCACACAAGCAGTAAAGGAATCACTTGTGGAAAAGCCAGGGGGCACACAAGCAGTACAGGAATCACTTGTGGAAAAGCCAAGGGGCACACAAGCAGTAGAGGAACATGTTACGTTTGTGGAAAAGCCAAGGGGCACACATGCGATAGGGACAGAACGCGTTGAGAAAGGATTGTGCCAGGTCTGGTTGAGTGAGTTTAGAGACATATGTATGACAGCCGATGTCAAGAATAGCCAAGGTATAGATTGCGAATTGTCGCACCTAGAACGTGAGTACAGGGAGTCAATAGGGAAACTAGTAGAAAGTTATAACCCAAACCAAAAATTTAAGTCACCAATAGAAATGAAAATTTTGTTAACCGACGAGACGCCGGTATATCAAGGACCGAGAAGAATGCCATATGTCGACAAATGTATGGTAGAACAACAGGTCAAAAAGTGGTTAGAGGAGGGGATTATTCGCGTTAGTTATTCCGAATATGCATCGCCGGTGGTGCTAGTGGGGAAAAAGGACGGAAGTAAAAGGCTATGTTGTGACTACCGAAGATTAAACCTCAAAATTTTAAAGGACAATTTTCCGATGCCACTCATAGATGATGTACTAGAAAGATTACAAGGGGCTCAGGTATTTACGACACTCGACTTGAAAAATGGATTCTTCCACGTTCCAGTAGAGGAAGAATCCAGAAAATACACCGCTTTTGTGACCCATAGTGGCCAGTACGAGTTTTCTTTCGTTCCTTTTGGAATATCAAACTCGCCGGCAGTATTCTCCAGATTCATTTTAGTAGTTTTGAGGGACTTGATACAAGATGGCACGTGCATAGCATATATGGATAATCTAATCATCCCTGCCAGGGATAATAACCAAAGCATTCAAAAGTTACGGCGGGTATTGGAGAGGGCCGCCGAGTGTAATTTAAAAATAAAGTGGAAAAAATGCCAATTCCTGAGGGAGAAAGTAGATTTTTTAGGATACATTGTAGAAAGGGGTTCTATTAGGCCGTCAGATATGAAAACCTTAGCCATAAAGAATTTCCCTTTACCTCATGACCCCAAGTCGTTGCAGCGATACTTGGGACTAACTTCGTATTTTAGACGTTTTATCAAAGACTACGCAACGATAGCACGCCCATTGTCGGGGTTACTAAGACAGAATACCGCGTTTGTCATGGGAGATGAACAAATTGCTGCTTTTCAACAACTGAAGACCGCTTTGATTACCGCACCGGTTCTCAGACTCTATAACCCAAAAGCAGCAACGGAGGTCCATACAGATGCATCCATGTACGGGTATGGAGGAGTCATGCTTCAAAGGGACACTGACGATCAGCTCTTCCATCCCATTCAGTACATGAGTCGCAAGACCACATCATCCGAAGAGAAATATCACTCTTACGAGTTGGAGGTACTAGCCATTGTAGAGGCTCTGAAAAAATGGCGCGTATACCTGTTAGGCATTCAATTTAAAATCATTACCGACTGCAACGCATTTACAATGACAATGAGGAAAACGGACGTACCACTTAGGGTTTCGCGTTGGGCACTTTTCTTACAGGATTTCGATTATCAAATCGAACATAGAAGTGGTAGTAAACTAAAACACGTCGATGCGCTTAGTAGGATATCTTGCTTCCTTTTGGAAGATACGTTGTTTTATCGCCTTCAGCAAGCTCAACTAGGAGACGATTGGGTGCGCGCAGTAATGAAAGCAGTAGAATACGGGGCATACGAAGATTATTATGTTAAGCGAGGGGTACTCTATAAGGATCCCATTAAGGATCTCATAGTAGTACCAGCACAGATGGAGGATGAAATTATTCGAATAGCTCATAGACAGGGTCATTTTTCAACCAAGAAGACTCAGGACGCAATCGAAAAAACATTTTATATTCCTAGGCTCACACCCAAAGTAGAGAAAGTGGTTAGGAGCTGTGTAGAATGCATAATTACAGACAAGAAAGCAGGCAGGAAGGAAGGGTTACTAACCCCAATACCAAAAGACAACGAACCTCTCAGCACATATCATATAGACCACGTAGGTCCGATGCAAACAACTAACAAAGCTTATAATCATATTTTGGTGGTGGTAGATGCTTTTACGAAATTCGTGTGGTTGTATCCCACTCGAACTACATGTACCGAAAGCGTAATTACTAGCCTGAAAAAACAATCAGCTATTTTCGGGAACCCAAAGCGAATTATAACCGATAGGGGGACTGCGTTCACATCGCATACTTTCAAAGAATATTGTGAGGAACAAGGAATTCAACACCTTATGACCGCCACTGGGGTTCCAAGGGGTAACGGACAGGTAGAAAGGATGCACAAAATTATCGTGCCAATGCTGGCAAAACTGTGCGCTAATAGTCCGGCATCCTGGTATAAGTACACAGAATGTGTACAGCAAACAATAAACAACACCCCACCGAGAAGCACGAAAGTATCACCATTCCGTTTGCTTACGGGCGTCGAAATGAAGGTCAACACTGTAATGGAATTAAAAGAACTACTAAACGATATGCACATCGAAGAGCTAGACGTAGAACGAGAAGCATTGCGCAAAGAAGCGCAACAAAACATTTTAAAGATTCGCGAAGAAAATAGGAAATCATTTAACAAGACTAGGAAGAAAGAGGATAGTTACAAGATAGATGAACTGGTAGCGATAAAACGAACTCAGTATGGTACAGGGCTCAAGTTGAAAGGAAAATTTTTCGGTCCATACAAAATAATTCAAATTAAGAGACACGGTCGATATGAGGTGGAGAAAGTGGGTGATCACGAAGGTCCGGGGCGCACTACCACTATCGCGGAGAACATGAAAAGATGGGAGCCATCATTCGAGACGAATGATACATCAGGATGACCGAATGTGGGATTGGGATACAGTGGCAGCACTAAATACCGAACTCTATTACATAATCTATTACAAATTATCTCTACACACTATAAACAGAACTACCAACCGTTTTAACGAACGACCACTTGATCGAATAGCCTTTTGTAAAACTTAACCGAACGGCAGCGAGACATTACAATACGAGTCGTCACCGAGCCAGGTCCTCTTCACTACAGTTCGATAAAGTTTAAGTTAAATTTAAGCTAATAATTTCCATTTAATAAAGTTGAAAGTTTGCATTTGATAAAGTTGTGTTAAAGTGAATTTATTTACTGCATAGAACCCACATTTATTTTCAAAATATTAAGAAAGGTCCTACCCTGATATGCATTTGCTGTGGGGGGTTATGGTTTTTATACCAAGTACGCAAGTTGAATTTTTCAACTATTGCTCAAAGTCATCCCAATGCTGCATCCGCCTTCTTTTTAATACAAAGGTTTCCTTCTGAAGATGGAAATTACAATTTCTGTGCAACTTGCAAAAATGCAATTGCTAAAAATAAAATTCCCAAAATTTGTTTATCAAATGGACTGGACTTTCCTGAAATACCAGAGTGTTTAAAAGATTTAACTCCAATTGAAGAACGGCTAATAATGCCTAGATTGCCTTTTATGACCATCCGTCCTTTGGGATATCAAGCGCAAAGTTCGCTTAAAGGTGCCGTTGTTAATATACCCATTTCAGTTAACAATATTGTGACATCTTTACCTCGTTCATTTGATGAAACTCATGTGATACAAATTCACTTGAGAAGGCGTTTGGAATACAATCATGATTAAACGACTGATACAATACGTCCCAAAAAGATTATGGAAGCTTTGCAGTTTTTGATAAACACTCCTTTGTATCGTGAGCACAATATATATATTAATGAAAATTGGATTTTGACATTTAATAACCAAGAAGAAGTTCCCTTTGTTGCATCTGCCGAAGATGCTAGATTAGTTCAATCTCTTTCTGCGAAACAGACTTCTCATAATACCCTCTCAGGTAATCGTAATCCCATAGTACCGTTACCTGTAGAGCTAAATCCATGTGGTCAAGAGACCCTTTTAGATAATATTCCTTTAGAAAATTTGGACTATAACCGTTTAGTTATAGCGTCAGGTGAAGGGCAAAGACCAATTGACATAATTCAAGATAATAATTCAGAAGAATTGTCGTTTGGAACAGTATATGTTGGGCAGAAACGTACATGCTCTGAAACACGTTCTGAAATTCGCCGTTATGACCGAAGAGCATGCACCATTCCAAAGTTGTTCTACAACTACAAAAAATTAGAGCTGTTGCAAATAAAGAATAGCACATCCATTTGCCTTAGAAAGTATTCTGGACGCAACCGAGTTACGGCTCAAAATCTTTTAAACGAAAACTTTGTACAGAATTTGATTCAACACGATGATGGTTACAAAGTTTTGAAAGGTGTAAGATCTTCTCCTGCGCACTGGGAAGCTGAGAAAAAAAAGGCAATTGCAATGATTCGCCAATTTGGACTTCCAACTTTCTTTATAACTTTATCGGCTGCAGAATCTCAGTGGGTTGAACTTTTAGTAATTCTTTCTAAAACTGTTGATTCTAAAGTCTAAATATCTCGGAAGAGGAAGCCAACATTTTATCAACCCAAGATAGATATCGATTAATTCGTTCAGATGCGGTTACTTGTGCTAGATATTTTGATTACCGTTACCGTCAAATCCTAAAACTTTTTAAAGATAATACCGGCATTTTTGGAGAACATTTTGTTAAGAACTATTATTGGAGAGTAGAGTTTCAACAGAGAGGTTCCCCGCATGTGCATGGCATGTATTGGCTTAATAATGCTCCAAGGATCAATCTTCAAGATCCTCACACGTTCCCTGAAGTTATCGATTTTATTGACAATTATATTTCTACAGATGGTTCGGTGAGCCACTTGGAAAATTATTTGGGTTACCAAAAGCATAACCACAGTCGATGAACAAACTTGTATAGCACATCGCATTCTAATTGAGGAAAATCGCAAAAAATATGATGTGTTTGAGCAGAGAGAACTTGAAAATGTTCTAGAAAGTCTCTATAATGAAATAGACTTAGAAGAAGGTACACAAAATGAGCTGCCCATTGAGGAAAATGAATTCAGGGTATTAGCTCTTCCAGAAATAAACCCTAATATTAATTTGTTGGACTTGCACGGAGAAGATTCAACAAATAATGATACCGAATCTGATTGCAATATTAGACTAATTAAACTACCCCCTTTAGCACCAGCTAAAAACAAATCGCCCATTTTATGAGTTCATTGGTGGCGGAGCAGGTGTAGGAAAGAGTCGTTTAATATCTTCCATATATCAAGCTCTTAACCATCGTTTTAATTCCACACCTTCGGTGGCATTCCGATTATAGTGTTTGGTGATTTGAAGCAACTTTCACCTGTTGGAGATAGGTGGATATTCTCTTCCAATCCAAATGAGGCATACAGCACTTTAGTTGGTTCCCCTTTGTGGGATTTATTCAAATACTATGAATTAACCGAAATAATGAGGCAAAGAGAGGATCAGGCTTTTGCTATAGCATTAAACCGTAAGGCATCCGGTACTATGACAAATAATGATATATCGCTAATTCAAACTCGTATAGTTAGTTCCGAAGAAGTACCCGATGATGCGATACATTTATTTTGGTCCAACGAGGAGACAAATCATTTTAATGCCCTTAAGCTTAGTCGAATTCCAACTGAGGCTACCCTTTCAACAGCTAAAGACTCAGTTAAAGGAATTGGTATAAGTGAGAATGAGAATATTTTGGAAAGAGTTAAACTTTTCAAAACTTCTGAAACGCAGGGACTACCCTATGAATTGACATTGAAAACCACTGCCAAATATATGATTACCGTGAATATAAACACAAGTGATGGCTTGGTTAATGGGGCAACTGCACAATTAATGCAAATTGATTTTCATTGCAATTTTCCAGTAATTCTTTGGGTTAAATTCCTTGAACCTTCTGTTGGTTTGATAGCACGATCGAAAAAGCCTCACCCTATAGAAAGTTCTTGGACACCAATTGAAAAAGTTCTGCGATCTTTTCAATATAAACGAAACGAACAAATTTCAATTGAAAGAAATCAATTTCCATTTGTTCCGGCTGAGGGAATAACTATTCATAAAAGTCAGGGTGCCACATATAGTAAAGTGGAAGTTCATACTCGACCCAGAATGCCTAGAGCTTCGATATATGACGCTTGTAGTCGAGCTACAACCGCAGAAGGTCTCTTCATCGTAGGTAATTTTAAAAATTGATTAGGGGGAATAATCAATTTTCTGAGTCAGATCCAGTATTTAGAGAACTGATGGAATTGAGCACAAACAAAGCTCTAACCACAAATTTCAATTTTATGATTTCTCGCGCGGACATCAGCACTTCAAATTTTATTTTATAATGTTCAGAGTCTTCACTCTCACATTAACGATATAAAAGGTGACTGCCTGATGCTATCGTCAGATATTTTATGCTTCGTAGAAACCTGGAGCTTTCCTGGTAAACATTTTGAGATACCAGGATTTTCTTTAATAAACGAGCTGCAGATAGACAGCACTGAGACAAGTAACCGAAATATACGGGGCCTTATAATTTATGCAAAGCATAGTATTGCTAGCTCTATAGAAGCAAAAATTGTAAAGAAAATTTTTTCAGACCGCAAAGTTTTAGAAGCAGTTTTGTTTAAATGTTTCAATAATAATATTTTGGTTATTTACAGAAACTCAGCTTTTCCTCTCAGACATTTAATTGCAGAACTTCAAGAAATCCTTACTACTGAGTTGTGCAATCAAAATGTCATAATTGTTGGAGATTTTAACATTTGTTTAAAGTCTACAGGGAGTACAATAAGAAATCTTCTACAAGAAAAAAACTTTAGTTCTTTGTTTAGTGTAGACTATTCAACTACTCCCGCGGGTACTCAAATTGATTGGGCCTTCTCAAATATGGATCATTCCCGTGTTGATGCTATCACTTATGAGACAGTGCATAGCTATCATGATGGTATTTGTGTCTCCATTTCGGACTAAGGCTTAGTACAATATTTCTCTTTTTCACACATAATGGCATAAGGATTGCTTACCAATTTTAAAAATACTTTCTTAGAAAAAAATTATTTAAAATAAAATAAATATATACAAATGTCAACTAAGAAAATTTAAATAATTTGTATTATTTGTTAAAATATAAAAATTTGTATAGATATAAGGTAGAATTAAATAGTTTAAGAATAAATTAAATGTAAGTATAGTAGATGTTGCTAAATATATATATATGTATATATATCTTTAAAATGTAAAAAAATTTAATAAAATTTATGATACCTATTATATTGATGTAAGAAATTTGCATTCACTGTGAAAAACGATTGTTTTTTTCATATTTCTCAATATAGTTATAATAAATTAAATTAATCATTACGATTATCTCTTTACCATGCGAGAGTATAAAATGTTTGGTTACACCCGAACTTAGCCTTCCTTGCTTGTTTTTCTTATAACAGTTTCTCTCTGTACCTGAAACTGTAAAAATCGGGTCATAACTTCCTCCAGATCCCATATACCTAATTATAAGTAATATTAAATTAAGTGAGCGTATAGTCTTCGATACATTGTTTCTTGGTGGTGAAAACGAGTGAAATCGGTTTAGGAATTACCTCAGTCCCCATATACTATTTATGATGATTTTCGTTATTCTATTGAACTTTATACCGAATTGTGTTATCTAATCGGTTCACAACTACGCCCACTTCCTATATACCAGACCTTTTTTAGACGATATGAATCGTTTACTTTACAATATATAAAGTAAGCACTAGTGAAGAAAGCGGTGCAGAACTTTGCACAAATACTACGTTTATAGTGTGGCAGCCCCATTCTAAAAATCGCCTAAATCGGACCATAGGTTTTCAAGACCCTATATATCGAACATGATGACCTCGGTGCTTCTTACCTAATATTAGGGTTTCCAACTTCAATGGACTGTATACCATATTTATGACGAATACGTGGGTCAAATTGTGTATTATATAATATTAAATAAATAAATTGCGAGAGTATAAAATGTTCGGTCACAACCGAACTTAGCCCTTCCTAACTTGTTTTATTATAAAGTGAACGAATCAAATGTAATCCAAAATTGTTTTATATGAGAAGTATGCGCGGTTGTGAACCGGTTTCGTTGTGACTGAAGTGAAGAATACATACTTAAAATTTGATTGGTCCAGCAGTACCTGAGATATGGGATTTGTCTGAAAATTTTACGATGCCATTCTCATTGTCCATTTTTAATATAATTTTATATTTAGCTATTCTGTAGCAGTTTTATAAAATATCTCGTTCTTCAGACGTTTTTCAGACTGCATAATTGGGTATTAAAAGGAAATGCCTCGTTCTAATTTTGTTTGATTGAGATTGACATTTTAAAAGGACAGGTAACCCTATGTACAGTGATCCTCTGTACCAAATTATAATTTAACTTTATCATGATATCAAGAAACACGGGTATCAAATTTCATTAGGGTATCTCAAATTAGTATTGGCAACGCTGTTCGAAGCAGAGATTTTTTGAGACTCTTTAAAATTCAGGACATGTTATCCAACTACAACCTACAGCTATGAAACGTGTAATATTGTTTTAAAGTCACTGCTATGGTGGATGTTTTGCTGGAGCAGAATCTTACTGGAAGATGCAATCCTTTCCATCGAAGATAGTATTACTTAACTGCTTCATCACGCCTTCTAAAACACCCTGCTCATACAGGGTTTTCAACATCATTTACACAGAAGTAAAGTGGTGTAACGCCTTTATGGAAGACTCGCCTTTATGAGAGACAATTCTTGGAATTATATTTTTTGCGTCTTTGAAAGATTTTGCCTATATTTCGCCGTTATGCTTCAACATTGAACATTGAACTTTTTTCTTCTGTTAAAATAATGCTTGAATCTGTTGAATCTAATTTGCGCGTTGTCAGAAGATGATCAGTTGACTTTCATATAGAGATCATCTCGAATATGTCTTGATACTGATCTGGTCGATATATTATAAATATTTTCCTTGACATAGTTTCCTCTTTTCTAAGCGAATTTTTGCATACGTGATCATTTTTACCATTCGAATTAGCACATTGGCACATTAGAACAAGGCGGTAAACAAATATATTTGAAATTTTAAGTTTTTTAAGAAGCACATAAATTTCATCATCATCATACGGAGGCCTTAGTCGCTGAGCTTTGATAAAACACATAAATTCCACTTGCACTTACTCGTATGTAATGTAATCTTCTACTTCTTTTTAAAATAAAATTTTCTTCTTAAAAAACCCCACTCAGTGTTAATAAGCGCAAGAAAACAATGGACTGATTGTCATATGTAGCAGTTGATACGGCATATAAATTATTATTAATTATTATAAATAAAAACCAGGAATTTCTGCGAAATTATAATGATATATACATATTAAAGAAGTAGAAAAGAAGTATAAATTATGGAAATTATTTAATTTTAATACATTTGAAATCTGCACGCAAACAGTTCGCACAAACCGCGAAAAAATGTTTCGGTTTGTTTTCATTATTTTGGTGAATTACATTTTGTTTATGCAAATAAGATTGAGCTTTAGTCAAAATAATGATACAAGTACAGTGAGTGATTGCAATATAGAAATTGTTAATGATGATCACGTCGAAGACGTGGTAATGAGAGAAAACCAAATCGACAGTAAAACTTTGAACAGGTAAAATTTAATAATTATTTCTTCACCTCTTGAAAGTGTTAAAGTTTATATTATTGTACTACTCATGATATGTATATGTTTTAGTTGTGGAGTAGTACTCATGGTATTTAACTGTTTCTTTTAGAGTATCAAAGCCGTCTAATTGTATGGATGCGAACCCGTCTAGTTGTATGGAAGCAGCAGCTAATAGCTGGAAGAGTGGTGTTTTTAAAATTAAACTGGAAATGATAAACATCACCGAATTGGAGGTGTTTTGTGAAAAGGCCGTGGATTATGGTGGTTGGTTAGTTATACAACGACGCCAAAGTGGCTCCCTGAATTTTACTAGAGATTGGAATGATTATAAGCAGGGTTTTGGTGATTTAACGGGCAACTATTGGCTTGGTTTGGAAAAACTACATGCGCTCACCAGCAGCTGTGAACAGGAGTTGTATATTCAACTGGAAAGGCGTAGTGGCGAAAAATACTATGCAAAATATTCACAATTTCTTATTGGGGATGAGTCAGAGAGCTACATTTTGAAGAGTGTGGGTGATTATAGCGGAAATGCAGGCGATTCCTTAAGCTCTCAATTGGGGTACAAATTTTCAACGTACGATCGTGATAATGATGTATGGGGTGGTGGAAATTGTGCACAGTTATATGAAGGCGGTTGGTGGTTTCACAATTGCTATAGGAGGTAAACAAGTTTTCATTATCAAAGCTTTTTATAAACTATATTTTGTTTCACAGTCATTTAAATGGACTCTATGGAGACGATAATGACGGTGTAAACTGGTGTGCTATAAAAAAATACGAATCTTTACAATTTGCACAAATGATGATACGACCAACGCAAAATTGCTGGAGACAATTGTTGTTGAGTAATTTAAATCGATGTATCTAAAGCAATTTTTTAATTTAACTGCTTGTATTTTAAAGCGTGTACTCATACTTATGTGTCTTAAAGAGCATCTTTAAAATTTATTTTTCAAATATATCTGTATTTAAATGCAAAAATGCAATAATAAACTTACTAATTTTTCATTTAAGTACATGTGTAAGAAGTGTTAAGGGGTTAGGGGTAGTCAGAGGCACGAAAAAATGAGAATTTTCAGTAATTTTTCTTTTGCTATTAAATCATGTTATTTTACAAAAGTGATGTCATAAAGTCACGAAAATTTGAAAAAAAAAATGTACAATTTCCAAAGCTATATCTGTCTGTGTTGACCCAGTTTCAAAAAAGGTCCTTGCGGTGACAATCATAAGTCCTTGGAGATTCATCTAAAATCAATTGCATAAAAATTTAGTTCTATGAATAGATAATCCTGGGCCTGATCGAAGCTTTTTTTTCAAAAATTAATAAAAATATCAGAAAATTTTTTCCTAGATTTTCGGAAAAAAATCAACAGTTAATTGGCCTTAAAAAATCGAATTTATGAAAACAAAAATTTTTCGATCAGGCCTGAGTTTATTATGTATTCCAGAAGCTGTTTAAATTTCATTAAAATCTACTGAGCGGTTTTTGAGTTACAGTTGTCACCAGTTCAAAAAACATAGTTTTGAGGTTTCACACTAGTGTGTTGAATTGGCCGAGCGCTCTTTGTTATTTGTTGAATAACTCGAAAAGGAATTATCGGATCATCTTCAAATTTTCAGAGAATAGTTTTAAAATATTACAAATATTGATTTTTTGAAAATCCTGACTACCCCTAACCCCTTAATACAATTGGTATATGCTGTAGTGTGTTGGCCCACAGAATGGTTTTCGTTATTCTAGTTGACTTAATGCCACATAAAAATGTCATTTCGGTTGTTCAGCCTAACAATTCAATTCTTTGATGGCGAAATTTGATGAAAAGTACTGTCCACAGGACCACACCTTTAAGCAAGTGCGCATATGCAAATGCATGAATTTATTAATTGCCGGCATTTTTGCACACACCTTTTATTTATATAACATTGTGTTATCTGCAAATATTTATACAACACCACAAACACACACACCAGCAAAGATGTACATAAATATCTTTATAAATATAAATATATAGTAGAATTGTATTGCTATTTACGAAAACAGTTTGACAGCTGAAGTCATTATACTCTCGCAACAAATGTTGCTAAAGAGAGTATTACAGTTTTGTTCACATAACGGTTGTTTGTAACACCCAAAACTAAACGAGTTAGATATAGGGTTATATATACCAAAGTGATCAGGGTGAAGAGTGGAGTTCAGATGCAGAACTTAGCGCAAATACTACGTTTATAGTGTGGCAGCCCCATTCTAAAAATCGCCGAAATCGGGCCATAAGTTTTCAGACCCCATATATCGAACATGAGGACCTCGGTGCTTCTAACCTATTACGAGGGCTGCTATATATATTTCTGACCTAGGAAACACTAAGTGCTGCCAGTTGCAATCTGACATTTCCATAGGAAAGTTTGACATTTTTTAGCATAACATCACTCAGAACGTTTTGTCATTTAATCGTGAATTGTTTTATTTACAGGGAATTAAAAAATTCGTCTCGACCAAAAAATGGAATTAACTCGTGAAAATGTTCATTTTTCACAACTTTCGACGTGAATTATCGCGACAAGAGTGCATCGATGAACTAAAATCTTTGTATGAAGCACCATCCTATAAGACTGTGAAAAACTGGTACAACGAATTCAATCGCTCAAAAAAAGGCTCAAAAAAGTGCTTCGAAAATTGGTTTGAGCGCATGCAAAAGTGTATAAATCTTGATGGAGAATATTTTAAAAAACAATAAAACCATTTTCGTTGATAAATATTCCTATTTTCATTTTTAGGCCAGAAATATATACAGCAGCTCTCGTATAATATTAATAAAGTTAAGTAAATAAATTGCGAGAGTATAAAATGTTCGGTTACACCCGAACTTAGCCCTTCCTTACTTGTTTATCATTACCTT
This sequence comes from Zeugodacus tau, assembly GCA_031772095.1. Lineage (NCBI taxonomy): Eukaryota > Metazoa > Arthropoda > Insecta > Diptera > Tephritidae > Zeugodacus > Zeugodacus tau. The sequence continues at coordinate 53,180,506 of CM062651.1, read as the reverse complement.
TATTGGCCTGTTATGTTTGCTCTCGTAGCTAAACCAAGGTATATTTGCGTTTGACAAGAATTTTGTTGTTGTTCGATAGTCAGTAGGATCAAATGTATTTAGTTTGTAGGCACCGTTACTCAAAAGCTTTATTAAAAATTTGGTTTTTGTTAGAGCTGTAATATTCGAATGTAATTTATTAAAATCTTTAACATCGTTTATTATAATTGGTGGTGGTCAATGGATTTTGGTATCTTTAATGGCCGCATTTTCTTTATTTTTTTTATCCAAAGGGCTATTAATTGTTGGGGAACTATCAGCTTTACGTTTTTTTGAAGAGCGCTTCTTTGCTTACGCGTACGGCTGTCCCCATCCACAATAACGCTTTGTGTTATTGTTTTTTTTCTCCCTTCTCCTTTCTCTTTCTACAAATTGTTTTTATAAATTTTCGGTTCACTAAAGAAACGTTTAAGTAATTTTGTTTGCTTTTTTCTTTTACAAGATTTCGCAAACCACAAAAGTGAAGACACATTCAATCCACGCCAGGACTCTGTGTCTTTATTTTTTAATGCACAAAAAATTCGGTTTCGCATTCAGTTTAACAATTTAATTTAGATTTTTCCACGGCACCGAAAATTGCACTTGCGTTCACTTCAACTGTTTGCAAATAAATAATGTATCATAATGATTAAAATGAAATGTAAAATTGAGTGCTTATTCAATATTTAGTTGAATAGACATTGCTATTTGGCATTAGGTCCACTAGGGTCTCACGTAAAGTCTCCGTTATGGAATACCAAGATTATTGGTTATTTTTTCACAATTATTCCCCTTTTTTTAACTTGACGCTTGCAATGTTTTCCAAAACAATTCTCCACAACTTTTCTAATAGAATTTGGTCCGGAGATTGGGAAGACCAGATTAAAATATATATTTTTTATGAAGAAACCAATTTCACGTATGTTTAGGGTCTTTGTCTTTTTGAAACTACCACGATAGAGACATGTTTTATTATTCAAAAGGGAACAAAATTTCCTAACTAAAGTATGTATGTATGTGATTGGCGTTCAACCGTTTAGCCGGTTATAGCCGAATCGATCAGAGCGCGCCACTCATCTCTTTCCTTCGCAGTTCGGCGCCAGTTGGAGATTCCAAGTGCAACCAGGTCGCTCTCCACCTGGTCCCTCCAGCGGAGTGGAGGCCTTCCCCTTCCTCGGCTTCCTCCGGCTGGTACTGCATCGAACACTTTCAGAGCTGGAGTGTTTTCGTCCATTCGGACAACATGACCTAGCCAGCGTAGCCGCTGTCTTTTTATTCGCTGAACTATGTCAATGTCGTCGTATAACTTGTACAGCTCATCATTCCATCGTCTGCGGTATTCGCCGTTGCCAATGTTCTTGGGACCATAAATCTTGCGCAAAATTTTCCTCTTTTATATCAACAAAGAGATGGTGTGTGTCGATCCTCTTTTCACGAGTTTTTCCAAGATTTGGCGCATGGTGAAGATCTGGTCAGACGTAGATTTTCTAGGTCTAAAGCCACTCTGATAAGGTCCAATCAGTTTGTTGACGATGGGCTTTAGTCTTTCACGCAGTACGCTCGATAGAACCTTGAAAGCGATGTTAAGGAGGCTTATCCCAAGATAATTGGCACAGATTGTGAGATCTCCCTTTTTGTGAATTGGGCAGAGTATATCGAGATTCCAATCGTCAGGCATGCTTTCTTCGGACCAGATTTCGCAAAGAAGTTGATGCACGCACCTTATCAGTTCTTTGCCGCCGTATTTAATTAGCTCGGCCGGCAATCCATCGGGCCCTGCTGCTTTGTTGTTCTTCAAGCAAGTAATTGCTATTCTAATTTCTTCACGGTCGGGTAATGGAACATCTGTTCCATTGTCGTCGATTGGGGAATTGTGTTCGCCATCTCCTAGTGTTGTACTTTCACTGCCATTCAGCAGGCTGAAGAAGTGTTCCCTGCACAAACTCAGTATACTCTGGTCATCAACGACTAGATCACCTCTAGGGGTCCTACAGGAGTGTGCTCCGGTCTTGAAACCTTCAGTTAGTCGCCGGATCTTTTCGTAAAATTTTCGAACATTACCCCTGTCGGCCAGCCTGTCAAGCTCTTCATACTCATGCATTTTGGCCTCTTTCCATTTTTGTTTGCAAATGCGTCTCGCTTCCCTCTTCAGCTCTCGGTATCTATCCCATCCCGCACGTGTTGCGGTCGATCGTAACATTGCGAGGTAGGCAGTCTGTTTTCTCTCTACTGCGAGACGACAATCCTCATCATACCAGCTTTTCCGAAAGTCAATAGTTTCGGTTGCAGCTGTACGTAAGGAGCTTGATATGCCGTCCCAAAGTTCCCTTATACAGAGATGCTGATGATTGCTCTCAGAGAGTAAAAGTGCAAGTCGAGTAGATAATCGTTCGGCTGTCGGTTGTGATTGCAGCTTCTCGATGTCGAACCTTCCTTCCCACATCAATTACATAAAATAAAATATTTAGATCCAAAGTCTACACGATATATTGCACTATCAACAGAATTCTTATCTTAGAAGCTGAAGTACTTTAAATTAGAGAGTAGGCGTCTTAGTTTTCCTCTCTTTGACTACAGCTTTAGGGATTTTTCTTGGGTACGAGAAGCTTTGGTTCAAATGTGTGGTGAAAACTTCGACGAAGAAACAAAATTAAGTTTTGTTGTTAGAGAGGTTTTTACGAGAAAAAAAATGCCAAAAATGTCGCGGCATGTTTTTTTAGTAGCAATAATTGAAAGAATTCTTCACACAAGTCCTTGTAAATTCCTTCTCTATTGAGATTTTCTAACTTTAATAATTTTTGATAACACCATTTAAAAGGTGTGTTATTTTAAGATTCCAGCACATTCTAAATAACATAAAAATTAAACCGTTGTCCGCAAAAACATCTTTGTACATACAAATAATTCAAATATACATACAGACAACTTCCTCCATTTAGAGCTAAAAGTTTCCACGTAAAATAAAACAAACGGACATGGTACATTTATTCCGTCTTGTTTCGTGTAAAGTTGCCCATATTGATGACCTATTCATGCCATTAAAAACTTTTTCGACAATTGTAACTTATCTTGCCACACTTTAACTTAATTTGAAAATATGCAAACATCAAACATCGCACACACAAGTGCTGCGTCCATAATTTCGGTGCAACGGAGGGGTGGGCGATTTGGAGAGCGGCGGAGTCTGCAAGAGTGAGCTAGTGTTTACACACGCAAAAAAGTGAAAAAAGATGAACAAGTTCATATACAACAGTCACAACAACTATAAAAATTAAATTGCAACTACAATAACAACAACAACAAAAATGACGACAACAACAGTGGCAATGAAAGTGATTTAATACGAGAATGTTTGTTGAAGTGGAAAAGTTTTCGGTTGCCCGTTGCTGCACCAAGCGAATGACTTCTGCTACTGCTGCCGCCTGCCGCCTGCCAGCCATTTCACACTGCTAATGATATTGTTTTGTTGGCTTTGTTGCCGTGCTGCTGCTGCTGCTACTCTCACTCTTGCTGTCTGCTGGCTGGCAACAATAAAAAAGACACACTTCACAGTTAATCTACATTTTGACTGTGTGAAGTGCGCCACACCTTCCGCACAAAAATTCTGCTGCATACCAATCTCCAACCTACTACTTGCGCCCGAAAGCAGGCAATGTTTCGCCCAAAATACGCTAATATTTGTGTGCGGCACATTACAGCGCTGCACGGCAAGACCCTGCCAGCCAGGCCTAACCACTTTCCCCTCATGTTTCTTCAATTACTAACACCAACGCACACAACCCAAACGTTTTGTTTTTGTATTCGTACAAAATTCGGGGAATAGTGGTTAAAAAAACTCACAAGCAGCTATGCTGGCCTATGGCAAACTCACCACTTTTTTTACCACTTTTGTGGGTTTAAAAAACTTCGGTTTAACCAGCTTTTTCACCACCTTTGGCTGGCGGGGGAGCTGCCAGTTTGTTGTTGCTTCTGTGTGTGTGAGTGTATGCTGTGTTGTTGTTGCTCATTTCATATGTCTGCTTTGTGAGCACTTCATTTTATTATGTTTAACTTTTGATTTACTCGCTGCTCGCCCGTTTTAGGAGAAATGTACGAGGGAGGTTGGTTGGTATTCGTAGACGGCAAGCTACATAATATATAATAGTCAGGAGGATAAAGTCGCGTTGGGCTTGTTTGTAGGTCGAGCATACTGTGGCTTGTAATGTTCCGTTATTGTTACTGTTTGTGTTATTGTTGTTGTTGGTGTTGTTCGCTCCATTGTTGTTCTGCGTTGTGGTTGTTGGCTTTTATGCTGTCAAACTTTGGCACCGAAATAAAGTTAATTTTCGCACTCAAACTCAATTGCCAAAGTTTGGCCGAGCAGATTTTTAAATCACAACAACAACAACAATAACAAACAAAGCAACAACGCATAAAATAAACCAAAAAAGAAAAAAAGAAAAGCATAACTTAACAAGTTAGCAATAAACCTTGTTAACTATACAAATACACATGCACATTACGCTCCGTTATCCACAAACGAAAATTGTGAAACCGCCGACCATCTTCCGTAATTTGTTTACACAATTTATTTTGCTTTTTCTTCGCAACTGAAACTTTGCGCAATTTTCCATTGACCGCCAACGAAATTATATTCTATTTTCATGCAGTTTTGTTGTTATTTGTTTGTATATTTGCTCTGTTTTTTTTTTCTGGTCCATATTTTATATCTCCAATATTAACGGCCAAGGTTTCATTATAATTTACTGCACTTCTATTCCAGTTTTGTTTATGGCTCTGTACTGCCGTCTCGTTTGTCTGATTAAAAACTAAAATTTTAATGCATTTCTAAGCAAGTTGTTGAGAAAATCTTAGCAGTAAGAAATAATTCGGCATGCGAGCGTATGTGCGTGTGCGTTTGTTGGCATACTCCGAAATGCTCATAGCATACATACATACAAATGAACAATTCTACAATGAAATAGTGGACAAATACTCTACTACTCGTTGAGAGTACTTAAGGGAAGAAGCTAAACTTTAATACTTGTTAGAATTCATTGTTCTGGTTTTGCTTAAAGTAAGCTTTAATATCCTAAAAACATTCTCATATCGATTGAGCAATGATAAAAAACCGTTTCTCTCATTAAGCCGCTCAAGTGTCGAAGCTTTCGGTTTAACATTTTTCAATACGGGTATCTATGGGTATTCATAGCCATACACCATGTTTCATTATCTCCAAGTGTGATCGATTTCGAGATTCCCTACTTTTTTAAAGAAAAAAAAAAAAACACATACACAAAATTCAAATTTAATGGGCAATATTTATTATCACACGATCTGTTGGCCAATCGACCATCCCGTAACGTAAAATTATCTGCTCACCGAAGTGTTCTCCCAATACATTCACAATCACAAGCTTAAATTTCAGGCAACAAATAGACAAGTAGGTTATCATGGCGCGATAACGGACCGCTGATTCCACCGGCTCACAAACCATAACAAACCGTTGTTTGTTCCTGGAGAAATTGCAGAAACCTAATATTCAAGGGTTGCTCTTCGTACCATATGCGGTAATTTTGCTTGTTAACATACCCATTGAGCCAGAAATGGGCATCATTACAGAACCAAATTGCCAAAACACAGATAAGATGACATATATTGAAAAAAGTACCTCTACTTGCCATCTTCCTTCCAGAAAGAAATGTAGGAAGTTCACTGAACTACTTGCTTTTAGTGAAGTTCCTCTTGCTGCAATAATAGGAGTCTTCGCTGAATGCTGTTGAGGCTAAAAGTCGTGTCGGACAAAATCTGTAAAGAAGATGGCGAATTAAAAAGATCTAGATGCTCGTTTCTTCACTATTTAGCTTTTACAAGAATGACATTGAAACCTCTTGTGGGAGATAACTTCGGAGAACTAAGTGAATTGACTCGAATTGTTATTATCCGTTTCAAAAAGATTGTGATAGTCATTCCTACGTAGGAATTAGTTGTATCACAAAGTACTGGCGTACTTTACTGTTCCATTGAGATCGTTCACGAGACTTATTGTAACGACTAATCCTTTAAGCTAATCTTAGCCCAGGTTTTAGGAAAGTTGGATTCAACAAACTCAAGGCATATTGAAGGGCTGGTTACGTAGGATTTGAAGTTGGCTGGTTTTGGTCGACGATCTGAGGTGTATCTTGAGTCGACTTTACTAAGAAAGACACACTTTGGGTCAGTCGATTACTGTGGGGATGTACACCCAAGTAGTAGCGTATTGTTGTGTGAGCATTACATTATACCGTATGCTACCAAAAACGACAAAACAACCAGCAAACGAAACAATTCCAGAAACAGGGATTTGATTGCATTGAAACTAATTTGCAATAAAAATAGGCAAATCTACTCGTATGCAAACACAAATTGACAAGCAATTTACCTTTAGCACAGTTTTCGCTTTTTAAAAAGGTACCTTGAATGTGTTAAAAATTTGCTGATGCAGTACTAACCGTAACTGGTTGGCAATAAAATCGCTGAAAATCGATTCCATAGAAAATGGCAGATTTTTATTGGGATTAAAGCAACGCAGTGCATACTAAATAATACTGGCGGGGTTGAAGCATAGAAACAAACATTGTATTTGGTTGGTTAGAGATTAAATTGCTAAAATTATGCAGATATTTGTATGACCTTTGTAAAGGACTGCCTCTTCTACATTTTAACTAACCCTTAACGCAGCACGCACTCAACGTGGCAACATTTTGCCATTTGATCGGACACATGCCGGTGCACACATGACAGACGTGCTAAACGAAATCACATATATCATCAGCACACCATTGCGCCTTTATTTTTATATGCCAACCGTTTTCGAGATTGTCATTCGAATTCAGCCTTCCGCTTGTCACCGGCCTTGTGACGATTTTAATTAATGACTTTCGCATCGTTTGCCACGACTATGACACTGCTTTGTGTGCAAGTTAACGACAGCCTCCACACAGCCACTTGAACATAACTGTAAACAATATTGAATCTTTACACTTTGTACTTGTGCGGGATCGTAAATTAAAATCTTTGCTTATTTAAGAATTCGATATACTTTTTCCGTTCGCATTAGAATAATCCATTCTTATACAAACAATATTTGTAGACCTCACAAGAAGGCATAATAAAATTAAAACAGAACACTTAACGTTCTGCCTAAAAATGCTGAATATGATATTAATGTAAATTGACACTTTCTTTGTTTCCAACTCAGCTTCAATATGTAATAACCCTAAGTAAATAATAAGAAAATGTATAAATATTAGTAACTTGAAAATAAAGGATAGATTTTGTCTCCGGCAATCGTACCGATATGACGTATTTTATTTCTCTGCGCGTTTGCAGATAGAAAATTATATTTTTTTATAAATTCCCGCGATACGGGAATTAATTGGCGCCCAACGTGGGGCCACGAAAAACAAAATATCCTTAGGAAAGGATACGTGATCGTGGTCATTAAATTGAACTCACACATAAAAGATCCTTATAAAGGACAAATAACGAAAAAATAAAATCCTTGTGAGAAAAGTAATAAATATGCAAAAAAAGCATAACAATAAAAGTGAGAAAAATTAAAAATTAAAAAGTTAAAACCAAAACGTGCTATATCACGTAAACTAACTAAATCTTTAATATAACACGGGTCGTGCCGCGTAAACAAAAAATAATAATTAATGTTAAAATAAAATATATTTTAAATAAAAAATACCGAAAAAAAAAAAAAACACTAAAAACAACGTGAGAAGTGCAGGACAACATTGGAGAAAACAATTATACTCAGAAGACAACATTGAAGAAAACAATTATACTCAGAAGACAACATTGAAGAAAACAATTATACTCAGAGGACAACATTGGAGAAAAGACAACGTGGGAAGTTCCAGAAAATTTATAGAAAACAGTAAGATTAATAACATTAAAATTATATATATATATATTTATGGGGAACACCCAAATTAAACCTAAGTATATTAGATTATACTACTGCAAAAATTGCGGTGGGGATCACAAAGAGAAAAAGTGCCCCAGAAAAAAATAAAACATAATTTATGGTTTGTACAACCAATAATAAAATAAAATAAAGCTGCGATTCACCACCTTCGGGGGGACCCTCCAGCTTATAACAAATAAAAAACTCTGCGATTCACCACCTTCGGGGGGACCCTCCAGAGAATCATAAAAATGTTTAAAGTCTATACGACTAATTATATAAAATTTGTTTTAAAGAAATGACTGACTCGGACGCCCTACCCGATCATCTGAATTACGACTTAATAAACAAAATAGTAGACAATTTAAACGATTACGGAAATAAAGAGAATACAGAAGGTTTTGTTTTTAATTATTACTATCAACAAAAACAAAAGATAGATTGCATGAACAAAGTGTTCTCTCTTATATAGGGAAAGAGCCAAACGCCACATTAGAAGATTATTATAATAGGGATACGATAGAAACTGAAACTATAGCTATGATACAGAGATCAAAAAGACCGCAATGATATAAAATTATATAAAAAATAAGTAAAAATATAAATTAAGGCTCGACCAGCCATATAACAAATTTAAAAAACCCTCATAACTTAGCTCAATTCTGCGAATCCTACAAAAAAGGACCCTCCAGAATAGAAGAGCATCTCTTCCTAGAAGAGATTATACAAATATAAAATAATAATAAAATTCTTTCTCTAAACTTTAGAAAAAATAATATTAATTAATCATGGCTAATGAGGCAGGATTAACGGTAGATCTAATTACGCGCCTGATTGCGGAAAGTAATATTACATAAAGCGCAAGAAATAGACAGATTAAAAACTCAGGTTGAAATTGAATCACACAGAGTAACAGATTTTCAGACGGAAATAATAAATGACAATATTCAGTGTCATGAGTCACTGGATGTTATAAAATCCTTACCAGAATTTGCGGGAAGGATAAACGCTTATGTTAGCTGGCGAGAAGCAGCACATAACGCTATGAGCCTATATATAAGAGGTAGCCGAAAGTACTTCGCAGCCCTTACGATTATGCGTAACAAAATTACACTAGAAGCAAATGACACATTAACCAACCATGGTACTGTGTTAAATTTTGACGCAATAATCGCGCGTCTCGACTTTGCATATTCAGACAAACGTCAATACATATCATAGAACAGGAAATGAGTGTTCTATGACAAGGCTCAATGACAGTCATTGAATATTATAATTTAGTCAACAAAAACTAACGTTGATGACTAATAAAACCATTATGACTTATGGAGGGGCCGCACCAATAACAAAAGAATTGAATAAAAAGAATAGAGACCAGGCTCTTAGAATCTTTATAACTGGACTTAACGCTCCATTAAGAGATATTATATTTTCCCTCTGTCCGGAAGATTTGCCAGATGCATTGGCCAAAGCTCAGGAATTAGAGTCCAATAATCAGAGAGCTCGATTTGCACAAAATTTTGCAAATGAAAAGGACAAGAGTAAAACAGTTATATCCAAGTAATAATTTACGATTTCCTCAAAGGAACAACATGCCAAAACCAGAACCAATGGACATAGATCCATCTATGTCTAGATTATACCGAAGGGAAACTTACCAAAAGCCCCAACAAAGCAATAACCATAAATACCAAAATTTTGGAAAACCATTAGCCAGTACAAGCCATCAAACCAATATGGACCAATCAAACAGGTATATTTCAAATAAAAACAACCAAGGAATAAAACGACCAAGGGAAAGCAATTATAGCTTTCGCCCACAAGAAAAAACCCAAAAATTAAACAACATGAATTAGAGACATTTTTTAGACAAGGAGGGATGAACTCCCTATCTAAAACTCTACGACTCAAAAATAAAGAAAAGTTTAAAAGCTCTAGTCGATACAGGAGCAACCTCTTGCTACATTAAGCCTGGGGTTTATAATAACAAAAACGAACTAGCCATTTATAAACGGATAAAAACCGTGAACGGCTATTCCATAATAAAGTATTATCATATAATAACCATATTTGGGGTCGAAGGAATTTTCTACGAAATAGAAGGTTTAGAATCGGATCTCCTTTTGGGATACAATTTCCTTAAAAAAATTGAGGCACTTATCGATGTGCCCAATGGGAAAATAAATTATATGGAAAAAAATAATAATAAAAATGAAGCAAACAGTATGAACATTTATTTTGAAAATAAAAATGGAGAAAATATAAAAGTCACGGACCCAAAAGTTTCCGCTCAACCAACCGATAAAAATATTGGTATAAATAAAAAAGGTAAGGAACATAAAGATTCCGTAAAACTAGCCGAAGCAATTACCGGCAATATTATATTAAAAAAATTTATTTTGGGACAAAAAGATCCTAAAACGCCAGCTGAAGATTTATACCAGCAGAATGAAAATAATAAATATACAAAAAATATTGTGGAACGAAGAAGTTCTACAACGCCAGTCGATGTATTTACCGACAATATAGAAAAGGAAAACTATCTAAACAAAATTATTTTGGAGGAAAAATTCTCTAAAGCGCCAGCCGATGAACTTACCGGCAACATGAACGATAACTATTCAATAGTGAGTGAAAGTGGCTCAGAAATGAATGGTGATAATGACAATTATTATTCGGAAAATAATTCCGAAAGTTCAAACAATGAAAATCAAGATGAAGAATTGAGAGATCTTAAAACACATATAAAAGAAAAAATTGCTCACATGCATTCAAGAATTAATACAAACTTTCCCTTTATGACAAAAAGTAAAAGCGGAAATAAGAATGAAAAATGAGGATCCGATATGGAGCAGACAATATCCATATCCCTTATCTGTAAATTCATTTATTAATGAAGAAATAAAAAAATTGATTAATGAAAATATCATAAGACCGAGTAAAAGTCCGTATAATTCACCTATTTGGGTGGTACCAAAAAAGGGTAAAAATGAGAATGGAACACCAAAACTTAGAATGGTAATTGATTACAAAAAGCTAAATGAGCATACAATTTCCGATCGTTATCCTATTCCGGATACTAACGTAATATTGTCTAATTTAGGCAAAGCAAAATATTTTTCAAGCATCGATCTAGAATCAGGATTTCATTAAATTTTAATGTCAAAGAATGATATTGAGAAAACAGCCTTTTCCGTTAATAATGGGAAATATGAATTTTTGAGAATGCCTTTTGGTTTAAAAAATGCTCCTAGAATTTTTCAGAGAGCAATGGATGACATATTGCGAGAACATATTGGAAAAATTTGTCACGTTTATATGGATGATATAATTATTTTTTCAAAAAATATAACTCAACACTTAAAGGATTTGGAAACAATTACAGAAATTTTTTAAAAATGCTAATATGAAAATTTCATTAGAAAAATCAAAATTTTTCGCGAAAGAAATACAGTTTTTGGGTTATGTAGTAGCTAAAAATGTTATCAAAACAGACCCAAATAAAATAAAATTAATATTAAATTATCCAATACCAAGAAACTTGCGGGAATTAAGAGGTTTCTTAGGGCTTGCAGGATATTATCGTAAATTTGTTAAAGACTATGCAGCGATAGCCAAACCTTTGACAAAATACCTATCAGGAGAAAATGGTAGGATTTCTAAAAATAAATCAAAAAAATTTGAAATAACTCTAGATGACGAAGGAATATCTGCATTAAATAAATTAAAGAATCATTTGGCTTCAGAAATGGAATTAACACAACCTGATTACTCAAAAATATTTGTATTAACTACCGATGCATCTAACTTTGCAATGGGTGCGGTACTATCACAAGGAGGTAAACCAATTACCTTCATCTCAAAAACTCTTAATAAAACTGAAAGAAATTACGCAACTAATGAGAAGGAGCTTTATGCCATTGTTTGGGCACTAAAAAATCTACGAAATTACCTCTACGGTGTAACCAATTTGGAAATACATACTGAGTCATCAACCATTAACATTTGCTTTATCACCCCGTAACCCGAATCCAAAAATGAAAAGATGGCACGCAATTATAGAAGAATTCTCTCCTAAATTTGTATACCAACCCGGTAAAACCAATGTAGTAGCAGACGCACTTTCCCGTCTTCAATTAAACCACTTAACAAACGAATCGGAAGATTCAGAACACTCAGCACAGAGTAGTGAAAACAATCAAATAAAGGAAACACAAAAACCATTAAATCAGTTTAAACAGCAAATTGTACTAAGTAAAAATAGGTTCACGATTCATGAGTTAATCGAAACATTTGGGAATAAAGGCATTTAATAGAGTATGATACAATAGAAAATTTAATGACGATTTTGAAAGAATATATTCAACCAAAGTTAGTGACGGCGATTCACTGCACTGTTGAAGACTTGCACGAAATCCAAGAAGCTCTAAAACAAACCTTTTCAAAACAAATTTGTATTTACCAAACTGTTTCCAATGGATATTATTAATAGAGAAGATCAGTCCGGATTAATCGAACAAACCCATAATAGAGCTCATCGAAGCTATAATGAAAAATCTTAAACAAATAGAGAAATTGTATTATTGGCCCGAAATGAGGAAAAAGAATGAAAGAATACATTCGAAATTGTATGATATGCAATAAAAATAAATATGATCGCCATCCTAAGAAAATACCAATAGGTAAAGCCCCAATTCCAGAGAAAGAAGGAGAACAGCTTCACTTAGACATTTTTTACGCACAAAACTAAAATTTATCACATGTGTAGACGCCTATTCAAAATTTTTAATATTGAAGCATATAGAAGACAAGTCAAATATCGAAGAAAAGGTTTTAGAATTACTACAAACCTTCACAGATGTAAAACAAATTACTTTAGATAATGAACCAAGCTTTACCACACCAACATTTAAATCCTTAATGCAAAGGTTAAATATTGAAATTTACTTTTGTGATCCACGTCATAGCACAACTAATGGACAAGTTGAAAGAGTTCATTCAACTATAATTGAAATAGCCAGATGTATAAAAGAAGAATACAATATTGTCAGTAATTTAGAAACAGTACTTAGAGCAGCGCAACAATACAATAAAACAATACATTCAGTAACGAAATTTAAACCAAATGAAGTACTTTATAATAAGGTAAGCCATGAAAATTTACCAACCACTTTAAAGCAAGCACAAGAAAAAATGCTAATGTCTCATAATAAACATAGGACAGATAAGCAATATCATCCTGGACAAATTATTTATGAAAAAATAATAGGAGAAAGAAATAAATTAGAACCTAGGTATAAGAAACAACAAGTTAAAGAAAACTTGGGAAATAAGATAATAATAAATAATAGAAACAGAATTATACATAAAGATAACATAAAATCATAATTATTTATAGGTTTTCAAAATGATCCTTTCAATTTTCACATTATTAATTGGCTTAACGACAGCTGATATCATAGATTATACCCGACAGGACTACGTACTTATTGAAAATGGAGACGTTTCCATTTATGAAGAATATGGAGATATATTTCACATCATTAATTTAACAATCTTTGAAAATATAATAGCAAAAGAAAAATCAAGTTTTTATGACAGTATCAAATATGAGATAGATAATCAAGATAATATAGAATTTACCACTGAAGAAACAGAATCAGAAATATTATTAATCGAAACTTTATTAGGACAGTTAAAACAAAACCATATTAGACAAAAAAGAGGAATAAATGAATTAGGTACACTTTGGAAATGGATAGCAGGAACTCCAGACCATGACGATTTCATAAAAATAAATGATAGATTAAATGATCTAACAATAAATAACAATAAACAATTTACTACAAATTCAGAAATTTTTAAAGTAATAACAGAATTAACTGATACAATAAATAATATTAAAGGTGATAACACAGCCAGAAAAATCAAAAGAAGAAGAAATCAATACATTATACATGAACTACAAAATATAATAAATACAATAACATTTGGGAAAATAGGAATTTTAAATCCAACAATTTTACATTTTGATGAATTAAAAAATATAACATATTACCAACATGGCACAATGACCATTACAGACTTAATGGACATTTCAAAATTTAAAATAGCACAAAAAGGAGATATAATTATACTTTATATCAAATACCCTAAAATAGAATTAACATGTAAATACTATGATGTAAGAGCAATAGCTCAATTAGATGGTAAGCTTATAATTGATCAGAACATAACGTATTGTAATAATAATTTTTTTAATATACAAAATTGTAAAACTGAAATTACAAAAACATATTGCAAATTAAATAAAAAAAGTACATGTTTATCAGAAATATTAAATAAAAAACAAGGAAAATGTAAAAAATTAAAAGAGAAAAATTTGAAAATAGAAGAAATAAAACCAGGAGCAATATTAATCTCAGGAAAAAATATTGTAGACAATCAAACATTAAATGGAACATATTTAATAACATTTGAAAATAATACAGTGATTAATAATCAAACTTATGAAAATATAGAAACAAAAATCTGGAATTATTTTAAAAACAACCATATCAATAATTTTGAAATTTTAGAATATATTGAAACAACTAATAAACTGTTAAAATTAGATAATATAAACATTTTAGCAGAACGGAATAAGGATATCAAAGTCTATTCATATTTTTGGTACATCATTTTAATCTTGGGAATACTTTTCATAATTTACATAATATTAAAATTAAAAAAAATCTCGCGAAATTCCCAAACCAATAGAAAATGTGCAACTACAAGAAGTCACATATAATGCTCTTTTAGATCAAATATATAAATTAACTCAAAATAATAGTGAATCGGGGACGATTCATCTTAGGAAGGGGGGAGTTAACGACAGCCTCCACACAGCCACTTGAACATAACTGTAAACAATATTGAATCTTTACACTTTGTACTTGTGCGGGATCGTAAATTAAAATCTTTGCTTATTTAAGAATTCGATATACTTTTTCCGTTCGCATTAGAATAATCCATTCTTATACAAACAATATTTGTAGACCTCACAAGAAGGCATAATAAAATTAAAACAGAACACTTAACGTTCTGCCTAAAAATGCTGAATATGATATTAATGTAAATTGACACTTTCTTTGTTTCCAACTCAGCTTCAATATGTAATAACCCTAAGTAAATAATAAGAAAATGTATAAATATTAGTAACTTGAAAATAAAGGATAGATTTTGTCTCCGGCAATCGTACCGATATGACGTATTTTATTTCTCTGCGCGTTTGCAGATAGAAAATTATATTTTTTTATAAATTCCCGCGATACGGGAATTAATTTGCACACACAGTTACTTGCCCATCGTTTTTGTTGCATGCAGTCAACGCTGACGGTTGTTTTTGCTTTACTGTTGCTATGCCACAAAACAGTATTTCACGAGAGCTATGCTAATCGTTTGCTCAACAGTTGTCGAGTAGTTGAGTGGGTGTTGTGACGGCCCATTCACTCGCACTCGCTTTGCGTCTGTCATGCTTGGATTGGATTGGGTTACACTGTGTGCTGTGTGGCCGTTGGCAGTGAGGTGACAAGTGCTTACGTGCGACAATCGATACCCTTGCCGTTTGTTATTTGTGTTAGCAATTAGCAGCGACAACACCACCACCAACAACAAAAAGGTAGCAAACTACTTGAAGACAAATTTCTCCTGCAAATATTGTTAAATTTCTGTCGACAAAAAGGATTTAATATCATTAGCACTCATGAGAATGTAAATAATGTGAACTGGAAGATATTGAAATAAAATGGCGGAAATCAACCGAAGGAACTAAAATTCTGCCAATCGGTACCTTCTTCATTTATAGTACGAGGGCTGCTATATATATTTCTGGCCTAGGCAACACTAAGTGTTGCCAGGTGCAATCTGACATTTCCATTGGAATGTTTGACATTTTTTAGCATAACATCACTCAGAACGTTTTGTCATTTAATCGTGAATTGTTTTATTTACAGGGAATTAAAAAATTCATCTCGGCCAAAAAATGGAATTAACTCGTGAACATTTTCGTGCGATAATTTTTCACAACAAGAGTGCATCGATGAACTAAACTCTTTGTATGGCTATGAAGCACCATCCTATAGCACTGTGAAAAACTGGTACAACGAATTCAATCGTGGCCGACGCTCGCTCAAAGACGAATTCCGTGAAGGTCGTCCAAAAACAGCCGTTGTGCCAGAAATAATCGATGCCGTACGTGAACTGATAATAGTTAGAAGCATGCCTATGCATTTCTCCCACCAGCATACATTCGATATTGCATAAACTCCTGGCCGTAAAAAAGTTTTGTTCTCGTTGGATCACGCACAATTTGACAATCGCTCAAAAAAAGGCTAAAAAAAAAGTGCTTCGAAAATTGGTTTGAGCGCATGCAATAGTGTATAAATCTTGATGGAGAATATTTTGAAAAACAATAAAACCATTTTCGTTGATAAATATTCCTATTTTCATTATTAGGCCAGAAATATATATAGCAGCCCTCGTATATAAATACATATATTGTACGTTGCAAGAATCTCAACGAATTTAGAATTGTGTTATCTTTAATGTGTTAAAAATATATTTTCGAACTTTCACTAAAGGATGTTAAATTGATGTTATGCGCTGATTTTGTTCCAGTGGGTCTGTTAGTTGCTAAGAAATGGAGTTTCAATATAAAGTAAACCGCGCTATGTCTATCTTGACAGAGAACTCTATAGCTATCTGTACAATTTCTTGAAGAGAGTACAAAATCAATGAGAGGAGAGTTAATTAATAGTACTAAAGGCTTATATTATGGTAGATCGATATAAATCAGTGCTTTAATTGAACAAAGGCTTTTTAATTGATCAATTAGCTCCTGTGCGAAAATGCTATTAGTCGAGCTTATGTTCGCATTTGTAGATGTTTTTCGACAAAAGAAGTATTTTACCAGATAAGTAAATTGAAAGTGCCTCTAAATATTTTATAATTCTAGTTTTCACTACCGAAATGCACTTACTACAAAATTAACTTTTGATGCATTGGAAAAACGAGCTCACGAAGCTGAGTCAGTATATAATTTTACAATATGAGGTGTTTTATGAAGAGAATACTACTTAACGCGGATGGATATTGTTATTCAACAGCGTCAAAATGGATTTTAACCGAAAATGACTTGACTATAATTATTAGGATAACCTCAAATCTAATCAAACGTTTTTCTTTAATAGAGCTTTGTCAGTTTATTATATTTTACAGGCCAACACTCAATTTGCTTCTTTGAATTTATCAACTGATTCTAGTTAATTTGGGTGCGCTGAATTCAAATCTGTATTTAGTTTGTCTCTATTAGCTCTCATGATAAAAAATGACGAAAACCGAAAACCTATACAGTGTCATAACTAAGCCATAAATAAAGTTATGAAAATAAAATTTAGAACATAGGATCGCAATAGGAAGGGGCACATTTGTTTGTAATTTTTTTGGAAAAGTGGGCGTGACCCCGCCCCAAATAGGTTTTTTGTATATATCTTGCAAACCAATAAAGCTATATAAACCAAACTTTCTGCAGTCGTTTCTCTTACCCGTTTCCTTATACAGTCTAAAAATGAAAGAAATCGGATAATAACCACGCCCGCCTCCCATACAAAGGTTAGGTTGAAAATTACTAAAAGTGCTTTAACTCACTAACGAGAAACGTCGGAAACACCAAATTTTACATAAGAAATGGCAGAAGAAAGCTGCACTGAGATTAATTTTTTGTCATAATCGGGCCATGACTTTTCAAGGCCCCTGATATAGAACATGAAGAACTCAGTGCCTAAGGGTAATTTTTCACCGAAAATATAGGTAAATCTCTCAGATATTTTAATGTAATTCATTCCCTCTGAATTTTTTTCTTATAACAGTTTGTCTCTGTACCAAAAATGGTTAAAATCGGGTCATAACTTCCCCCAGATCCCATATACCTAATTATAAGTAATATTAAATTAAGTGAGCGTATAGTCTTCGATACATTGTATCTTGGTGGTGAAAACGAGTGAAATCGGTTTAGGAATTACCTCAGTCCCCATATACTATTTATGATGATTTTCGTTATTCTATTGAACTTTATGCCGAATATATGGGTCGAATTGTGTTATCTTTATAAAATTACATCAATAAATTGCGAGAGTATAAAATGTTCGGTTGCACCCGAACTTAGCCTTTCCTTACTTGTTTCCCAAATTTGTTTCATCAAAATTTTTTGTTTGCTGTTATAGTTATTGCCAAAAAAACCCAATTTTTTTAAGTATTTAAAAAGTAAAACTTTTCCACAGGAATATAAAAAAAATTAAAAAGAAGTAAAAGAAAGAAAAAAGCATTAAAAATATAATATACATATATAATTCCAGTTACAGAATGTAGAGCGTCTTTTAAGAGACAATCTGGAATGAACAGACGGATCAGAGTCTTTGCAAATTCCAACAGTAGTTTGCCATCATATGTGTATCCCACCTTCCTTGGTACCGATTCTCCATAATTTTGATATTTTGGTGAAACCTTTCTCCTTGTTCTTCGCTTAAAATACCCAAATTTTCGGGAAATCGGTCCAAGTGACTGTGCAAATAATGGACTTTAATAATCATGTAATTTGGAGTTTTATTATTTCCCAAGAAATTTTTTATAACTTACACGAATGATGCCCACGCATTTCGTTCAGTTTCGATCATTGACTCAAAAATAAGCAAAACATTTCCCATCGCGATTCAGAGCCTTAACAAACTGCTTCATGTGTCCTAATTTGATGTGCAACGTTGGTAGGACGATCTTTTCCCGTGGAACTAAAGCTTCATTTGCAATATTTTTATCGCCAATGTTGTTGCTTGGATCTGCTATCCCAGAGACACAAAAAGCAAGGGTACTTAGTATAACCACTCTGTTTTCCAAGAAGAAATTTGACCATTTTAAGATCAACACAAATGATCCATTGGTGGTCTTGGTATTTTATCTTTTTCATCACTAATGTAATGTTGTTATATTCTTCTTTCATTGTTGTTGAGTGCGCAATGGGAATTGATGCATACACATTGTCATTGTGCAATAAGAAGCACTTCACTCTTGTTACTGTCCACGTAAAGACGCCAATCGCTAGGTAGATACTTGGATAGCCCCATTTCCTGCATAAGACCATTTATATTATTACAAAACACTAGATTGCCTTCTTTAGTAAAGTAAATGTGAAAGCTTTATCCCTGGTTCGGTAATAAGTTATTTTTGTTCCACGTTCTAACAATTTCTTATCTTTAACCTCGAAGCTAACACTGCAGACGCTTCTTTTGATAAGGCCAAATCTCGAATTAAGTTATTCAACTCGCATTGATTAAATCGTTGAGAAATAGTTTCCGTGTCTTCGAAAACATTGACGCAATCACTTACATCATTAGCGGCATTATGTTAAAACTCCGAACACGGATCTGGAGAATCATTCAGTTTTGGAATGGGAACATCTTCGGAATGGGGAATTGGACGGCGTGCTGACGGTAAATCGGGATACTGCCATTTATATCGATTTTTCCTATTAATACCAGCAATACTCACTAAACAGAAGTAACAGTCCTCCAAATGATTTCTGGGCTCTCTCCAAACCATCTGCACACCAAACTTAAGCCTATTTCGTTTTCCTTGAGTCCACTATCGCAAATTTACATAGCAAGTATTGCACACAATGTGTGGAGCCCAGCTTTTATCTTGGTCACCAAGATCAACTCCAAAGTAATCTAAATACGATTTTGTAACAAATTCCGAAGTTGGTCTTATGTTTTCTTTAAAGGTGTATTCTCTACAATTGTAACAGTCAGCGTAATTTTTACACCGTCTTCTATTGGAAGTAATTTCCGATATGCAATTGGAGCGCAAAAATAACGTTCTCAATAATATTATACAAATAAAATTCCTACACAGTCACCGACTATCATTCGTGCTGAGCAGTTGTGTCGTTGTTATTTCCGAGTTTCCGCTAATCATTTAGCAACCCA
Source organism: Zeugodacus tau (assembly GCA_031772095.1). Classification (NCBI taxonomy): domain Eukaryota; kingdom Metazoa; phylum Arthropoda; class Insecta; order Diptera; family Tephritidae; genus Zeugodacus; species Zeugodacus tau. The sequence continues at coordinate 53,160,535 of CM062651.1, read as the reverse complement.
CGTGTGCTTCTACTTTGCTTAATCTACTCTTGCAAACATATTCGGTTTGCCGTATATAAGTGAAAAAAAAAACTTAATCACAGAATAGTGAGTGTTCTTTGATCAAAAATGCCCCAAGGGGCTACCCATTTCGGGGACAACAGGTTTGCTCTGCTTGCCCAGAGTCCCCAACCTAAGCGTAAAAAAGTGAATCAAAAACTGTCGGAAATTTTTCCTACTCTTCCACCTACTAAAAAAGACGATCCTAAATTTATTGTGCTAAAATCTGACGATACTTCCAAACCTCTTTCAAAAATCTCGTGTTTTCGTGTTCACAATGCTATTTTAACCATAAGCAAAAACATAAACAAAATCAGTGAGTTGCGTGATGGAAGCCTACTTATTCTGGTAAATAACAAACTCATTGCTGAGAAATTTATAAAAACCAAACATCTTCCCTCAATTGGATCAGTCACAGCGACCTATCATGAACACCTTAACTCCAATAAAGGTACGATCTATGCACCATTCCTCATAGACGTCCCGGAAGATGAAATAATTGAAGGCCTAAAGTCATATGAAGTGTCCTCCGTCTACAAATTCAAACGAGTAGTTGATGGTGTTGAAAAATACACTGGAGTAATGCTTATCTCCTTTAACTCCTACTCTCTTCCTACAAAAATTGACATCGCGTGGAGAATGACCTCTGTGCGCCCTTATATTCCAAATCCAATGCGATGCAAATTGTGCCAGAAATTGGGACACACGGCCAAACACTGCCGAAATTCTCCAATGTGCGTTATTTGCAGTCTTCCAATACACTTCCCTGAAAACTGCCAGCGTACGATGTGTATGAACTGCTCCGGGGATCACCCGTCCTCCGCCAACTCTTGTCCTAAGTTTCAGCAAGCAAAAGAAATACTGAAAATAAAAACCTTGGAAAAATGCAGCATGCGAGATGCCGTTAAAAAGTACAAAGACACTCTTCCAACCAACACCTTAACTGAATCATTTGCTTATGCACTAAAAACAACACCTCAAATTACACCACACTCAACCTCAAATAATATAAACATCAACCACACCCCAAATAAAGAAAATAATCAGTACACAGAAAACTGCTCAGCATCTATCTCCACTCCTTCCATAAGTGAACACAACTCTCCACCGACAATAAATAACAACGATATTCCCATAAACAATAACTTCGCAATTGGTCTTACCTCTCTCAGTCCAACAACATCTTCCCTAATTTTCAGCACTCTAAGTTCCATCAATAAACATCCAACCGCCAACAATAATCCACCTAACTCAATGGCATCCCACAATAGCTATATGCATGATTCTGATAAACCCACAATACACCAACATTCCAAACAAAAAGAACAAAATAAAACAGAAAATAACAAAGTTGAATACAGCAAAGATTCTCAATAATCACTGGAGTGAGCTTTCAACAGTTGACATTCAGCCAAGCTGACAACTCATTCTAGTTGATATCTCATTCTCTCTTAAGATTTCTCATCCCCTCTCTTCTTCAATCTTTCTAGTTATCTTTAATCTAAGCGCTTAATAAAGTACTCTCTTAACATGTGTACGATAATGCAATGGAACCTAAATGGCTACATTAACAATTACAACGAACTCCAGCTCTTAATTAAAGATTACGCACCATCAATAATACTCTTAAACGAAACACATATCGCTTACAAAAAGACTGCTCATACCCCCAAACAATACGTTGGTATATTCCACAACCTTCCACATAACAAAACGAATAAACAAGGCATTGGAGTTTTACTAAGAAGGGACATTCCATACAAAGTGAAACATATTCAGTCAAACTTGGCTGTGCTATCGATTGAAATATTTCTAACACAAAGAATTCACGTAATATGCTTATATATTCCTCCTGATCAACACTTCACCACAAACGACATCATGCAAATAACCAGACAATTTCCTTCCCCAATGATCTTGGCCGGTGACTTGAATGCATGGAGCCCGATATGGGGTTCAACGACAGTAAACTCCAGAGGAAAACATATAGAAAACGTAATCCTTTCCTCAAACTTAATCTCCTTAAACAATGGCTCAGCCACCCATTTTTCAACTTTCTCCACTTTTTCTCATGTTGACGTTACTTTGTGTACAGATACGCTCGCCGCCAAATGTGAATGGAACATACTAGACTACTTACATGGAAGTGACCACTTCCCCATAATACTAAAAGTACATTTGGGACCAATAAACAAATTCTATAAACCAAAAAATATTTTCAAAACCGATCACGCTGACTGGGTAAAATTCCAAACTCTCTGCAGAGCTAAATGTGATAAAAGCCCAACAGCAGTAAATCCCAACCAGGAAACCGCTCGAATAACGAAAATTATTCGCTCAGCAGCAAACGTCTCCATTCCACAAACTAATCATTCAAAAATTTCTAAAAATATCCCTTGGTGGAATAAACAATTAGCTTCTTTAAGAACAAAAAAACAAACTGCGTGGTATGACTACAAACGATGCCGCACACTAGAAAAACTTAGTAGCTTCAAAAAAGCCAACGCCTACTTTCGTCGATCCGTCAAACAAGCCAAGCGCAAATGTCTCGAAGATTTTACGCTCAAAATCAATCCTTCTTCCAATCCGAGACAAATCTGGGCTGACCTCAAAAAGTTAGCTGGTTCGCCCACCACGTCAGCAATCAGGTGCTTAAATTTGCCTTCAGGTCACTTAACCAACCCAATAGATATCGCAGAAGAATTTGTCAACCATTTTTCCAACAACAGTTCTGACAACAATTTCAGCACTCAGTTTCAAGCCCTCAAATCATCCACACTTTCAGAAAACGCCTCTATGTCTCCATCTATCTCACCCTCAGCAAAACAAATCGATTCCAGTGTTCAATTAAATGAGTTTGAGTATGCTCTATCCGGTGTAAGCGGCAAAACCCCCGGTTTAGATAAAATATCCTACCCTATGATCAAAAACGTGCCAATTGAGCTCAAACAACGAATCGTCAAACTTTACAATAAAATTCTAGACACCGGTATTTATCCCCAATTTTGGAAGACATCGAGCGTAATCCCTATTCTTAAACCCAATAAAGAATCAACAGATATCGACAGCTATAGACCAATCTCTCTACTACCATGCTTAGGCAAACTTTTCGAAAAAATAATTGCGAACCGGCTGTCGTGGTTCGCCCAGCGGAATAAGTTGATGACACCTAATCAAGTCGGTTATAAAAGAAGCCAAGGTACATTAGATGTATTACTCCTCCTCGACCACTCCATCTGCAACGCTCTGTCCAGTAGGAATCATTTATCAATATTATCCTTAGATTTCAACAAAGCCTTTGATAAAATCGGTGCCCACATTGTGCTGCGGCAATTAAAAAACTGGAAGATCGGTCCGAAAATTTTGAATTTCGTTAAAAGCTTTCTCACTAACCGTAAATTGAAAGTAAATGTTAATGGATTCTTCTCTTCCACACTTCCACTCGCAAACGGCACGCCGCAAGGTTCGCCACTTTCAACATTCCTCTTCATCACTGCATTTGATGAGATAAGTCGAATAATAAACACGCACAAAGGAATCGAGCACCAAATGTATGCAGATGATGTCGTTATTTACTCCAATAGTTCCGACCTCAAAGCATCCGAACATACATTTTCCAATATCCTTAATGAAATCTCTGAATGGTCGATAGTCTCCGGTGCACAGCTGTCACTAGAAAAAACGCATATCCTCCATATATGCAGAAAAACAAAATGCAGCGGAATAAAACTTTGCTTTAACAACACTAACATAGAATGCACAAAAGAATTAAAAATTCTAGGATTAGTTTTTGACTCTAAGTATAATTTTAATTCGCATTGTAAATACATTAGAAACTCTTTGCAATCAAGATTAAACATTGTAAAATATCTTTCGTCAAAATACTCGTTAATACATCCAAATACGCTCATCAATGTTGTCAGATCACTTCTTCTTTCAAAGATCGACTATGCGCTTCCGCTTTACGGACGAAGTTCGAAGAACAACATCAAACTTATATGTGCCCCATACCACTGCGCGATACGCCGTAGCCTCAGAGCTTTTCCAACATCACCAATTGAAAGCATTCTAGCGGAGTCAGGTCTACCAAGTGTACAAAATAGGATTGAAGACGCAACCCACAGACTGCTATCAAAAGCGGTTGAAAGCACAAACTCATCGCTGACCAAGGCCTTTGCCACTTCGCTGAGGCGTACCAGGCTACCAAGAATCCTTTCAGCTATAACAAAAAGCGTTATCTTTGCAAAAAAAAATGCTCTTCCACTGTCTGTGGGGAATAAAGTAAAGCCCCTTCATCCTCATTGGCTTATCCCGTGTGAATCACTCCCCAACAAACTATCCAAGCTGCCCAAACAGAACACGCCAAACGATGTTTTCAAAAAAACGTTCTTAGAAATGGAGCATGAATACGTAAAAAATGGCTGGAAGTTGATCTTCACAGACGGATCTAAGTCATCCGAATACACTTCCTTTTCCGTGGTCACGAACACAGGTAATACAATCTGCAACTGGCTTCTTCCTCATATGTGTTCGGTTTTCTCAGCAGAGGCATCTGCCATATTGAAGGCGGTCGAGCATGCAAAAAAACACTATGGTAAATACCTCATTTGCACCGACAGCAAGTCTTGCATCTCAGCCATTAAGTCGTTATCAAATTACAATCCGATAATAAGCAAAATCAGAGACGCCGTGATCAGCGCTCCGAGAAAAATCAAAATAATGTGGATTCCGGGCCACGTGGGAATAACTGGCAATCACCTCGCTGACGCCGCAGCCAAAAGTGTCAAAAACACACCGGCTCTTACTTACAACTATCTTTCGAAACAAGACATACGCAACTTCATCAAACGCAAAAGGCTCGAAGAAAACTTAAATGCTTGGAAACTTCACACCAATAGTTACGCCATCAACAACCCAGATAGAATACCAACCTTATACGGGCCCACCACGAAAATAAGCGCCATCAAAGCATACACTCGCCTCAGGATCGGACACACCATCCTAACTCACTCGCATATACTTATGGGAAAATCCCGTTCCAATTGCCCTTTTTGTGATAACTCCGTATCAATTCAACACATACTAGCTGACTGCCCAGTAATCCACTCAACATCACACTACTCTGACAACATTGACTTGGCACAAGCATTAAAAAATCCCTCAGATAAAAACGTAATGATTACATATAAATTTTTAAAAGATAGAAATTTACTAAAATACATCTAACACACTAACTACTAACTAACACAATAATAGTACCTAAGCTATTAATAAGGCGGCTGAAGGCCTAGTAGCCAGTGCTGCGATTTCATGTATTTATATAATAAATATTTTATTGTATAAATGATTATAAATAAAATAAATAAATAATAAAATTCCTACAACTACACAAAAAATAATATTTTCGGAAACTGCTTGTACCGATTTTTATATACCATCCAGTAAATGAGTTACTAAGTTAAATTAACCGAATTCATCAAAAAAGCATATCTTTAGCGAACCGGTTTGATACCTATAATTTTTTTCAGGTCATAAGTTAAGTGGAGGGTATAAAAAAGCTAAATTATGAAAACTAGAGCTGATTACAGATTTTCCAGCGCGCCCAAATTAACTAGAATCAGTTGATAAATTCAAAGAAGCAAAATTTTTTTTAATTTTGTCGGGCTGTGTTATTACTATATTATTGTATTATATTATATTATATTATATTATATTATATTATATTATATTATATTATATAATATTACATTATTTTATTTTATTTTATATCATATTATATTATATTATATTATTTATATTATGTCCGATGTCCATGGCATACTAGGATTATGGAGGGAACACTTCTCCGACCTGCTGAATGGCAGTGAAAGTATAACACCAGGAGATGGCGAAGCCGATTCCACAATCAATGACTATGGAAAAGATGTTCCATTATCTGACCGTGAAGAAATTCGAATAGCCATTACCCGCTTGAAGAACAACAAAGCGGCGGGGGGGGGGGCTCCTTAAGATCGCCTAAAAGCTTCTATCGAGTGTACTGAGTGAAAGACTAAAGCCCATCCTCAACAAACTGATTGGACCTTATCAGTGTGGCTTAGACCTAGAAAATCCAGAATTGACCAGATATTCACCATGCGCCAAATCTTGGAGAAGACCCGTGAAAAGAGGATCGGCACACACCATCTTTTTGTCGATTTTAAAGCTGATTTCGACAGCACGATAAGGAGCTTCCTTTATGCCGCGATATCTGAATTTGGTATCCCCGCAAAACTAATACGGCTGTGTAAGTTGACGTTGAGCAACACCAAAAGCTCCGTCATTATTGAGAAGGACCTCTCCGAGCCGTTCGGTACCAAACGAGGTTTCAAACAAGGTGACTCACTATCATGCGACTTCTTCAATCTATTGTTGGAAAAAATTATACGTGCTGCAGATCTAAATAGAGAAGGTACAATCTTCTATAAGAGTGTACAGCAGCTGGCGTACTGATATACTGATATCATCGGAAGCAACAACAGCGTCGTTTGTTCTGCTTTTTCCCGCCTGGATAAGGAGGCGAAGCGAATGGGTCTGGAGGTGAATGAGGACAAGACGAAATATCTCCTGTCATCAAACAAACGGTCTGCGCATTCGCGTCTTGGCTCCCCCGTCACTGTTGACAGCCATAACTTTGAAGTAGTAGATAGTTTCGTATATCTGGGAATCAGCATCAACAACACGAACAATGTCAGCCTCGAAATCTAGCGCAGAATCACTCTTGCCAACAGGTGTTACTTTGGACCATAATCAAACTCTACAAGTCGCTTATCATTCCCGTCCTGCTATATGGTGCAGAAGCTTGGACGATGTCAACATCAGATGAGACGACACTAGGAGCTTTCGAAAGGAAAATTTTGCGCAAGATTTCTCAGAACATTGGCAACGGCGAATACCGCAGACGATGCAACTATGAGCTGTACGAGTTATATGACGACATTGACATAGTTCAGCGAATAAAAAGACAGCGGCTACGTTGGCTAGGTCATGTTGTCCGAATGGACGAAAACACTCCGGCTTGGAAAGTGTTCGATGCAGTACCCGCCGGAGGAAGCCAAGGAAGGGGAAGGCCTCCACCCCGTTGGAGGAACCAGGTGGGGAGCGACCTGGTTACTCTTGGGATCTCCAACTGGCGCCGAACTGCGAAGGAGAGAGAAAAGTGGCGCACTGTCATCGATTCGCCCGTAACCGGTTAAACGGTTCCAACGTCAATCACATACATAGATACTACATACAAGAAATATCATAGTAAAATTAAACATTTAACGAGGGATATACTGAAAATATATTGGAACATATAACTAAATATAAGCTGTTCCAATATATATAATTAAGTGAGAATATTACCGATATCATATACGGTAGTACCAATTATGACTGTTAACCTTTCCACAGCTAACAACTTTTGGTATGAAACAGTTGCTTAATGAATTACAATTTATATGCAATGACAAATTAATAATCAAACAACATCAGTCATATATAACTATAACAAACATGTGTATATGTATGTGTAAGTTAGCCGGTGTATGAACATAAATAAATCTGCATGCAGTGCGCAGATAAGTGCCGCAATTGACAATCAATGCAATATTCACCGTTAATTGACAACTGATGACATTCAAAACGTTGCCGGACAATCGCTACAACTCACAAGAGCAATAACAACAACAACAAAATGGTAAGCAGCAACAACTTGTTGTCGTGTTTAAGCGGCAAAATGTACGTCAGTAACTAATTATAAAATATCTGATTGTAACAATTCGCTGATATGACAATCATGTGAAATGCAAAACGAGCGTTTATAACAACGTCATGGCGCTCGGTCATGTCATGTCAAAATGTCAAATATCAGACACATTCAGCACCAGTATGCATTTTTTGCCGACACATACATGGTATAGATATGTCTATACACATATATGCTTGAATTGCTTGTTAAAAATTGCGCGTAAATATTAACTTTATTTAATCCATTTTAAATATAATACATACATAAAAAAGTTTGCAAAATATTTTTTTATCTCTACATTTAAATTTTTTTCTATTATCACAGTTATATATGTAAATACACATATGTATGTATTTGCTATGAGTATTTTATTTATTACTTGTACGCAAACTCAATTCTGTCTGGTTTTTACTAGCTCTGTAGCTATATATGTATGTATGTATGTATAGTGTAGGCAGAGATATGCTTTATTTATATAAATGTTTTGTGTTTGTAATAGTGAGAAACTGGCAGTAGAAAGTTCACATATGTTCAGTTATGAGATCCAATGTGCTGTCTAATAACTCTAATTACTTATAAAAATATCAAAAATATTAGTATATTGTTCAAAATCAATAAATTTCTTTGAAGAGTGGGCTTTCTTTGATACTTAATAATTAGGAACGCGTATTTTTTTTTTGTTTGTTTTGTTGAACACGTTATACAACGGTATTTGCGCCCAAATGTCATGTCAAAAGCTGCTTAATTACTTAGAGTTAAATAGCTACGCTAATTACAAATACCAATGTCAAGGGTGGAATTAATTGTTCAAATTACCAATGGCTTACTGGGTTGAACGTTGAATGCGCGCAAACAAATTTCGGCACACCCATTTGACAGCAGCAATTTCATTACTTTATCAAAGGCAGCAACAGTTGAGCGCGTTGAAATGTACAATTACGAAACTAAAGTGATGATTAGAAGTTGCTTTATACCTATGCATATATTCGTATACTCGTATGTATAAATGTATATGTATGTATGTATGAATGTATGTATATGCATGTAGTATACGCTTATCATCCATTGAAGTATTTATTAATAAACATATTAGAGCTTGGTAGAAATGAATTTGTTGCCTGCCAACGGAATTGAATTGCAATTTTCACATTTTTAAATATTTATTAAAATTATGTAATTGCAGTACGACAAACGATGAGTGAGTAAAGCAAATTTCAAATACATCAACACACGCACTATGTTAAATAGCCTAAGCGCTTGTGGTGGTGGTGCGTGCAAATTCGCCTAATGCTTCTAATTGAAGTAGTTAATCCCATAGGCGTACGTACAATTCAAGAACACACATTAATTATGTAATTAGCCGGTTGCTAAGGCACATATATGTGTGTATATTAGATGTGTTCAAAAAATAACGGGAATTTCCAAAAGTTCAAGTGTCAAATATTTTACTATGTAGATATACACCACTTAAGTACGAAAAAATTTACGGCTATATTCATTACTTTCTTTGTCTGTAGCAACCGCTAAAGTTAGACAAAAATCAAAAATTCCCGTTATTTTTTGAACACACTTGCGTATGTTAACAATTTTATTGCCATTACTAAGCGCTTAGTCGGTTCATGAGTCGGTCAATATTATTGTTCAATTATATATGTATCTGCATATGTTTAAATATTGCTAAAAGCGCATAATTTGGCAAATTTTAATCGGTTTGCACAATATTATTGCGCAACTTCAAAGCGCTTTATGTGCACAGAATAATTTGACTACAAATGTACCACATAGTTGGGGTTTTTAAACAACTGAAAACAAAGTTTCGAAATCTACGTTTGTCCATTGTAAACAAAAATAGCCAAAAGTACCGTCACTTTGAAACCAATAACTTGAGAACGATCGCATGAAATGCCTTGAAACTGCGATAAGGATGGAGATATCTTGTTTGTGGCGTGATCTTTTGGTCAAACCAAAAACATTAAAGTCATTGTACATAGTGTGCCTACGTGACTACACACAGAAACTGCCGTTTAAGAGAATATATGCAACTCAACTGAGTTTGAAGACAACTTAAACAAACTGGACAGTGTTGGCACATATATAGGTGTGGTAATACACAGCTAGTTATGCATGTAGTTGATATAGAGCTGCCAAATTAGTCGCTATATGCACAACCAAAACCATGCAAATATACGATACATACAAGTCAAATTAAAGTGTGTGTGTGAATGCTCAAATGCAGTTGTGTGTCAACATTAGGGTGGTACAAGTTCTAAGTGCTCAAAGAAATTCATTTAAAACACCAGCGTAACCTTTTAAAAGTTGTATGGAAATTTGTGTAGACGAAGTCAAATCTGAGCACTGGCATGGGTTTAACATTTTTTTATTGGGTATGAGGTTCTATGCTTCAATCGGAAAAACAGGAATGAATGATGACGACGATGGAAAATGGCAAACATATTTTCTTCGAAGGCTCATTATTCCCAGTGACCATTCGACATAATAAAATATTACAGCTTAACTTTGTTATACTGTCGCAATTCATTGACTTTGACATTCGGTGTAAAAGAAGATTTTAGACAAGCAACCGAACATTTTATACTCTCGAAATTTATTTATTTATTTATTGATATAGTTTTATTAAGATAACACACAATTTGACCCACTAGAATAACGAAAATCATCATATATAGTATATTAGGATCGATTTCACTAATTTTCACCACCAAGGTACACTACACTAAATTTTGCTAAGATATCTCACATATAAATCGATATATGCGGTATAAAGCCCATCGGAAGTTTGATATTCCGAATATGCTAGAGGAAGTTATCACCAAATTTTAAACATTTTTGGTACAGAGACACACTATTAGAAGATTCTCTCTGAATTAAATTAAAATATCTGAGAGATTTACTAATATTTTCGGTGAAAAATTACCCTTAGACACTGATTTCTTCATATTCGATAACCGGGGCATTGAAAAGTCATAGTCCGATTTCGACAATTTTTCCACAAGTGAAGCCCGCTTATGCGGTTCTGCGTAGGGTTTGGGACCCACCACATAAAAACACCCCCCAATGAAAAGGAAGAAACAGCCTCGGATGAGAGACCCCAATTTTGATGACGACCACTGCAAACGTTTAAAGGACTACGAATTAAGGGCATGCACCTGGAATGTCCGGACCCTTAATTGGGAAGGTGCCTCTGCCCAGCTGGTTGATGTCCTCGTAAGAGTAAAGGCTGACATCACCGCAATCCAAGAAATGCGATGGACGGGACAAGGACGGAAGTAGGTGGGTCCTTGTGACATCTACTACAGCGGCCATATAAAGGAGCGCAAATTCGGTGTGGGATTCGTGGTGGGAGAGAGAATGCTCGAAAATTTTACGAAAAGATCCGGCTACTAACTGAAGGTTTCAAGACCGGAGCACACTGGCTTTAGACCTGGAAAATCAACAACAGACCAGATGCGGTAAATTTTGGAGAAGACCCGTGAAAATAGGATCGACACACTTCTGTTTGTCGACTTTAAAGCTTCTTTCGACAGCACGAAAAGGAGCTGCCTTTATGCCGCGATGTCTGAATTTGGTATCCCCGCAAAACTAATACGGCTGTGTAAGTTGACGTTGAGCAACACCAAAAGCTCCGTCAGGATCGAGAAGGACCTCTACGAGACGTTCGATACCAGACGAGGTTTCAGACAAGGTGACTCACTCTCGTGTGATTTCTTTAACCTGATGCTGGAGAAAATAATACGAGCTGCAGAGCTAAATAGAGAAGGTACAATCTTCTATAAGAGTGTACAGCTCCTGGCGTACGCCAATGACCCGCGCCGTTAGTTCTGCTTTTTCCAGACTAGATAAAGAAGCGAAGCGTATGGGTCTGGTGGTGAATGAGGACAAGACGATATATCTCATGTCGTCAAACAAACAGTCAGCGTATTCACGTATTGGCTCCCACGTCTCTGTTGACAGTCATAACTTTGAAGTTGTAGATAATTTCGTCTACCTGGGAACCAGCATTAACAGCAATAACAATGTCAGCCTGGAAATCCAACGCAGAATCACTCTTGCCAACAGGTGCTATTATGGACAAAGTAGGCAATTGAAAAGTGAAGTCCTCTCTCGACGAACAAAAACCAAACTCTACAAGTCCCTCATCATTCCCGTCCTACTTTACGGTGCCGAAGCGTGAACGATGTCAACATCCGATGAGACGGCGCTAGAAGTTTTCGAGAGAAAGGTTTTGTGGAAGATTTATGGTCCCTTAAACATTGGCAACGGCGAATACCACAGACGATGGAACGATGAGCTGTATGTGTTATTCGGTGACATAGACATAGTCCAGCGAATAAAAAGACAGCAGCTACGCTGGCTAGGTCATGTTGTTCGAATGGATGAAAGTGCTCCAGCTCTGAAAGTATTCGATGCAATACCCGCTGGTGGAAGCCGAGGAAGAGGGAGACCTCCACTCCGATGGAAGGACCAGGTGGAGAGGGACCTGGCTTCACTTGGTATAACCAATTGGCGCCAAACTGCCAGAAGGAGGGATACGTGGCGCGCTGTTGTGGACTCAGCTATAACCGCGTAAGCGGTTTCTACGCCAGTCAAGAAGAAGAATAAGCCACAGATAGTAGTATATACAGATTGAGTTATATGGGAAGTAGGCGTAGTTGTGAACCGATTTCGCCCATTTTCCATTTTTTGGACAAAACTGAGTGCAGCTTCCTTCTGCCATTTCACTTGAATTGTGAAATGATTTTGATTCTGTTAGTTAGATTAACTTTGATATTAGTTGAGGGTTGAAACTTACAACGTTATCATTATTCTCAGCACCCTGACGAAATTCAATATATTATACATATGTAGTGCTGGGAGTAGGAGAATGGTTAAACTCTTCGATTTGCTCCTGCGTACTCTAACAACAAATATAGAGGAGTTTTCGCTTTCATGTCATGGGGGTGGCAGCTTTTCCGATGTGATTATGCCCAGGTTTATTATAATCCTAAGCCTTTTGGTGATTCTGCAATAAGTTTATTCGTAAACTATCTTACACACCCTAATGTACTTGTGTTGTGCTGGTGAGAAGAGGCTTTAAGCAACGCGTTGACAGCTGCAACTGTAGCAACTAATTTATGTAATGCAGCATTTATATGCAAATTTGCTTTCGCCAATGACGTATAAAACTCATTATAGCAAGCTAATATGTATGTATGTACGCTTGCACAACTACTCGCCGGCAATGAAATTCATTAGCTTCATACCGGTTCGACTTTGGCGCACTAAATGCAATTAGTACATTAATGTTTCTTTCATAATTTCAAAATTTAGTATTGGCAATTACGAAGTAGTGCGGTGTCTACGCCAGTCAAGAAGAATTACGAAGTAGTAATAAATTCGGTTTTGCATTAAAAATAATTTAATCATATGTAGAAACTTTCACGTTCATCCCTCCTATAACCACAATACTCAATATTATCAAAAGTACGAGCACCGTTTAGCCATAGCAAATGTTAAGGTTAAGATGTTTTTATTGATCATTGATGTCTACGCGCCTGCCACTGAATTAATGAAGCGGAGTCAGTAAATAATTTTGAAGTGCTTATCGCAACATTCCACAAATAGTTTTTTATAAAAAACTGAATGTGCATATGTATAAATAAGTATATGCTATATAGATTATTGCACTATAATCCATACTTAAAATTAGTTAGTTTCAATTCTGCGCTCAAAGAGCAACTCGCGGAAAAATGTCTCGTTTTATTATTATTATTTTGGTGAATTTTGTTTTCATTTTGCAAATTAAAATTGGATTTTGTAAGAATAATGATACATGTGCAGTGTGCGATTGCAGTTGTGATGTGGAAATCGATGTCGTTAAAAAAGTAATGAAAGACCTAAAAGATGTGAAGAAGAGCACGGATAAGATCGAACAGCAATTAACTGCAAATCGGTAAAAATTACTAGTAGTTAGTGAAAACTGAAACTGTTAAAAGTACTAAAGTTTATTAGGCGCTATAAATAGTTTTAAAATATAGTATTCACAGTTATTAACTGCTAATTTCAGAGCAACAAATCCATCGAGTTGTATGGAAGCTGCAGCAACCAGCTTGAAAAGTGGCGTTTATAAAATTAAACTCGAAAAGTTGAATATCACCGACTTAGAGGTATTTTGTGACGAAGATGTCGATTTTGGAGGATGGTTAGTTATTCAACGGCGTCAAAGCGGCTCAGTAAGATTTTATAGATGTTGGAATGACTATAAGAAGGGATTTGGCGATTTAACGGGAAACTATTGGATCGGTTTGGAAAAACTTCACGCGCTAACCAGCAGCTGTGAACAAGAGTTGTATATTCAATTACAAAGGCGTAGTGGCGAAAAGTACCATGCAAAATATGCAGAGTTCCTTATTGGGCCTGAGTCACAGAGCTACACTTTGAAGAAAGTGGGTAATTATGACGGAAATGCTGGTGATTCCCTAAGTCATCATTTGGGAATGAAATTTTCAACTTATGATCGTGATAATGATAATTTGGAAAGCAATTGTGCAATGAAATATAAAGGCGCTTGGTGGTTTGACGATTGTTATTTCAGGTAAAAACATTTTCCGTTTGATAAAAACCCGGCGTTTGTGATTAAATATATTTTATTTTTAGTCACCTAAATGGGGTCTACAATGGTGATTTTTACGGTGTGGCCTGGAATGCCATAAAAAAGGAAGAATCCTTATCGTTTTCGCAAATGATGATACGACCAACCCAAAATTGCTGGAGACGATTGATGTTGGGCAATTTAAATCGATATACCTAAAACAATTTTATATGTTGCGGTGCATTCCCGTTGCTAATGCACACTATACTCTTTATATTGAAACTATCTGGATTCAATTGGACTTTAATATTCTTATTTACAAAATCAAAAACACGTTTTTTTCTTTTCAAATAAAAATATTATACTTATAATGGCCTGATAATAATATGACAGTTATTTTTGAATTTAATCGAAGATTTTATTTAGCACAATTAGAGCGGTCTGATCCAGTTCCAATAAGCACTGTGTTGTTCGGTAACTTGTTGCCAGTGTGAAGGTTTATAACGCAAATCTTATAGAAATCCTAGCGCGGAGCTTGTGGCGGATCACTATAGATATGTGTAACCCGGCGTTGCCCTGCTGGAACACAACTTCACTCCTATTAGCCAAAGCTGCCCGCTTCTGGGCACTTGCTACTTGCTTGACATGTCCGAATTAAAAGTTTGGCCCTAGAGGAGCAGCACACAGTGATTCCGTTCCAATCTCACCAAGCACTTAGTAAATCCTTCCTAACCGGAACTGGCCATCATTGGCTCGGTCCAATGCCATTTAACCACGACCGCTTTTCACTTGACATTCTGACTCACTTTTCATCGCTAGTAACAATCGTCTTAAGAAGTGTTTCGATTTTGTTGCGATCCAGCAGTTTTTCGCAGATGGAAATTCGGTCCATGAAAATTTTGTTTACTTGTTGTTTTAGGCCTTATTTTAATGGTTCCTAAAGGTATTTTGTCCAATGTTGGGTCCTTGTGCAATCGAATTGACAAAGTTTAACTTTGACACCTATTTCGATGTTATACCTCAAATATTATGGTAGTTTATAAGCTATAATATTCTGAAATATTATTTGAAGTATCTTTAATAATAAGAAACTACATAAATATATGAAGGACAATACTAAAAATTTTAAAATTCCTTTTACTTGAATTCTTCAAAGCAGAATATACTTACTGACTTGCAAGCTTGCTTGAGTTGTGGTGAGTGTTATGTACAATATTATAAGCGTATCTTCTAAAAAACAATTATGAAAAGTTTTATAGACAAAGTCATACGCATGTGTTGAATGAGTGAAAAATACTGGAGATATATTCAAAGATCACAATCACCTCTCCTATAACCATTTGCCATAGCAAATGTTAATGTTATTAGATGTAATGTTTTGAAGTTTTTTAATATAGAGCAAATGCTAACTGATAATTCAAACTAACTTAGATTATCAGTAAAAATTAATTACTTAATTTCAATTAAATTAATTCATTTTTAATTTCAATTAAATTAATTCATTTTTACAGGTATTACATAGTCACTTATGAGACCTGTTCAATAAATAATTAGTATATTTTTATGACATCGAAACCAAAGTCTAATCGTCACAACGGAAAAATCCAGGAGATCAAAGGCCAAAAACATTTCCGACAATCCCACTTTTATGTCTCTCACCAACAAAAAAAAATTGCACGTCACGTTGTTTGTCCGGGATTGGCACCCAAACTACTGAACCGATTTTAATGAAATTTTGCACAAATCTGCAGTTTATTTCAACTTAAAAGATAGGATAGTTTATATTTCAAATTTTAGTCGCATTGTGCATCCGTCTGTCCATTCGGTCAAGCGATAATTTGAATTGAAATTTAGACATCTTAATAAAACTTCGTACACGTTACAATTAGCAATATGAGAGAACCTGACAAATGTAAAAATTAAAAAAAAAAAGTTAAGAAAAAATAAGACTTTTGCAACAGATATTCACAGCACAGAAGGACATGAGGATTCACACATTTTTAGGTAAGTGACCGTGGTTAACATACGTCTGTCTGGTCTGCCATTTAGTCGAGCGATAATTTAATCTGGATATCTAAATATAACGACGATGGATTATATATTCCATTACCCGACCATGAAGAAATTCGAATAGCAATTACCCGCCTGAAGAACAACAAAGCGGCAGGGGCCGATAGATAGATAGATTGACCAGATATTCACCATGAGCCAAATCTTGGAGGAAAAAGAGGATCGACACACACTAGTGATGAGCGATATTTCACTACCGGTGATTTTTTCACTGTGATTGAAAAATCACATATAACAACTGTGATCAATTTTTGTAAATATCAGTGATTTACCATCGCAATTTCAGTTCAGTAATTTGAGATCTATCATCGTAGCTATAGAGAAGTTCAGTGCTTTTGTTCAATCACATTACATATAAGAGTTCAGTAATTCTAATTCGATTACTGTAGCAATAACAGTTCAGTAATTCTAATTCGATCATTGTAGGAATAGCGTTCAGTGATTCTAATTCGAGCACTGTAACAATAGCAGTTCGAAAAGTAACAATCACAGTTCAGTAGCAATACCAGTTCGAAAGTATCAATCACTTCAGTAGCAATACCAGTTCGAAAGTATCAATCACTGTTTGGTAACAATATCAGTTCGAAAGTAACAATCACAGTTCAGTACCAATATCAGTTCGAAAGTAGCGATCACTGTTCAGTACCAATATCAGTTCGAAAGGAGCAATCACTGTTTAGTAACAATATCAGTTCGAAAGTAGCAATCACTGTTTAGTAACAATATCAGTTCGAAAGTAGCAATCACTGTTCAGTGATCACAGTAGATATTTTAGTTGTGATTTTGATAATTTTGGATACGGTGATTACAAAAACAGTTAAATGTACCCAAATTTTTTTAATTAGTTAATAGTGATTACAAAAGCAGGTAAATTTTGGATATTGTTAAAATTAATAAAAATGTAAATGTAAAAAATTAAAAAAAAACAAGTAAGGAAGGGCTAAGTTCGAATGTAACCGAACATTTTATACTCTCGCAATTTATTGAAGAAATTTTATTTGCATAACATACAAATTTACCAATAAATTCAGCATAAAGTTCAATAGAATAACGAAAATCGTCATATATAGTATATGAGGGCTAAGTTAATGCCTGAACCGATTTCATTCATTTTCACCACCAAGGTGCTCACTTAATGCGGAATAAAGCCCACCGTATTCTTGAAAAACCTTTAAGTAGGTATATGGGAGCTAGGAGATGTTATGACCCGATTTTAATAATTTTTGGAACAGAACACTATTAGAAGAAAACAATTTCCTCTGAATTACATGAAATCATCTAAGAGATTTACCCATATCTTCGGTTAAAATTTACCCTTAGGCGCTGAGGTCAACAGGTTCGATACCTGGGGCCTTGACAAGTTATAGTCCGTTTTAGGCATTTTTTCACAAATGAAGCAAGAGATGATATACACTATTTATGTAAAGTTTTATTCCGCTAGATGGAATTCAAAATTGAGAATTGAGGAAAGTAGTCGTGGTTGTGAACTGATTTTACCCATTTTTTATCTGTGTTATCAGGGTGTCAATAAAATATTATATACCGAATTTCATTGAAATCTATCGAATAGTTCCTGAGATATGGTTTTGGACCCATAAGTGGGCGATGCCACGCCCATTTTACATTTGGTAAAAAAATCTAAGTACAGGTTCCTTCTGCTATTTCTTGTGTAAAATTTAGTGTTTCTGACGTTTTTCGTTAGTGAGTTAACTCACTTTTATTAATTTTCAACATAAACTTTGTATGGCAGGTGGGCGTGGTTATTATCCGATTTCAACTCTTTTCATGGTGTGCGGTGGGTTTAGTTTTATTGGTTTGCGAGATATATAGAAATAACCAATTTGGAGACGGAGCCACGCCCACTTCCCCAAAAAAATTACATCCAAATATGCCCCTTCCTAATGCGATCCTTTATTCCAAATGTTACTGTTATAGCTTCATTTATGGCTTAGTTATGACACTTTATAGGTTTTTGGTTTTCGCCATTTTGTGAGCGTGACAATGGTCCGATTTTGCCCATTTATATATATATAACCCCATATCTAACTCTTTTATTTCTTGGTGACACAAACAACCGTTATGTGAACAAAACTATAATACTTTCACACAGGAAATTTAAATTGAATGGGAAATGTTTATTATCATTCGAAAGAACATTCTTTGGCATTTATATTTTAAAGATGGCCTCTTTCAAATGTTGGCACCGGCTACGTTTCAGATGGCTCAGCCGATGAGTCCAGTTTTCAATAACTCGTTCGAGCATTTTTGATCAAAGGCCAGATGTTTTGCTCCATGACCTGACAGACGCGCAATTGTCCGCATAGACTTTAGACTTTACATACATATCCCCACAGGAAAAAATCTAATGATGTGATATCACACGATCTGGGTTGGCAATCTATCGGCCCAAAACGTGAAATTATCTACTCACCAAAGTGTTCTCTTAATAAGCTCATGACTGATGAAATGTGTGTTAAGTGGCGTCGTCTTGTTTAAACCAAACGTTGCCGATCGCAATCTTAAATTTCAGGCATCAAATAGACGGTTACGTTCTCACCGGCATCATTTTTGAAGTAATATGGATGAAATGACAGCTCTTGCATCTCTTCAAGTTGCTCTTCCTTCCAAATGCTGCAATTTCGCTTGTTTACATAGCCATGGGCCTCATCGCTGAACAGATCGTCGGATCTTCTTGCAATTTTTCAAGTGACAATAGAGGGAAGTGATGGACCATCTGTAGAAAGCCTGCTCTGAGTCCTCCAAAGACAGTTTTTTAATAAAAACAAGTAAGGAAGGGCTAAGTTCGGGTAAAACCGAACATTTTATACTCTCGCAATTTATTTATTTAACTTTATTTTATTATATAATACACAATTTGACCCACATATTCGTCATATATATTGTATAAAGTCCATTGAAAGTTTGAAACCATAATATTAGGTTAGAAGCAACGAGGTCCTCGTGTTCGATATCTGGGGCCTTAAAACCTATGGTCCGATTTCGCCGATTTTTAGAATGGGGCTGCCACACTATTAACATAATATTTGTGCAAAGTTCTGCACCGATATCTTCACTAGTGTTTACTTTATATATTGTAAAGTAAACGATTCAGATCGTCTTCAAAGTTCTGGTATATAGGAAGTAGGCGTGGTTGTGAAGCGATTTGGCCTATTTTCACAACATATCATTGGGATGTAAGGAAACTATTACAAGCCAAGTTTCATTGAAATCGGTCGAGTAGTTCCTGAGATATGGTTTTTGACCCATAAGTGGGCGACGCCACGCCCATTTTCCATTTTGTAAAAAAATCTGAGTGCAGCCTTCATCTGCCATTTCTTATGTGAAATTTAGTGTTTGTGACGTTTTTCGTTAGTGAGTTAACCCACTTTTAGTAATTTTCAACCTAACTTTTGTATGGGAGGTGGGCGTGGTTATGATCCGATTTCTTTCATTTTTGGACTGTACTAGGAAGTGGCTAAAAAAACGACTGCAGAAAGTTTGGTTTATATAGCTCTATTGGTTTGCGAGATATGTATAAAAAACTTAGTAGGGGGCGGGCCACGCCCACTTCCCCAAAAAAATTACATCCAAATATGCCCCTTCATAGTGCGATCCTTCATACCAAATTTTATTTCCATAGCTTTATTTATGGCTTAGTTATGGCACTTTATGTGTTTTCGGTTTTCGCCATTTTGTGGGCGTGGCAGTGGTCCGATTTTGCTCATTTTCGAAAGCAACCTTCCTATGGTGCCAAGAAATAAGTGTGCCAAGTTTCATCAAGATATCTTAATTTTTACTCAAGTTACAGCTTGCACAGACGGACGGACGGACGGACGGACGGACGGACGGACGGACAGACAGACAGACATTCGGATTTGAACTCCACTCTTCACCCTGATCACTTTGGTATATATAGCCCTATATCTAACTCGTTTAGTTTTGGGTGTTACAAACAACCGTTATGTGAACAAAACTATAATACTCTCTTTAGCAACTTTAGTTGCGAGAGTATAAAAATGTGGAGTATAAATTCTCATAAATTCGTTTTTTTGTTGTGATCACAATAGCAATATAAAATCGCAGTGATTTAAAAATAGCAATCACTGAAATCACAGTGATTCAAAAATAGCAATATCGCTCATCACTAACACACACCACCTTTTTGTCGATTTTAAAGCTGATTTCGACAGCACGAAAAGGAGCTTCCTTTATGCCGCGATATCTGAATTTGGTATCCCCGCAAAACTAATACGGATCTGTAAGCTGACGTTGAGCAACACCAAAAGCTCCGTCAGGATCGGGAAGGACCTCTACGAGCCGTTCGATACCAGGCGAGGTTTCAGACAAGGTGACTCACTCTCGTGTGATTTCTTTAACCAGGAGAAAATAATACGAGCTGCAGAGCTAAATAGAGAAGGTATAATCTTCTATAAGAGTGTACAGCTACTGGCGTACGCCGATGATATCGATATCATTGGAAACAACACCCGCGCCGTTAGTTCTACTTTCTCCAGACTGGATAAGGAAGCGAAGCGTATGGGTCTTGTGGTGAACGAGGACAAGACGAAATATCTCCTGTCGTCAAACAAAACGTCAGCGCATTCGCGTCTTGGCTCCCACGTCTCTGTTGACAGTCATAACTTTGAAGTTGTATATAATTTCGTCTACCTGGGAACCAGCAATAACAATGTCAGCCGGGAAATCCAACGCAGAATCACTCTTGCCAACAGGTGCTACTATGGACAAAGTAGGCAATTAAAAAGTAAAGTCCTCTCTCGACGAACAAAAACTAAACTCTACAAGTCCCTCATCATTCCCGTCCTACTTTACGGTTCAGAAGCGTGGACGATGTCAACATCCGATGAGACGGCACTAGGAGTTTTCGAGAGAAAGGTTTTGCGGATGATTTATGGTCCCTTAAACATTGGCAACGGCGAATACCGCAGACGATGGAACGATGAGTTGTATGTGTTAATCGGTGACATAGACATAGTCCAGCGAATAAAAAGACAGCAGCTACGCTGGCTAGGTCATGTTGTTCGAATGGATGAAAGTGCTCCAGCTCTGAAAGTATTCGATGCAGTACCCGCTGGTGGAAGCCGAGGAAGAGGGAGACCTCCACTCCGATGGAAGGACCAGGTGGAGAGGGACCTGGCTTCGCTTGGTATAACCAATTGGCGCCAAACTGCCAGAAGGAGGGATACGTGGCGCGCTGTTGTGGACTCGGCTATAACCGCGTAAGCGGTGTCTACGCCAGTCAAGAAGAAGAATAAGCCACAGATAGTATAGTATATACCAGATTGAGTTATATGGGAAGTAGGCGTAGTTGTGAACCGATTTCGCCCATTTTCCATTTTTTGGACAAAACTGAGTGCAGCTTCCTTCTGCCATTTCACTTGAATTGTGAAATGATTTTGATTCTGTTAGTTAGATTAACTTTGATATTAGTTGAGGGTTGAAACTTACAACGTTATCATTATTCTCAGCACCCTGACGACATTCAATATATTATACATATGTAGTGCTGGGAGTAAGAGAATGGTTACACTCTTCGATTTGCTCCTGCGTACTCTAACAACAAATATAGAGGAGTTTTCGCTTTCATGTCATGGGGGCGGCAGCTTTTCCGATGAGATTATGCCCAGGTTTATTATAATCCTAAGCGTTTTGGTGATTCTACTATAAGCTTATTCGACAAATATCTTTCCCACCCTAATGTACTTGTGTTGTGCTGATGAGAAGAGGCTTTAAGCAACGCGTTGACAGCTTCAACTGTAGCAACTAATTTATGTAATGCAGCATTTATAAGCAAATTTGCTTTCGCCAATGACGTATAAAACTCATTATAGCAAGCTAATATGTATGTATGTACGCTTGCACAACTACTCGCCGGCAATGAAATTCATTAGCTTCATACCGGTTCGACTTTGGCGCACTAAATGCAATTAGTACATTAATGTTTCTTTCATAATTTCAAAATTTAGTATTGGCAATTACGAAGTAGTGCGGTGTCTACGCCAGTCAAGAAGAATTACGAAGTAGTAATAAATTCGGTTTTGCATTAAAAATAATTTAATCATATGTAGAAACTTTCACGTTCATCCCTCCTATAACCACAACACTCAATATTATCAAAATTAAGAGCACCGTTTAGCCATATGTTACGGGCCTGCCACTGAACTCATGAAGCTGAGTCAGTACATAATTTTGAAGAGCCTATCGCAACATTCCACAAAAATTTTTTATAAAAAACTGAATGTGCATATGTATAAATAAGTATATGTTATATAGATTATTTCACTATAATCCATACTTAAAATAAGTTAGTTTCAATTCGACTCCCAAAGAGTTCGTACATTCGCGTAAAATGTCTCGCTTTGTTTTCTTTATTTTGGTGAATAATTTTTTAATTTTGCAAATTAAATTTGGATTTGGACAGAGTACTGATACGAGTGCAGTGTGTGATTGCAATTGTAATGTGGAAATAGATCTCGTTAAGAAATTTATGAAGGAATTAGAAGAGGTGCGAAAAAGTACAGATAAAATAGACACGAAAGCTTCGAACATCGAACAGCAGTTAATTGAAAATCGGTAAGAATTAGTAACTAATTCTGAAACTCTTAAAAGAGCTAATATATATTAGGCGGTTATCAGTAGTTACTCAGTAGTACTCACAGTTATTAACTGCTAATTTCAGAGCAACAAATCCATCGAGTTGTATGGAAGCAGCTGCCAACAGTTTGAAGAGTGGCGTTTATAAAATTAGGCTCGACAAGTTGAATATCACCGACTTGGAGGTATTTTGTGAAGAAGACATCGATTTTGGAGGATGGTTAGTTATTCAACGGCGTCAAAGTGGCTCAGTAAGTTTTTATAGAGATTGGAATGACTATAAGAATGGATTTGGCGATTTACCGCGAAACTATTGGATCGGTTTGGAAAAACTTCACACGATAACCAGCAGCTGTGAACAAGAGTTGTATATTCAACTGGAAAGGCGTAATGGCGAAAAATACTATGCGAAATATTCAGAGTTCCTTATAGGGACTGAGTTACAGAGCTACACTTTGAAGAAATTGGGTAATTATAGCGGAAATGCTGGTGATTCCTTAACACAACATTTGGGAATGAAGTTTTCAACATATGATCGTGATAATGATAATGACAAAGGGCATTGTGCAAAGAAGTTTGATGGTGCTTGGTGGTTTGACGATTGTTATTACAGGTAAAAACATTTTCCGTTTGATAAAAACCCAGCGTTTGTGATTAAATATATTTTATTTTTAGTCACCTAAATGGAGTCTACAATGGTGATCATTACGGTATCTGCTGGAATGAAATACAAATGAAAGAATCTTTATTGTTTGCACAAATGATGATACGACCAACCCAAAATTGCTGGAGACGATTGATGTTGGGCAATTTAAATAGATGTGCCTAAAACAATTTTATATGTTGCGGTGCATTCCCGTTGCTAATGCACACTATACTCTTTATATTGAAACTATCTGGATTCAATTGGACTTTAATATTCTTATTTACAAAATCAAAAACACGTTTTTTTCTTTTCAAATAAAAATATTATACTTATAATGGCCTGATAATAATATGACAGTTATTTTTGAATTTAATCAAAGATTTTATTTAGCACAATTAGAGCGGTCTTATCCAGTTCCAATAAGCACTGTGTTGTTCGGTAACTTGTTGCCAGTGTGAAGGTTTATAATGCAAATCTTATAGAAATCCTAGCGCGGAGCTTGTGGCGGATCACTATAGATATGTGTAACCCGGTGTTGTCCTGCTGGAACACAACTTCACTCCTATTAGCCAAAGCTGCCCGCTTCTGGGCACTTGCTACTTGCTTGACATGTCCGAATTAAAAGTTTGGCCCTAGAGGAGCAGCACACAGTGATTCCGTTCCAATCTCACCAAGCACTTAGTAAATCCTTCCTAACCGGAACTGGCCATCATTGGCTCGGTCCAATGCCATTTAACCACGACCGCTTTTCACTTGACATTCTGACTCACTTTTCATCGCTAGTAACAATCGTCTTAAGAAGTGTTTCGATTTTGTTGCGATCCAGCAGTTTTTCGCAGATGGAAATTCGGTCCATGAAAATTTTTTTTACTTGTTGTTTTAGGCCTTATTTTAATGGTTCCAAAGGGTATTTTGTCCAATGTTGGGTCCTTGTGCAATCGAATTGACAAAGTTTAACTTTGACACCTATTTCGATGTTATACCTCAAATATTATGGTAGTTTATAAGCTATAATATTCTGAAATATTATTTGAAGTATCTTTAATAATAAGAAACTACATAAATATATGAAGGACAATACTACAAATTTTAAAATTCCCTTTACTTGAATTCTTTAAAGCAGAATATACTTACTGACTTGCAAGCGTGCTTGAGTTGTGGTGAGTGTTATGGACAATATGATAAGCGTATCTTTTAAAAACATGAACATTATGAAAAGTTTTATAGACAAAGTCATACGCATGTGTTGAATGAGTGAAAAATACTGGAGATATATTCAAAGGTCACAATCACCTCCTATAACCATTTGCCATAGCAAATGTTAAGGTTATTAGATGTAATGTTTTGAAGTTTTTTAATATAGAGCAAATGCTAACTGATAATTCAAACTAACTAAGGTTATCAGTAAAAATTAATTAATTTATTTCAATTAAATTAATTCATTTTTAATTTCAATTAAATTAATTCATTTTTACTTGTATTACATAGTCACTTACGAGACCTGTTCAATAAATAATTAGTATATTTTTATGACATCGAAACCAAAGTCTAATCGTCACAACGGAAAAATCCAGGAGGCCAAAGGCCAAAAACATTTCCGACAATCCCACTTTTATGTCTCTCACCAACAAAAAAAAATTGCACGTCACGTTGTTTGTCCGGGATTGGCGCCCAAACTACTGAACCGATTTGAATGAAATTTTGCACAAATCTGCAGTTTGTTTCAATTTAAAAGATAGGATAGTTTATATTTCAAATTTTAGTCGCAATGTCCATCCGTCTGTCCATTCGGTCAAGCGATAATTTGAATTGAAATCTAGACATCTTAATAAAACTTCGTACACGTTACAATTAGCAATATGAGAGAACCTGACAAATGTAAAAATTAAAAAAAAAAAGTTAAGAAAAAATAAGACTTTTGCAACAGATATTCACAGCACAGAAGGACATGAGGATTCACACATTTTTAGGTAAGTGACCGTGGTTAACATACGTCTGTCTGGTCTGCCATTTAGTCAAGCGATAATTTGATCTGGATATCTAAATATAACTTAGCTTAAACTTAAACATTGATATTATGAGAAGGTTGGTTTGATTGATGTTCAAAATCGGAATTCTGCAACAACTAAAAAATGATTCTACCTACAATGCTCTTTTGCACCCACTTAAAGTTCTTTAGGTTAATCTGTAACTTAGCTATAGAACTTTCTTTTATTTAATGACATGAGGGCGTCGTAGCAAGAAACATTAAGATATCTGTCAATGTTTTTTCTGCAACGTAAATTCGAACTCAGCTGAGAAACTGAGTCAGAAGTTCTGACTCAGAATATAATTATAAAATGCTTATCGTAACATTACACAAGCATTTTTTATGTAAAAAGCTGTCTTTGTGTACATTTATGTAATACATATATGTATATACAGCGAAGAGTCGAAAACATGTGCTAATTAAAACCAAAGCAGTTCAAGTTTTTCGAAAATTTCCCGTTTTCGAATACCCAAATATAATAAGTTAATATATGTATATTTACACGTTAAAATTCACATTTTATTATTATTTCATATATATATATTAATTTGTACTTAAAGTATATGATAGGAAATGTAAGTTTGAGAAAACTGTTATTTAAAAAAAAATGTTGTAATTTGTTTTTTTTTTTCTAATAATAGAAATACAGCTTTCTCTTTCCTTAGGCTTTTTTGAAAATTTCAACTACTTCCTTTGGTTTGAGTTTCCCCGGTGTCTCTAATTCGTCCTCTGGTTCAACATATAATGTCACCTAAAAAAAGCTAAATTTTAGAAAACGTCTGTGAATCGAATTATTCATGAAACCATTCTTAAACAAGTAAGGAAAGGCTAAGTTCGGGTGCAACCGAACATTTTATACTCTCGCAATTTATTGATGTAATTTTATAAAGATAACACAATTCGACCCATATATTCGGCATAAAGTTCAATAGAATAACAAAAATCATCATGAATAGTATGTGGGGACTGAGGTAATTTCTAAACCGATTTCACTCGTTTTCACCACCAAGATACAATATATCGAAGACAATACGGTCACTTAATTTTATATTACTTATAATTAGGTATATGGGATCTGGGGGAAGTTATGACCCGATTTTAACCATTTTTGGTACAGAGACAAACTGTTATAAGAAAAAAATTCAGAGGGAATGAAATACATTAAAATATCTGAGAGATTTACCTATTTTTTCGGTAAAAAATTACCCTTACGCACTGAGTTCTTAATGTTCTATATCAGGGTCCTTGAAAAGTCTTGATCCGATTTTGACAATTTTTCCACAACTGATGTCACAGCTCAAATACAATATTTGTGTAATGTATATATGTATTATAAAGGGAACGAATCAGAAGAATTCAAACTTGAGTTATATGGGAAGTAGGCGTAGTTGTGAACCGATTTCGCACATATTCCACTCGTGAGGGTGAGGGTGTCCAGAAGTATTATATTATTAGTACCGAATTATATACCGAATTTCATTGAAATCGGTAGAGTAGTTCTTGAGTAATAGTTTTTGACCCATAAGAGGGCGACGCCACGCCCATTTTCCATTTTGTAAAAAAATCTAAGTGCAGCTTCCATCTGCCATTTTTTATGTCATTCTCAACATAACCTTTGTATGGGAGGTGGCCGTTGTTTTTATCCGATTTCTTTCATTTTTGGACTGTATAAGGAAATGGCTAAAAGAAACGACTGCAGAAAGTTTGATTTATACAGTTTTTTGGTTTGCACAACCACTTTTCTCAAAAGATTACATCCAAATGTGCCCCTCCCTAATGGGATTCTATTTTCCAAATTTTATTTTCATAACTTTATTTATAGCTTAGTTATGACACTATATAGGTTTTCGCTATTTTGTGGGCGCTATTATCGCTTGCACGGACAGACGGACGGACAGACATCCGGATTCCAACTCCACTCGTCATCCTGATCATTTATATATGTAACGGGTGATTTTTTTGAGGTTAGGATTTTCATGCATTAGTATTTGACAGATCACGTGGGATTTCAGACATGGTGTCAAAGAGAAAGATGCTCAGTATGCTTTGACATTTCATCATGAATAGACTTACTAACGAGCAACGCTTGCAAATCATTGAATTTTATTACCAAAATCAGTGTTCGGTTCGAAATGTGTTTCGCGCTTTACGTCCGATTTATGGTCTACATAATCGACCAAGTGAGCAAACAATTAATGCGATTGTGACCAAGTTTCGCACTCAGTTTACTTTATTGGACATTAAACCAACCACACGAATGCGTACAGTGCGTACAGAAGAGAATATTGCGTATGTTTCTGAGAGTGTGGCTGAAGACCGTGAAATGTCGATTCGTCGCCGTTCGCAGCAATTGGGTTTGTGTTATTCGACCACATGGAAGATTTTACGCAAAGATCTTGGTGTAAAACCGTATAAAATACAGCTCGTGCAAGAACTGAAGCCGAACGATCTGCCACAACGTCGAATTTTCAGTGAATGGGCCCTAGAAAAGTTGGCAGAAAATCCGCTTTTTTATCGACAAATTTTGTTCAGCGATGAGGCTCATTTCTGGTTGAATGGCTACGTAAATAAGCAAAATTGCCGCATTTGGGGTGAAGAGCAACCAGAAGCCGTTCAAGAACTGCCCATGCATCCCCAAAAATGCACTGTTTGGTGTGGTTTGTACGCTGGTGGAATCATTGGACCGTATTTTTTCAAAGATGCTGTTGGACGCAACGTTACGGTGAATGGCGATCGCTATCGTTCGATGCTAACAAACTTTTTGTTGCCAAAAATGGAAGAACTGAACTTGGTTGACATGTGGTTTCAACAAGATGGCGCTACATGCCACACAGCTCGCGATTCTATGGCCATTTTGAGGGAAAACTTCGGAGAACAATTCATCTCAAGAAATGGACCCGTAAGTTGGCCACCAAGATCATGCGATTTAACGCCTTTAGACTATTTTTTGTGGGGCTACGTCAAGTCTAAAGTCTACAGAAATAAGCCAGCAACTATTCCAGCTTTGGAAGACAACATTTCCGAAGAAATTCGGGCTATTCCGGCCGAAATGCTCGAAAAAGTTGCCCAAAATTGGACTTTCCGAATGGACCACCTAAGACGCAGCCGCGGTCAACATTTAAATGAAATTATCTTCAAAAAGTAAATGTCATGAACCAATCTAACGTTTCAAATAAAGAACCGATGAGATTTTGCAAATTTTATGCGTTTTTTTTTTTTAAAAAAGTTATCAAGCTCTTAAAAAATCACCCTTTATATATAACCCCATATCTAGCTCTTTTATTTCTTGGTGACACAAACAACCGTTATGTGAACAAAATTTTAATACTCTGCGCAACATGTTGCGAGAGTTTAAAAATAGCCGAATCATTCATGGGGATTTTGAGTTTTTAAATTCGATTGGAAACTGAAAAAAAACTTTACACCTGGGCTCTTTTCAAAACTGGAGACATACTAGTGAAGTTTCCAGAATAAACCGGACTCATCAGCATTATACAGTTGATCCCTGCAAAA
This sequence comes from Zeugodacus tau, assembly GCA_031772095.1. NCBI lineage: Eukaryota > Metazoa > Arthropoda > Insecta > Diptera > Tephritidae > Zeugodacus > Zeugodacus tau. The sequence continues at coordinate 53,131,269 of CM062651.1, read as the reverse complement.
GTCCAATTCTTCACTAATAGCGTTTCTAGACAAGAGCTAATTGAGCAATTAACCGGCCTCTGCTCGATTAAAACGATCTTAAGATTTACCATACAAAATAAAATCTACATTTATTTTTGATTGAATTATAGGTGTTAAGACTAGCTGTGTCAATTATTTCTTACCGCTGGTGGGGGAAAATAAATGATAGTCTAGCCTTTGAGAAATTATTTCATTCTAGTTTTATTTTGGTTTTTTACTTACTTATATACAATTTTTAGAATTACCTTAAGAACTAATTATATGTGTATGTGTGTATGTCTATATGTATATTTTATATGTTGCACGATAAGGGGTTATTTCAAATGCACACAAGCAATTGCCCCAATGTATTTTTATAACCAATAGGTTATCTTGTGCATACATATAAATATGTTTGTTTATTAATAGTTGAGTGCATGCGTGTTGCATATAGATGCATGCGTGCCTCATATAAATGTATGTGTGTTGCATGTATGCGTGCAACATATAATGTATGTTTGTTGCATATTAATGCATATATGTTTATGTGTTTATTTACGTATACAAATTTATGTTTTATATGTAGCTCCTCGGATTTGCTAAGGCATAAAAGAATGCATGTTCAATGATATTTGAACAATAGGCGACTTGAAAATCAAATGCAACTCTGCGACAAGACGTATGTTTTTTGTTTGCGATTGGCTGAACTTTTTGATAATAGGAAGCTACGGTAGATGTCGCTGCTAAAAATATTGATCAGATGATGAAACTTACCAACTTCTTATGAAAAGCAAAAACAAAAATGTATAACAGCTGATCGGTTATCGAGTAGCCGGCAGTATAAAAAGCAAAAAAGGGTTTCTCCATAAAAATTTTAATTGATCAATTAATTTTGCTCTCTAAATCCCTAAATGCAGAAATCCCTACAGGTCGAGGCAAAAAACTTTCAAAAATTTAAACTTTTTTGTACATGTTCATGTCAATGCACAAAATAGTGTGTTCACGTTTTCGAGCGTGCGCTGTATATGTATATACACATATATACATGTATGTGAAAGCATATATTATTTCATTTTAATACAGTCTTCAAAAAGAGTAGTTTCAATTCGGCATCCAAAGAGTTCATACATCCAAATGTCTCGCTTTGTTTTCTTTATTTTGATGAATTTTGTTTTCATTTTGCAAATAAAATTTGGATTTGGTCAGAATAATGATACGAGTACCGTGTGCGATTGCAACTGTGATGTGGAAATAGATGTCGTTAGAAAAGTCATGAAAGACTTAGAAGGTGTGAAGAAGAGCACTGATAAGATCGAACAGCAGTTAACCACAAAACGGTAAGAATTATAAACTGTTTCTGATATAATAAAAAGTGGTAAAGTTTCTTAGTATAGTACTCACAGTTATTAACTGTTTATTGCAGAGTAACAAAACCATCCAGTTGTACGGAAGAGCTGCCAACAGCCGGACGAGCGACGTTTACAAAATTATACTCGAAAAGATGAATATCAACGAATTGGAGGTATTTTGTGAAGAAGACGTCGATTTTGGAGGATGGTTAGTTATTCAACGGCGTCAAAGTGACTCAGTAAGTTTCTATAGAAATTGGCATGACTATAAGAAGGGATTTGGTGATTTAACGGGAAACTATTGGATCGGTTTGGAAAAACTTCACGCGCTCACAAGTAGCTGTGAACAAGAGTTGTATATTCAATTGCAAAGGCGTAGTGGCGAAAAATATCATGCAAAATATTCTGAGTTCCTTATAGGGGCTGAGTCACAGAGCTACATATTGAAGAAATTGGGTAAATATAGCGGAAATGCTGGCGATTCCCTAAGTCATCATTTGGGAATGAAATTTTCAACTTATGATCGTGATAATGATAATTCGGAAACCAATTGTGCAAAGAAATATGAAGGTGCTTGGTGGTTTAACAGTTGTTATCACTGGTAAAAAATTTTCCGTTTGGTAAAAACCTAGCATTTGGGATGATATATCTTTCATTTTCAGTCACCTAAATGGGGTCTACAATGGTCATCCTTACGGTGTGGACTGGATGGATTTAACGATAGCACCTTTATTATTTTCACAAATGATGATACGACCAACCCAAAATTGCTGGAGACAATTGATGATGAGCAATTTAGATCGATATGAATAGGAGAAATTTATGTTTTAACTCATTGTATTAAAAATAATCTGGTTGCTGTTAGAATTTAATATTCATATTTACACAATCAAAAATATTTTTGTTCAAATTTGTACATACAGAGGTAGTCAAAATTATTTACACATCGGACGTTTTTTTACATGTTTCACAGAAAAAGCTTTCGCTTGTTGTTGTTGTTGTCGCAGGGTAACAAAATGCTATGTTGTTGTAAACCTTGATCTATTCCCGAGCGAATGAAGTCGGTTTGGCAAGAATAGCTAGAAATATGGCGGAGAAATAAGCAAATGAACTGAAGACTCGGAGTAGTCAAAAGTATTTACACACATTTTTTTTGCGTCAAAAGTATTTACACACGGCGATTTAGCCTTTATCCTTGGATTTGGTTTGAGCAAAAGTAGTAATTTGATTCTATTGCATTCTTAACAACCTAACTCAGCCTAAAAATATAAAAATTGGTAAATAAAATATCGAAAACAAAGGAATTATCGATTATAACTAGATTGGAGACTGTTACTAAGTTTAAGACTCGGGTTTAGGCTTCGGAGTTAGTTAAAATTTATAGAATTTGTTGGAATACTGCTTATAATGGTATTAAAAAGAAGGACACGAACAATTACAAGGACAATTTAAAGATAATTGGGCGGAAACCTGTGATAACTCAAAGAGAATGCAGAAGATTAGAAGGAACTGTCATACAAAATCCCACAATTAGTCCTCTTAATATTGCAGCATCATCGAATCAGCATATTGCATGAACAGCCAATGATGCTACACTGCTAAGAACATTTAAAAATAGTAACATAAATACATACGTTGTGCATAAAGTTGACCACTTCCGAAACTATGAAAGTTTTATTTCCGAAACCAAAAAAGCGATATGCCTCTCATTTGCCTTAAAATGCATGCTAAAGCCGGTCGTGGGCAGATAAGGCTAAATTTTAGTTCCAGGGCTTCTTTATTAAACGCTTTATGCATTTACCACGTGAAAAGAAGAATAATGCAGTTTAGACGCTAAATAGAGTCGGGAGTGACATTATGATTTTTTGAAATTTTTTTGGAAATTTTCCTTACTTCTGTTTTGAAGATTTGGTACTAATTTAGGGACCCTAAATCATCCGGATATATCCGAATTCACATGACCATGCCATTCTAGTGGTCCGTCGGCCTTTTCCAACTATTGACTACATTTTACAACAGGATAATGCTCCATTTCATGAAGGATCTTTACCTTCAAAAGTTTTAAATGAAGCAAATCAAGTTGACCTCGGCACAGCCCTGACCAAAACTTTAGTCAAAATGTTTGGTCTTTCGTTAAATATCAGAGGACAATTGATATAATAACCGAAAACGCCGAAATTACCGACATTTGGTCTAAATTAACTGTTAACTTAGCGCACAATTGTGTTGAATCAATTCGGACCATAAAGCAGGCTGGTATTGATGCCAATGGTAATGTAGCCAATTATGAATTTATCGCCTTAGAATAGTAACTTAGACTAAACATTAAAATTAAAAAAACTTATCATTAAATAAGAACAGGAGAATAGAGTTTATGTTGTGTGTAAATACTTTTGACTACTGCGAGTCTTCAGTTCATTTGCTTATTTCTCCGCCATATTTCTACCTATTCTAGCCAAACCGACTTCATTCGCTCGGGAATAGATCAAGGTTTACAACAACATAGCATTTTGTTACCCTGCGACAACAACAACAACAAGCGAAAGCTTTTTCTGTGAAACATGTAAAAAAACGTCCGATGTGTAAATAATTTTGACTACCTCTGTATATTCAGCCCTATTCTGTGCACTTTACAAATTCAACAAATTTCCAATTTGTAAAAAATTGAAATTTATCAAGCATTTCGTATTCTCTGTCTAAAATAAAAAACTCTTTTCTTTATAAGTTGTTAAGAAGTAAAATGCTCTTTACAAATAACATATCTCGTTGTGAACAGTTGAGAACGCGAATTTGTTGCAATGGAGATATTTTACTTTTGTCTTTATTTTTATACGAAGAGGAAAAATATGAACATGTGGATGGCTCACATTATTGAGCCGTTTTTATAATATATTAAGAAGTTTATTTTTCCGTTTTTTGTATAAAAAAACGAGGATAATGAGGGTAACATTGACGAAATTGTTTTCTATATATTGCATGCGATTACAGCTTAGCAAATTTTTGCCAACAAAGAACAAAGTTTAGATTTCGTAGTCCCCAAGGAACTTTTCTGAAGCTAAACATAACAACCAACTACATCAAAATTGCATTCCAAACAGTTTTAAATATATTATAAAGGACATATGTATGTATATGTATTATATTATGAAGTATTCTACGGCTTTGCGGAGGAGCAAAAGACTATGGAGGATCTGGGATGGAAAAGTGAATATATAGGCTCTGCCATTTGATTATCAATCAACTTTATTTACGCGCGGCACTTCCTGTTTGGTTAGGTATAACCCTGTCATCTAACGGGTGATTTTTTTGAGGTTAGGATTTTCATGCATTAGTATTTGACAGATCACGTGGGATTTCAGACATGGTGTCAAAGAGAAAGATGCTCAGTATGCTTTGACATTTCATCATGAATAGACTTACTAACGAGCAACGCTTGCAAATCATTGAATTTTATTACCAAAATCAGTGTTCGGTTCGAAATGTGTTTCGCGCTTTACGTCCGATTTATGGTCTACATAATCGACCAAGTGAGCAAACAATTAATGCGATTGTGACCAAGTTTCGCACTCAGTTTACTTTATTGGACATTAAACCAACCACACGAATGCGTACAGTGCGTACAGAAGAGAATATTGCGTCTGTTTCTGAGAGTGTGGCTGAAGACCGTGAAATGTCGATTCGTCGCCGTTCGCAGCAATTGGGTTTGTGTTATTCGACCACATGGAAGATTTTACGCAAAGATCTTGGTGTAAAACCGTATAAAATACAGCTCGTGCAAGAACTGAAGCCGAACGATCTGCCACAACGTCGAATTTTCAGTGAATGGGCCCTAGAAAAGTTGGCAGAAAATCCGCTTTTTATCGACAAATTTTGTTCAGCGATGAGGCTCATATCTGGTTGAATGGCTACGTAAATAAGCAAAATTGCCGCATTTGGGGTGAAGAGCAACCAGAAGCCGTTCAAGAACTGCCCATGCATCCCCAAAAATGCATTGTTAGGTGAGGTTTGAACGCTGGTGGAATCATTGGACCGTATTTTTCAAAGATGCTGTTGGACGCAACGTTACGGTGAATGGCGATCGCTATCGTTCGATGCTAACAAACTTTTTGTTGCCAAAAATGGAAGAACTGAACTTGGTTGACATGTGGTTTCAACAAGATGGCGCTACATGCCACACAGCTCGCGATTCTATGGCCATTTTGAGGGAAAACTTCGGAGAACAATTCATCTCAAGAAATGGACCCGTAAGTTGGCCACCAAGATCATGCGATTTAACGCCTTTAGACTATTTTTTGTGGGGCTACGTCAAGTCTAAAGTCTACAGAAATAAGCCAGCAACTATTCCAGCTTTGGAAGACAACATTTCCGAAGAAATTCGGGCTATTCCGGCCGAAATGCTCGAAAAAGTTGCCCAAAATTGGACTTTCCGAATGGACCACCTAAGACGCAGCCGCGGTCAACATTTAAATGAAATTATCTTCAAAAAGTAAATGTCATGAACCAATCTAACGTTTCAAATAAAGAACCGATGAGATTTTGCAAATTTTATGCGTTTTTTTTTTTAAAAAGTTATCAAGCTCTTAAAAAATCACCCTTTATATAGAGTAAATGGAGTTGTGAAACCAAACCAAATACTTTGCATCAGGTCTGAAAGGCTTCAGTCGATATCTCGACATCAGAATCGGATAGATAGGTTGATAACTCTATGGTCAATCAAAAACCAAACTTATCAACGAAGCCACACTGAAGAAGGCTCGGTTAAATCTAACACTCATCCAAATAACGGCCTTTTGCGCACCCTAAGAAAAGTCTAGACCAAAAGCAATGGATTTATTGTGAAATTGAAGTTAAATTATTAACTATTTTGCAACAAATATTGAAATGTATTTGAAAACTTACGTTAAAAAATAATTCAAATCAATTTTTTAATTCAATTCGAATATAATTGGACAGAATCAGCTGTTTCTGTTTACATTATTTTATTTCCCACACGTGTGGGGGAAAGCTTTGCGTACTGAAGCTTTTTATTTTATCAAAATTGTCACAGAATACCAAAAAAGTTCTTACTTGATAAAAATCTGAAAAAATTTTAAACTTTTTTGTTATTTTGTCAAGTGCACAGAATAGGGCTGATAGTATGTATATTATACACAAATATAATGGCCTAATAATGACAAGCCTGTTATTTTTGAATTAAATTGACGGTTTTATTTTCCACATTTAGAATACATCGAAATTTGAACTAATCATATAAGCACTATATTGTTCGATATCTTAGTGGCAGTGTGAAGGTAATTTCATTTTTTTTTGGATTGTTAAGAAGAAATGTCGATTTGTCGATAGAATATAACTTCGAGCTAGTGTCGATTTAGTAATCGATCTGAAAGCTGATAGCATTATGGGAAATTTGTAATGATAAATATTTGTGTAATTATGCAATATGTTCTTCCAATCGATTTCGATTAATCATTATGCTATATACAAATGAAAGTATTTAACTCCAACAAGTAAAGAAGAACTAAGGTCGGGTGCAACCGAACATTTAATACTGTCGCAATTTATTGAAGAAATTTTATTAAGATAAGACACAAATTTACCCATAAATTCGGCATAAAGTTTAATAGAATAACGAAAATCGTCATATATAGTATATGAGGGCTGATAATTCCTGAACCGATTTCATTCATTTTTATCAGCAAGGTACACTATATCCAAGACTATACGCCCACTTAATTTTGCTAAGCTAGCTCACATATTAACCAATATATATATGCGGAATAAAGCTCACCGTATTTTTGAAAAACCTATAAATAGGTATATGGGAGCTAGGAGAAGAGACTTTTGAAAAACCTACAATGAGGTATATGGAGATGTTATGACCCGATTTTAATAATTTTTGGAACAGAGACATACTATTAGAAGAAAACAATTTCCACTGAATTACATTAAATTATCTAAGAGATTTACCAATATTTTCAGTTAAAATTTACCCTTAGGCGCTGAGTTCAACATGTTCGATATCTGGGGCCTTGAAAAGTTATGGTCCGTTTTCGACAATTTTTTCACAAGTGAAGCCAGAGATGATATGGACTATTTGTGTAAAGTTTTATTTCGCTATCTTCATTGGTTCCTTATGTTTACATTATGAAGTGAAGGAATAAGATGGAATTGAAAATTGAGTTATATTGAAAGTAGTAGTGGTTGTGAACCGATCGTCCATTTTTTGTCCGTGTTATCAGGGTGTCAAGAAAATATTATATACCGAATTTCATTCGAATCGGTCGAGTAGTTCCTGAGATATGGTTTTTGACCCATAAGTGGACGATGCCACGTCCATTTTCTATTTTGTAAAAAAATCGGATCCCTTCTGCTAAGATATTATCTTAATAGATTTATTAGGTATAAAGCACACCGTATTTTTGAAAAACCTATAATGAGGTATATGGGAGCTAGAGGAAATTATAATATGATTTTAACCATTTTTGGTACACTGACACACTATTAGAAGAAAAAGATTACCTTTGAATTAAATTAAAATATCCGAGAGATTAGCCGATATTTTCGGTGCAAAATTACACTTAGGCATCGAGTTCTCATGTTCGATATCAAGGACTTTAAAAAGTTATAGTCTGATAACGACAATTTTTCCACAAGTGATGTCACAGCTCAAATACAATATTTGTGTTATTCCGCTATCTTCATTGGTTCATAATGTATACATTATAAATTGAACGAATCAGATGGAATCTTCAACCTATCGACCACCTCGTGGTTATTATATATAACCCTATATCTAGCCCGTTTACTATAATGCTCTCATAGCAACATTGTTGCGAGAGTATAAAAATGTGTCAGGCGTATGTATGTATGTACGGTGTATTTATGCCAAACATAGTGTTTCGCATGTATATATTAGTATCAAATTGGAGTGATATGCGCGCTTGAGTATATACATTCATTTAAATATATAATATAAAATTGTGTACGCAGTATTTCGATTGTTGCATTGCCGCGCCCCCTCTCTATAACAACTATTCGAGCTGTTTGCTAATGCTATAAATTTCAATAAAATCGCAATTTGTTGCGCATGTTAAGCGTTTGCAAATTTTATTGCTTACGATTGTTGGACTAAATCTAATAAATCAATGCTGTTGCGCACTGGCTACTGGTTGGATGTGAATATCAAAATACTGCAGGATGTGGAACATTTAATCACTGCGGGTCGGGAATTATATACAAAATGGACCAGCAAAATAAAGAAAGCGGTAATAATATGGTTACGTTTACACTTAAATGTATTTGTAAGCGCTTAGGGTCGCACAAAAGCAATTATACGCTGACTCATGCTCTATCTAAATTAATTAAAGCCACCACGTCGGCGATATGATTTTCAATCAACAAATATTAGAATTTATTTGTTATTATTACTAGAAAAACATAAATATACAACCGAGTTGTGTTACGTCAATTTGTTTGAATTTCATGGAATTTGTTCGGTGGAAAGAACAAATTTTTTTTTATTTAATAAATCTTTCTAAATTTTCTTTTTGCTTCATTCTCTCTCTTTTATCAATGACTTGCTTAAAACTAAGTCTAGGTTATATTGCTTGCTAGGCTAACGGGAGCTGGTTTGTAGTGCAAAAACCTAGGTTCGTTGTTATTGTTATATTAAATACAATTTTTGTAATAATATGATTAAAACGAGGTAGACATTCGTTTAAACGCACCAAATAAATGTCTCATATTTTCTTATTAATTAAGTTTTCAATAATTAATTGTTGTTGCATTTTTATTAATAACTTCAAAAACACGATTTGGCATCGAGTTCACTAAATGTTTCAGTTTCGTATGAATAAAATATTCCCAAGTTTCTTTAATGTCCAAATGTTCTCCATTTAATTCTAATCAGTACTGCATACTGGACTAGTGCGATATTGCGCTCCTCAAATCATTTTAAAGACTCCTTAGAAACGTGAATGGCAGCGTTATTCTGTTGACAAATGTTATCTTCATCCTTTTTGTCATCCAAAAATTAAATGAGAGCATGGTGCAACATATCGGTATATATTTTGAATCCATTTTCGGCGACACAAAGCATAATTTTGCCTCCCAAACAATTACGCTGCCACAACCAAAGTTTATTTTTGACAATTCGTGTCAGCAATAACTATTAAAGTGTGGAACATCGGAAAACACAACATCATCCACCTCAGTTGTCCACTGCATGGGTTTCCGGGTGAAGTCTAAGTGCACTTGTTTGTGATGAGGCTACAGCCAGGCTTGCTCACCGGTTTCGTCCATTTTAACTAATTTCCGTTAATTAAAATGTGTTGCCACGGGAAAACCCAAATTATCATTTATTATTTGTGCAGTTCAAAATTTTTTTAGTGGTTTGATTTTTCATTTGATTTATCTAATAGCGAATACTAAGTTTTACATTGCCCTTCGTTGGATTTTTCACGCCATAATTTTTTAATTTTTTAAATTACTCACTACTGCATCTGATCTTTAAATTTTGTGCCCGATCTCCAGATTTCAATAACCTTCCTTATGGTAAATATTGAATTGAGCTTTGTTTAGTCACCGTGGTATTTTCCCTCTGGAATCGTGATATAATCTTAAACATGTATATAATGATAAAACAATTTTACTCTTTAATTAACCTAAAGATACCAATTATTTATTTTACGAAGCAATCCAGTTGTTTTTTTTTTCAATCAAAAAATATTTTCGCCTGTTTGGCCAAGGTGCGTATCTACGAATGGCAACCTCTTTTTTAATGAAAGAAGCGAAATAAAAAACAAGTAAGGAAAGGCTAAGTTCGGGTGTAACCGAACATTTTATACTCTCGCAATTTATTTATTTAACTTTATTTATATTACATAATACACAATTTGACCCACATATTCATCATATATATTGTATAAAGTCCATTGAAAGTTGGAAACCCTAATATTAGGTTAGAAGCACCGAGGTCCTCATGTTCGATACATGGGGCCTTGAAAATCTAGGGTCCGATTTCGGCGATTTTTAGAATGGGGCTTCCACACTATAAAGGTAGTATTTGTGCAAAGTTCTGCATCGATATCTTCACTAGTGCTTCCTTTATATATTGTAAAGTTAACGATTCAGATCGTCTTCAAAGTTCTGGTATATAGGAAGTAGGCGTGGTTGTGAAGCGATTTGGCCTATTTTCACAACATATTATTGGGATGTAAGAAAACTATTACAAACCAAGTTTCATTGAAATCGGTCGAGTATCTGCCATTTCTTATGTGAAATTTAGTGTTTCTGGCGTTTTTCGTTACTGAGTTAACTCACTTTTAGTAATTTTCAACCTAGCCTTTATATGGGAGGTGGGCGTGGTTATTATCCGATTTCTTTCATTTTTGGACTGTATAAGGAAATGGCTAAAAGAAATGACTGCAGAAAGTTTGGCTTATATAACTTTATTGGTTTGCGAGTTATATACAAAAAACCTATTTGGGGGCGGGGTCACGCCCACTTTTCCAAAAAAATTACATCAAAATGTGCCCCTCCCTAATGGGATCCTATGTTCCAAATTTCATTTTCATAACTTTATTTATGGCTTAGTTATGACACTGTATAGGTTTTCGGTTTCCACCATTTTGTGGGCGTGGCAGTGGACCGATTTTGCCCATTTTCGAAAGCAACCTCCTCAGGGTGCCAAGGAACATGTGTTCCAAGTTTCATTAAGATATCTTAATTTTTACTCAAGTTATCGCTTGCACGGACAGACGGACAGACGGACAGACGGACAGACGGACGGACGGACAGACGGACGGACAGACATCCGGATTTCAAATCTACTCGTCATCCTGATCATTTATCTATATATAACCCCATATCTAACTCTTATATTTCTTGGTGACACAAACAACCGTTATGTGAACAAAACTATGATACTCTGTGCAACAGGTTGCGAGAGTATAAAAATAAGTCTGCGTTTAAACGAATGTCTGTCACTGTATATAGGGACTAGGGAAATTACCACAAAGTTTTTATTAATTTTAAACACCAGGACCCATTAGAAAACATTAATATTATAATTTGATTGAGAAGCAGACTGAACCACATGCATGTTGTAAGTTCTGTCATAGCGATGAGTACCTCATATCCGGTATATAGAGATTACAAATCAAAATCGTGACTTTTAATTAAGATATATTCATTGGCGCCTGATTTTTTTAATGTAACGGGGAATCTTATAAAATTTCAAAATATGTAATATTGAACAAAAATATGTGATATCATGCGTTTTCGAACAGTCATAGTGAGTATGGCATTTTGTGGGAACACATATACAAAATTTCATTAATATATTTACCAAATGTTATATTTATATATAAAAAACGCTTTTGGACTTACGCAGCTGAGTCAAAACATAATTTCAAAATGCTTATCGTAACATTCCACAAATTCTTTTAGTAAAATGTTGGCTGTGCGTAGATGTATGTATATAATATATATATATATATATATACATATGTACATATATGGAATTATACTATATGTTATGCAGATTATACAAATTTTAATCCATTCTTCAGAAAGTGTTAGTTTCAATTCGGCGTCCAAGAAGTTCACGCAACTCGCGGAAAAATGCCTCGCTTTGTTTTTTATATTTTACTGAACTATTTTCTCATTTCGCAAATAAAATTTGGATTTAGTCAGAATAATGATACGAGTACAGCATGCGATTGTCATTATGATGTGCAAATAGATGTCGTTAAAAAAGTGATGAAAGACTTAGAAGAGGTGCGAAAAAGTACAGATAAAATTTCAAACATTGAAAAGCAGTTACTTGCGAATCGGTAACAAATATTTATTATTTCAGAAAGTCTTAAAATTTTTAAATTTTATTATATCAGGCGCTTATAAACCGATATGGAGTATAGTACACACACTTACTAAATGTTTATTTCAGAGCATCAAATCCTTCTAGTTGTATGGAAGCAGCAGCGAACAGTTTTAAAAGTGGTATTTATAAAATTAAGCTCGAAAAGTTGAATATTACCGACTTGGAGGTGTTTTGTGAAGAATATGTCGATTTTGGAGGTTGGTTAGTTATACAGCGGCGTCAAAGTGGCTCCGTGAATTTTACTAGAGATTGGCATAGCTATAAGCAGGGATTCGGTGAACTCAACGGCAACTTTTGGATCGGTTTGGAAAAACTGCACGCGCTCACCAGCAGCTGTGAACAGGAGTTATATATTCAATTTGAAAAACGCAATGGCAAAAAATTCTTTGCAAAATATGCAGAGTTTCTTATTGGAGCTGAGTCAGAGAGCTACACTTTGAAGAAATTGGGTAATTATAACGGAAATGCGGGCGATTCCTTAAGTTCCAAATTGGGATACAAATTTTCCACGTACGATCGTGATAATGATGGTGAAGATTTATGGAATTGCGCAGAGTACTTGGAAGGCGGTTGGTGGTTTAACGGTTGCGATGACAGGTAAAAAGAGTTTTCACTTCTCAACGTTTGTGTTAATTTTTATTTTTCTTTTGCAGTAATTTAAATGGAGTCTACGGTGATAATGACTACGGTGTGCATTGGGTGCGTTTAGAAAAAGATAAATCGTTATCGTTTGCGCAAATGATGATACGACCAACCCAGAATTGTTGGAGGCGGTTGATGTTGAGCAATTTAAATAGATGTGCCTAAGAAATCTTTCATGTTTTAAGTCTTTATAACTATCTAGTTTCTGTTAGACTTTAAGATTTTTATTTACAGAATCATTGAGATTCATTTGAAACTGTACCTACTTATATTCAAATACAATATTAAGTGTTCCAATTTATGATTTTTATGCATTGCAATAACATTTCAGCACAAAAGCAATATATTACATTCGGTCATTTATCTCTTTAAAATGCAACATGAACAGATGTTAGGGGTGCTAACACACACGCCATAGCATAAGCGTATGCTATCACGCTGACTTTGATTTTCCAAGTGTTGGAGAGAAGTCAAACGAACAGAACAACCCTGCGCTAACATTTCCTTTGACACTTTCTTTGGTGGATAAATAATTTAATAAAATACTTATAATAAATATTTTAATCTGGGAAATAAAACATTTATTACAACTTTGTGAAAGAAAAGTGTTATGTTTAAAAATATTAAGAAACAAGTAAGGAAAGGCTAAGTTCGGGTGCAACCGAACATCTTATACTCTCGCAATTTATTGATATATTTTTATTAAGATAACACACAATTTGACCCAATTTGAAAATTTAATTAAGATACCTGAGAGATTTACCGAAATTTTCGGTGAAAAATTACCATGGGGCACTGAATTCTTCATATTCGATATTCGAGGCTTTGAAAAGTTATAGTCCGATTTCGACAATTTTTTCACAAATGATGCCACAGAGCTATCTTCATTGGTTCCTTATGTATATATTATATAGTGAAGGAATAAGATGGAGTTCAAAATTGAGTTGCATGGGAAGTTGTCGTGGTGATGAACCGATTACATCCATTTTCCACACGTGTCATCAGGGTGTCAAGAAAATATTATATACCGAATTTCATTCGAATCGGTCGAGTAGTTCCTGAGGTATGGTTTTTGAGTGCAGCTTCCTTCGGCAATTTCTTCTGTAAAATTTAGTGTTTCTGACATTTTTCGTTAGTGAGATAACCCACTTTTAGTAATTTTCAACCTAACATTTATATGGAAGGTGAGCGTGGTTATTATCTGATTTCAACTAATTTTCATGGTGTGTGGTGGGGTACGTAAGAGAACCGACTACAGAAAGCTTGGCTTATATAGCTTTATTGGTTTGCGAGATACATACAAATAACCGATTTGGGGGCGGGGCCACGCCCACTTCCTCATGACTTTTATGACTTACAAACAACCGTGACGTATGTATTGCAGATGGGTAAAACCGGACCATAAAACTTCGTCAACCGAAAAGATATACAGTATTGCAACTACATCACAAATTAAGCCATAAAATATCAATAAAGAAAATTGTGGTTTAGAAGATCACATAACGCAGTATGCATGTCGGATATATGTAAGTTGTTTGAGAAAGTTCTCCTGTTACCATCGTCTAATAGGTTTTCTTGTAAACACTAAATATAGTCGTATCTGGATATAGTGAAGTAATTATTGCAAGGCCTTTTCACTATATTTAATTTGTTCACTATATCAAGGCTGATATTTTTTTCAAAAACTTCTGTTATTTGCCAAAAATTTAATTTTCAAAATCGTTAGAATACAATTTTGTGAAATATTCCATGTTTATAATTTATGTAATGTTTGAAAGAAATCGTGAATAGATGTTTTTTTTTTTTTTTGGTTTTAGATATTGTTTTCTCTACTGTTGTTTCGTAGATTTCGCAGCACTAGTAAACTACTATAATCAGCAGTGATGGCCTCAGTCCATGCGCTAGCTCTATCGAAACTGTCAATAGCTTTAGTAGCTTCAGTATCATCAGATTCTTTCATATTATCGGCGTCTTTCTCAAAATTTACCGCTTCGTAATTTTTGATTTTTTGTCAAGGATTTCACATTTTCAACATTGTTCAACAATTTCACATTTTTCTTTTAAAGAAAGATTTTTTCTCAAAGACATGATTGCACGATGAATATATTAGTATTCAGCATTAAATGAAAAAATTTCGAGCTCAAACAATTTACACTTGACGAAAGACAAAATAAAACTGATATCACTGACTGACTTTTTGCAGCAGCAATAAGTAGTAAAGTACAATTTAGGGAAATGCCCGATTTCAACTCTCATTTGGTTTTGAATTTACTGTTGCTGTTTAGACAGACATGACTGTGCAGTGCTTGAAAATAATCCGATCAGTGTGAAAATTTGAATTATGAGTTAAAATATTCAACCAAGAAAAAAATTTAAAATGAGGGATTGTTTGTATTTGCAATAAGATATGAAAAAATAATTATGAGCAAAAAATATTAATGTTAAATTTGTCAGGAGCGAACTTTGGTCAAATTCATAAAAATAAAAACTCAATAAAATTGTTCACAAAATTTATAAAAAAGGTAATATAGAAGCGATTGTTTGTTTTTATTTTTTAATTTTAGTTTATCTAATAAGATATATCTCAAATAAATCTTTGTTGAGCTTCTTTTTGCCTTAAATACCGCCCTATTCCTTGCTGCTATGGACTAAATGACCTTTTGGAGTAATCCGACCACAATGGCATCAATTCTATTCCTATTCAAAAGGATGGAATTAATTCTTTTTGGTTCCTCGGCCTCTGTGCGGCTACCCCTTACTTCATAATCGCCCACAGCTTTTCGATCGGGTTTAAATCGAGGCCGTTCCCAGGCCACGTCAACTGATTTATGCCCATTTGAAGCATAAAATCGCGTACCTCCATAAAATTAACAAGAAAGGAGATCAAAATTAGTTCTGAATGCGAATAATAACAAGTAGTAGAATTAAAAAATCATAATACTTACGATGTTGGACCTGTGACTTGGCTCAGAATCGTCCTGGAAGATTACATCGATTTGGTCCCGATACAGATCTTCGATGCAGGGTACCGAATTGGCTTCCAGGCTTCAATATTATTGAAATTGCAAAATTTCGAGTAGGCTCCATAAGAATTAGGGCATTTAAATATATGGAAAAGCTAGTTTAACGAAGCCACGGTGGCTCCTAATGAATAAACGAATCTTTAACTCTTTATATAAGACCATAAAATGCTTGCCATTAAATTTGTAATAATTGGATTTGCGGATTAAATGTGATAATGAAAATAATACTTCCTGGTGTTTAAATTGATTTTTCCCCTTCAATACGGCGCACAAAAAATATTTGAAACTTTGTTATCGCTTATGAACAGCAAAAAACCCGAAAGGGTGGTGGGCAGTGTTTTGGCCATTTTCGACCATTACACCCTTACTGCTAACAATTAGCGTCACAAAACGGTTTTCGCGAAGTTCTTTTATTCTTCTATTATCAATGTGTTTTTTTTTTCTATTTTAGGTTTTACTGTTTTCTTTTTGCTTGTTCGATTATAAAACAAAGGAAATGGAAAAACCAGCATCAGCGCTGAGGAATTGAGAAGCAGCACTTATCTGGAGTACATTAACGGGCATGGAAGTAATGCCAAACAGTGAGTCAGTTAGTTTGCCAGCATCAGGAATTAAATTGAAATGAATTGGCCACTTGTATTTCAATTGAAAGGCTAACCACTGGCAAAAGAGACGAAAGGCAAGAGATGAAAGACGAAAGATGGCAAGTCGTAAAAGTACAAAATAAGCGCAAGTATTTACTGAAGTGGAAACGGGACTTTCGTAAGCTATTACGTAGCAGTCGCACTGTGTGTTCGTGTATGCAGAACGCATTGCCCGGCTACCGACCGATATCGGAGCCATTATGAAGCAGGATATTTACGCCGAATTGCTGAAAATAAAAGGCACTGCTGTAATGAAGGAATAAACGAAAGAAATTTAAGTGTAAAATTACCAATGCTGCGAAAGAGTAGCACTGATAGCAAAAAATATGAAGAGAAGAGGAAAACACTTTTACGCATTTCAATTGGCAAAGTTGTGTCTTTTGTGCACACAAATGAAGTGACGAAAAAATGTTGCAAATGAAAGGGAAAACCTCGGCATGCCAGTGAGGCGAAAAGCCAAAAACAAAAAAAAATACAAAAACAAAAACAACAAAAAATCGGCAGCACACCGTGCATTAATGCGTAATCAACTCATTGGTCGTGAGACATTTGTCGCTTGCCGTTCGCCACTGGGGCTGACAACGCGTGACTAATGGCGGCTGGGACAAATCGAGTTTGCCTGCCTGCTTGCAAGTTGAACTGTGCTTCCTGCCGCTGCCACCGGTTGTTGTTGCTTGTGTTGTTGTATTTAACAAACAGCATGTGAGTAAGCACCGTTTTGGTTCGATGGCCGACTCACTATAAATCCTTTTTTTCCAACTCGCTCAACTCAACTCAAGTACGTTTACGGCGGCTTTGGCGGCTTTGAGGGCTTCGCCTTTTTCCTCGCAGCCCTATTTCGTTTGTTCGGTGCGAAAATAATGGTAATTTAATTTATTTGCCACATTGAGTGCGGTCCAAGTGGCTTTAAGTAGTGGTGAGTGGCAAAAAATGCCAAATAAGCAGGAGTAAAACGAAAATACATATTGTCACGCGGGTATGTATTATATGGTCGCTTAGTGGAGAGTCACGTGTTTAACCACACATATCTTTGTTTGCAGCGTTTGCGTCCGATTTTAGATTTTGCGATATTATTGTAATTAAGTTGCCCGTTTTAATAGAGAAATGTAAGCAGTGAAGGGTTATGAGTGCAATTTATGAGTCAATTATGCAAATTCTTTTTGTAAATGAGAAAAACTTAAATATAAGTTTTTTGTGTAGGGCACTTTAAATGTTTAAGTTTTAAAAACTTAACATTTTCAATTGTAAATTATGTATAATTATACAAGCTTAAATTTTATATACAGTGGAACTTCCATAACTCGAACTTCTATAACTCGAAGTTTTTTTGTGGATTATGGTGATTCGAGTTAGAGAAGTTCCACTGTAGTTAGTTTTTTTCAAACCTCTTTCAAAAGGTTTTAAGTTGTCTTGATCAGAAGAACATAACGTCTGTCAGCAAAGAAGTGACATAGCAGTATCAGCTGCCGTTCACTTTTGTAGCTCTTTGAACTACAAGCAGCGTAATATAAGCGTCTTAGTCTTCAGGATTTATTTCAAACGTGTAAAAATGTATTAGAATAAATCCATTATCTTCCTGTACTAAAACGGATAAAACATACAATAAATGTATGAAGATTCTTCCTTAAAATATCGCATTTCGGAAATACAAAGTTTCTACGGTCGAATCAATAAGCATATTTTCTTTTTTTTTTGCAATTGGAAATACTAGTGAAACCTGGTTGCTCTTCACCTGGTCTTCCCAACGAAGTGTAAGTCTTCTGCTTCCTCTACATCCACCGGAACACTTTCAAAGCTGTTGTGCTTTCGTTGATTCGGACAACATGACCTTGCCAGCGTATCTGCTGTCTTTTTATTCGCTAAACTATTTCAAAGTCGTCGTATAACTCGTCATCGTTCCATCGTCTGCGTTATTTGTCGTTGCCAATGTTCTGAAGACCATAAATCTTCCGCAAAATCTTTCTCTCGAAAACTCCTAGTGCCGTCTCATTGGATGCCGACATCGTCCACGCTTCTGCAACATAAAGCAGAACGGGAATAATGAACACCTTGGAAATTTTGGTTTTGGTTGGTCGGTTCCAAGGTAAGCGAAATTGTCCATAACTTCAAAGTTATGACTGTCAAAAGTGACAATAGTAACATGCATGAAGTTAAGAGCAGCCAATTTAAATTGGCTTTTAAACAAAAATTCTAAACTTAGCCTAGACAACAAAGTCCTGTTATATAATGCAATCATAAAACCGATTTGGATGTATGGTATTCAACTGTGGGGTACGACCTGTGCAACCAACATTGATATAATTCAGATATTCCAATCTAAAATGCTTAGAACAATCACGGGTTCACCATGGTACATGCGTAACGAAAATATCCATAAAGATCTTTTATATTCCTATGGTAAAGAAGGAGATAGAGGACAGTAGAAGAAATATATTTCTACACTTCGTGAACATCCAAACCCTTTGGCTAATGCTTTGGTACATTCCTGCAATCAAACACTTTTAAAAAGAAGAGATCTACCAGCCTATTAGAGAGCACCGTTCTACCAAAACAGCTCAACCACATTCCTGAGCTTTTTTTTTAGTTGTAAATAGATTTAAGATTTTATTACTTATTGTTAGGCTTTAAACAAAGCAGATTCAATAAATAAAGAAATATGTAAAAACAAGTAAGGAAGGGCTAAGTTCGGGTGTAACCGAACATTTTATACTCTCGCAATTTATTTATTTAACTTTATTTATATTATATAATACATAATTTGACCCGCATATTCGTCATATATATTGTATAAAGTCCATTGAAAGTTGGAAACCCTAATATTAGGTTAGAAGTAACGAGGTCCTCATGTTCGATATATGGAGCCTTGAAAACCTATGGTCCGATTTCGGCGATTTTTAGAATGGGGCTGCCACACTATAAACATAGTATTTGTGCAAAGTTCTACACCGATATCTTCACTAGCACTTACTTTATATATTGTAAAGTAAACAATTCAGATCGTCTTCAAAGTTCTGGTATATAGGAAGTAAGCGTGGTTGTGAAGCGATTTGACTAATTTTCACAACATATCATTGGGATGTAAGGAAACTATTACAAACCAAGTTTTATTGAAATCGGTCGAGTAGTTCCCGAGATATGGTTTTTGACCCATAAGTGGGCGACGCCACGCCCATTTTCCATTTTGTAAAAAAATCTAAATGTAGCTTCTATCTGGCGGTTCCTTTGTGAAATTTAGTGTTTCTGACGTTTTTGGTTAGTGAGCTAACCCACTTTTAGTAATTTTCAACCTAACCTTTGTATGGGAGGGGGGCGTGGTTATTATCCGATTTCTGTCATTTTTGGACTGTATAAGGAAATGGCTAAAAAAAACGACTGCAGAAAGTTTGGTTTATATAGCTCTATTGGTTTGCGAGATATATACAAAAAACTTATTTTGGGGCAGGGCCACGCCCACTTCCACAAAAAAATTACATCCAAATATGCCTCTTCATAGTGCGACCCTTCATACCAAATTTTATTTCCATAGCTTTATTTGTGGCAAAGTTATGGCACTTTATGTGTTTTCGGTTTTCGCCATTTTGTTGGCGTGGCAGTGGTACGATTTTGCTGATTTTCGAACTTAACCTTCTTATGGTGCCAAGGAACACGTGTTCCAAGTTTCATTAAGATATCTCAATTTTTACTCAAGTTACAGCTTGCACGGACGGACGGACAGACGGACGGACAGACAGACATCTGGATTTGAACTTTTCTCGTCACCCTGATCATTTTGATATATATAACCCTATATCTAACTCCTTTAGTTTTAGGACTTACAACCAACCGTTATGTGGACAAAATTATAATACTCTCGTAGCAACTTTGTTGCGAGAGTATAAAAAAAAAAAAAGTGACGTGGGAGCCAAGACCTAACTACTAATTATGATAATAAAGAATCAGTTGTTTTGGCATTGGAGAAGATTAGTAGACCGGCATGAATCTTTTTAAATATTCCCTGTCTCCCTCCCGGGTCTGGAGGCCCAATTTTCGCACACGTTCTGCAGCCACGATAAAATGGCAAACCAAACTGAGTATAAACAGCTGTCAAAAAGACCAACTCCGAGAAAGGTATTACCTAATTGAAAATCATATTTTAGTTTTTGCTTCGAAAGAATAATTTATTTTGGAACTCGATCATTTTCGAACACTCAACGGTCGACTGCTCTGTATATATTTTCTGGTTTAGAGTACCATTGAAATCTTAAATTTTTTTACACTTCAACCACTTGCTAACTTTTTATTTAAAAAATGGTCTTGTGGCCAGCAAATTTTGAACAATCGACCTATGTGCGCAGGTCTAAGATATGTCCAAGATAGAGTAGAATAACTAAAGAGGTATGTCTACGTCGACTCCATTAGTCCCAGCACTCAGATGAATTTCAAAATGCTGTCAGTAAGACAGTCGATGCGCACCTGAGTTGGGTTGCTAAGTCCCAAAATTTTGTTCCTGCTCCTATGAAACGTTTCACCCTCCATGTCACAGAAATGACAAATTTCTTATTGGAACATGACCAGATTGTATAGATGCTATAGTTTGTTTCTTACGTACGTCCAAGATAATACGTTGAAATCTTTTGTTAATATAATTTATATGATATGCCCATATGAGATCAACTGGAAGCTCAAAACCTAATTTATTAGGTATTTCGTGCAAAGTGAAGTATTCTGTAACTGTATCTTTACTTTATTTAATTAAGATATCTCTTAAATTTACTGATCTTCACATATATAACTGGATACTGATGATGATGAGAGTTGTTACACATTCGAGCCATTATTATACTCTCGCAACAAATGTTGCTAAAGAGAGTATTATAGTTTTGTTCACATAACGGTTGTTTGTAACACCCAAAACTAATCGAGTTAGATATAGGGTTATATATACCAAAGTGATCAGGGTGAAGAGTGGAGTTCAAATCCGAATGTCTGTCTGTCCGTCCGTCCGTCCGTCTGTCCGTCTGTGCAAGCTGTAACTTGAGTAAAAATTAAGATATCTTGATGAAACTTGGCACACTTATTTCTTGGCACCATAGGAAGGTTGCTTTCGAAAATGAGCAAAATCGGACCACTGCCACGCCCACAAAATGGCGAAAACCGAAAACACATAAAGTGCCATAGCTAAGCCATAAATAAAGCTATGGAAATAAAATTTGGTATGAAGGATCGCACTATGAAGGGGCATATTTGGATGTAATTTTTTGGGGGAAGTGGGCGTGGCCCCGCCCCCTACTAAGTTTTTTGTACATATCTCGCAAACCAATAGAGCTATATAAACCAAACTTTCTGCAGTCGTTTTCCTTAGCCACTTCCTAATGCAGTCCAAAAATGAAGGAAATCGGATCATAACCACGCCCACCTCCCATACAAAAGTTAGGTTGAAAATTACTAAAAGTGGGTTAACTCACTAACGAAAAACGTCAGACACAAAATTTCACATAAGAAATGGCAGATGAAAGCTGCACTCAGGTTTTTTACAAAATGAAAAATGGGCGTGGCATCGCCCACTTATGGATCAAAAACCATATCTCAGGAACTACTCGACCGATTTCAATGAAACTTGGTTTATAATAGTTTCCTTATATCCCAATAATATGTTGTGAAAATTGGCCAAATTGCTTCACAACCACTTCCTATATACCAGAACTTAGAAGATGATCTGAATCGTTTACTTTACAATATATATAGTAAGCACTAGTGAAGATATCGGTGCAAAACTTTGCACAAATACTGTATTTATAGTGTGGCAGCCCATTTCTAAAAATCGCCGAAATCGGACCATAGGTTTTCAAGGCCCCATATATCGAACATGAGGACCTCGGTGCTTCTAACCTAATATTAGGGTTTCCTACTTTCAATGAACTTTATACAATATATATGACGAATATGTGGGTCAAATTGTGCATTATATAATATAAATAAAGTTAAATAAATAAATTGCGAGAGTATAAAATGTTCGGTTACACCCGAACTTAGCCCTTCCTTACTTGTTTTTGCTAAGTTTTATACTGAAATCTTCATTAATAACTGGTGATTTATCTATTATAGATTTATAAAACTGATAGAAGTCGACGTGGTTGTAGACAGATATAATCAAGCTGTGTACTTCAACAGTAGCTGAAGTTAAACTTTTCTCCTTAAAGTGGGTGATTCAAGATAGGCAACTACTACTACAGAACTCTCAAAAGCACATGTTTATACTTAATTCTAGAGATATGTGATGGTAGAACGCATTATAATTTTTACCTAATCTCACACATACCAATTTATTGCGATTATTATGTGTAAATTAGCGTTAAACCGTCTACTATTTATTTGAGCACTGCTGAGCTTTAATTTGGACTACGCTTACCGCACGTTTACTACGAGTTCGCAGCACTTCCATAGGAACTACACGCGTTCAATCCACATCAAATTTACGAGCGTTTCGGCAAAGGCTATCCGCTGTAACTTTGCGAAAGCACGATAAAGGTGCGGCTAACGGTGGTGCCGATTGCCTCACGTGATTCAGCGGACCATCATTACTGTTAGTGCTATAAAAAAGTATATTTAATTCTTAACAGACAGTCAAATGCGATAGTACTCGCACTCGCGCGAGTAAATGTGAAAAGTTTGAGTTTAAAACTTACATTGTGTTTCGTTTGATTGCCGCAGACACAAAGAAACTGCAAGGGAGTGTTTAAAACTATTGTGTTTGAAGCGCACACTTGCCAACAACAATTCGCAATTTGTAGGTGTGTTTGTCTGCAGTGATGAATGTGTACTATGTGTGTGTGTATGTGGGTGGCAGCACCGCCAATTGCCCCTAATCAGACACAATCAAATATTTCTTGTTAACAACAAATACATATCTCTGCCAAGCGAGCAGGAATGTAGTAGTACTACTTGAAGCCGGTGATTCATGTTCGTAAGCATTTCGTGACTTATGCACAAAAAGCGCACAACCGCACAACTAAATATATAATCTATATAACTGTAGCTGTTGATATGTATTGAGTTAGAGCAATAAGCCACCCTTCCGCCTTTGACATGCTGACAGGCGTTGTTTGTCTTGGCGGCATGCAATGCCACAGCAACACACCCACACACAAAAGGATAGAGCGCAGCGTAGCGCAGAACACCTTGACGGCAAGCATGCACGTGAAGTATGTGGCAAGGTGCAAAAGGATAAACACATGTACGTGACGTGCTCCGCTTGCTCAGCTGTCTGTCTACTTGTCTGTCTCTCCTTTCATCCGTCCGTTCGTTCGACAGTCGGTCAATAGCATTGAAAGTTAGGGAAAGTAGTCACTTCAAATCTATGTATGACCATGTTGGTTAGTAGCCTTTTCGTTGCTAAGGATTAGACGGTTGCAGGCTTTGCGGTACTCTATGTTGATTTATGGTGATTCACAATGCTTGCCACATACATACATACATATAAGTGCGGGCGTATGTATGCTTACACACGTTTACACTGCTTTAGCCACCCTCCTGCAGATATATTCGTTTATTTTTACATATAATCAGTACATATTTATTGGCATTACATTGTACGTGCACATACACGCGCACATGGCACACGTGCAATTGTGTGTGTTTGTAGAGGTGAAATGTGCCGTGGGTTAATGTGTTGGATATTTTGTTGAAATTTATTTGCCTAAGCGATAAGTGTGAAAATGTGTAAAGTATTAAATATTTACACAACTACATGTGTACATATGTATAGTACATATGTATGTATGTATGTCTGCTGAAACGCTCAAAAGGCAGGGTTAGACAATGTTAACGTGGTTTATTGATTTACCGTTGCGCCTTTTGGCAGATGCCACAATGCAAATAAGGATTCTTAGCTTTATTCATATACATACATACATTGTAACTGTATATGCGGTATGTCAATTAAAGCACGTACATATGTATGATATGTAACTGTATATATGTATACATGTGTATGACAGCATTGCAATACGAATATTAGTCTTAATTAATATATAAGAATACTTATGCTACACATATATATACATATGTGCATACATTTAAATGTATAGGCACATTACGTTGATTGTGGGAAACTTTTGCTGGAATAAGTTTGGGTTTTTTTATTGGAAAAAACCTGATTCTCGACATTGAGTTCTAAATCTATTCGAATGACCTTGAAAGTTTCATTTATTTTAATTATAATTAATTTTTATAACAATGTAACAAAAGCAAACAAGTAAGGAAAGGCTAAGTTCGGGTGCAACCGAACATTTTATACTCTCGCAATTTATTGCTATACAGTATACTCTCGAAAAGTAAATCGATTGGTATTTTGGGTAATTTGCTTTTTCGAATAATTTACTTTTCCAAATATATACATAAATTATCTGTTTTTATAATATTAAATGCATTTTTAAACTTAAAAAATTCATTCATTTATTTGCTTCAATAAAACATATGGATTTACATGAAAAACATATTTACATTTACATACATACATATGGATTTACTATGAAGAGAAAAAATCTTGAATATTCTTTTGTTTTTTTTTCTTTTGCAATATATTTTCTGACCATTTTTGTAAGACAATTCAAAAAGTCAGACACCTGATTTGCATCGTTTTCAGTTTTTAACCAGTGGATCAAGTAAGAGAGTTTATTTACTAAAAAGACGCGATAAACAAGAGAGTAAGTGTTTTTGCAACATCGAAAAAAACGCTGCTTGCTTCGTTTCGAATTTTTTATCACATTCTCTGAAAAGTAAATTAAAAAATTTACTTTTTCAAGGTGCATGTGTAATCTTTAAGGTGATTAACTTTTCCGCGATTATTTACTTTCTGAGAATTTACTTTTCGAGAGTATACTGTATTTTTATTAAGATAACACACAATTTGACCCATTAATTCGGCATAAAGTCCAATAGAAAAACGAAAATCATTATATATGGTATATGAGGGCTGAGGTAATTCCTAAACCGATTTCACTCATTTTCATCACCAACATACATTATATCCTAAGATTATATGCTCACTTAATTTGGCTAATATATTTCACATATTAACTCCTTGACGTACATATCTACGAAATTCGCTTCCAACTGTTCGCACACAACTTGCACTAAACAAACCAGTTTTGATGCCTACGAACAGTCGCAAAACGAAACGAAATATGAATGCATGTACCGTTAATAATCTTGTAAGGCATAGAAATTGTACCACGAGTCAGACTCGTGGAAATATGTCAAGGGGTTCACCGATTTATAAGCTATTAAGCCCATCGTATTTTTGAAAATAGAATTAGCTATATGAGAGCTAGGGGAAGTTATAATCTGATTTTAACCATTTTTGGTACAGAGACATACTATTATAAGAAAAAGAGATCCTCTGAATTAAATTGAGATATCTGAGAGATTTACCGATATTTTCGGTGAAAAATTACCATGCACTGAATTCTTCATATTCGATATTCGCGGCTTTGAAAAGTTATATTCCGATTTCGACAATTTTCTCACAAGTGATGTCACAGATCATATACAGTATTTGTGTTAAGTTTTATTCCGCTATCTTCATTAGTTCCTTATGTATATCTTATAAAGTGAAGGAATAAGATGGAATTCTAAATTGAGTTGTATGGGAAGTAGGCGTGGTCGTGAACGATTTCGCCCATTTTTCATCCGTGTTATCAGGGTGTCAAAAAAATATTATATATATATTTCATTGAAATCGTTGGAGTAGCTTCTGAGATATGGGTTTTTGACCCATAAGGGTGCGACGCTACGCCCATTTTCCATTTTGTAAAAAGATTTTAGTGCAGTTTTTTCTGTTATTTCTTCTGTAAAATTTAGTGTTTTTGACGTTTTTCGTTAGTACGTTAACGCACTTTTAGTAATTTTCAACCTAACCTTTGCATGGCGTGGTTATTATCCGATTTCAACTATTTTCATGGTGTATGGTGGGGTACGTTAGGATACCGACTGCAGAAAGTTTGGTTTATATAGCTTTATTGGTTTGCGAGATATATAAAAAAAAACTATTTGTGGGGGGGGGAGGGCACGCCCACTTCCACAAAAAAATTACATATAAATATGGCCCTTACTAGGACGATCCTTTGTTAATATTTTTATCACTATCAAGTAATCTGACAACCCAAATGATTATTATGATTTCACAAACGTCCAACATCCAATTTATGGTCGTCATAATCGACCTGCCTGACCACTAAATGATAACATTTTTTTTGTCCCGAATTGGATGATATGAACTTGGACAATATGTGGTTCCAACAGATAGGGTTTAGTGTCTGGGCTTCTGCAAGCGTGCTCGTGGTTGCCATGCCAAATAAATCGAGTTCCATTCATAATGGCAAAAACATGTTGCGCTCTTATTGAAAAACCCTTTATGTGCAAATACCACTCTGAGATGGTCTATACCACATTCAAAATTGTTTAACGTTTCTTATAACAATTAATCAAATTATATAATTTTTTTTTAATTAGTTGTAATTTGTGGGCGTGACAATGTTCCAATCTGTAATACATCCTCCTCAGAACGCCCAGAAATACCAGATTTCATCACGATATTACACATTTCACTCTAGTATGAAGTATGAAGCTACTTGTACAGTTAAATATCTGAGCACATATTTATATATATATACATATGTGTATAGTTTTGTGCATGTGTGTAGCGTGTGTTTAACTTGGACCAATTTAACCTTAATTACCGCACAGATGGCAATACCTTTGGGCTTTCGCAGGAACACGTTTTGTTGTGCGGTTGATCAACAGCTGCTGCTGCAGTAGCTACCTTGACTGCTATTGACTTTTGCTACTGTTGATGTTGCTGGTGTTGGCAGAGTCACCATCGTCAGTGACATGCATCCGCAGCATATGGGCTGCCCACGAAGGAAACACCACTGAAGAAGGTGCGCTTATAGTGACCAGTTCGCAGGCAGCAAACGCAAGAGAACCGCACCTCCGTCGACTTCGTCTGTTGTTGTTGCTGCTGTTGTTGTCTGGCACGAAACTGCCAAATTAATTTACCATAAAGTCACCGCCAGACAGTGGACGGCAGTGTGGAACAGGAGCCAAAAAAAGACGAAAAAAATTAAAAGGCGACATTGGCAACCGCAAGGCAAGGGTCAGAAAGCAGTGGAGTTGCGAACTCAACAGCTTGGCAGTCGCTGTTTTGGCGCACTGCGCTCGAAAGTGAAGACGTTCAGCGTGATAATGATGGACGCAACATACAGGACACTACGTACTCGTAGTATATAGTCTACTGTATGATGCCGAAATGTGCTCCCTTTCATGTGATTTTTTTCATTGTCGCCATTTTTTTTCATATTCATGCCAAATAAATTATTCCTTTGTGTAACTTATGTGCATGCATGTGCTATGTAAAATGATATGCCAAGCGAAAAAACTCAATTTTTTTTTATTTCTCCTTCTACCGTTTTTTGTTTTTTTTTTGCAAAACCTGGTAATAACATCAACTTCAAGTGTCGTTGGTCAGGCGCAGCTGCCGTCACTTTTTTTACGCCATTTGACGCGGTTCGTACGGTCACGCTTTGTGCTGCAAGCTGTTGGCAAAAAGAGAGTGCAGGAAGAACATGCTGACAAAATGAACGCTTCGATAAGAGAAGAAGCACAAACTGCAACCCACTCATTGAAGGGTCAGCAGCTGAGACGCCGTCCGACATGCGACATGGCGATTCAGGTGTGCGGTTGCGGTCAAGCGTAAGTGGCGCTGTCGCCGCCTTTGACGTGGTGCAGGTTAACTGTTGCAACAGCAGCAACAACAACAACAACAATTAAAAGCGTTTGCTGCCAATTGTTGGCATTACTGCATTGTGTTGTTGACATTTTGCATAATTACAAAGCGACACTTGCACAATATGCTCAGTCTTTCAGCGCAATGCTCGCCTGTTATTAAATCGTAATTTTCCTATTTTTTATCCTTACTGCCGCCCACTCGCCTCGCCACGCCACGCTAAATGTCACACTGTGTTGCTGTGTGCATTGCTGGCGTTGCACCCCCCCCCCAGCCAAGCTGCTGCCAGTGTTGCATAGCAAATGTGCGACTGTTTCGAGTGCTTACAAATTATGCAGGCAACGGAATTATTACCGCAGAAATTATGAAAATTATGTCAAGCTGTCATTATTTAGTGGAAAAGGTGTTTGAAATGATACCCTTTTGCCGCTGTAATGGCATTGTTTAAATTAAATTCAACCATTATGTGAACGAGTGCAAAAGGCACAGCGTCGAGTACTTAAGTGTGCTGCGGTGTCCTTAACAGTTATAATTGGTGCATCTTGTGGCTTGTTGTTGTTTAATAATGTTGTTTTTGCGTCTAGCACAAAATGGACACACACCTTAAAGATTTCGAGTTTTGTGGTAAACATTTTAAATGACATGCGCAATAAGAGGTTTTAGTAAGAGTTGCCCAGTGATGTCATTGGTGGGTATCTCTAAATTTGAAAAAATAATTGAATTGAAAGCCTAATATTGAGCTCGGTGGTATCGATATTTGGAGTCAGAATTGGATGTTAATTTCTTTGCAACAAGCTCTTCGAAACGTGGCGAAGAACACTTGTTAAAACAACTCCGGTTCAGCTAGAAGCTGCAAAATAGGCAGTCAGATATTAAAAAAGTAAAAAAAAGACTAGTATCATGTTCAAATAAGTCAGCTAATAGCGTTTTTAGACAGCCAAATTAATTGATCAATTAAATTTTGTATTGAGAAACCCTTTTTTGCCTTTTATACTGCCGGCTACTCGATAACCGATCAGCTGTTATACATTTTTATACTCTCGCAACAAATGTTGCTAAAGAGAGTATTATAGTTTTGTTCACATAACGGTTGTTTGTAACACCCAAAACTAAACGAGTTAGATATAGGGTTATATATACCAAAGTGATCAGGGTGAAGAGTGGAGTTCAAATCCGAATGTCTGTCTGTCCGTCCGTCCGTCCGTCTGTGCAAGCTGTAACTTGAGTAAAAATTAAGATATCTTGATGAAACTTGGCACACTTATTTCTTGGCACCATAGGAAGGTTGCTTTCGAAAATGAGCAAAATCGGACCAATGCCACGCCCACAAAATGGCGAAAACCGAAAACACATAAAGTGCCATAACTAAGCCATAAATAAAGCTATAGAAATAAAATTTGGTATGAAGGATCGCACTATGAAGGGGCATATTTGGATGTAATTTTTTTGGGGAAGTGGGCGTGGCCCCGCCCCCTACTAAGTTTTTTGTACATATCTCGCAAACCAATAGAGCTATATAATCCAAACTTTCTGCAGTCGTTTTTTTAGCCACTTCCTAATACAGTCCAAAAATGAAAAAAATCGGATCAAAACCACGCCCACCTCCCATACAAAAGTTAGGTTGAAAATTACTAAAAGTGGGTTAACTCACTAACGAAATACGTCAGAAACACTAAGTTTCACATAAGAAATGGCAGATGGAAGCTGCACTCAGATTTTTTTACAAAATGGAAAATGGGCGTGGCGTCGCCCACTTATGGGTCACAAACCATATCTCAGGAACTACTCGACCGATTTCAATGAATCTTGGTTTGTAATAGTTTCCTTACATCCCAATGATATGTTGTGAAAATAGGCCAAATCGCTTCACAACCACGCCTACTTCCTATATACCAGAACTTTGAAGACGATCTGAATCGTTTACTTTACAATATATAAAGTAAGCACTAGTGAAGATATCGCTGCAAAATTTTGCACAAATACTGTATTTATAGTGTGGCAGCCCATTTCTAAAAATCGCCGAAATCGGACCATAGGTTTTCAAGGCCCCATATATCGCACATGAGGACCTCGGTGCTTCCTACCTATTATTATGGTTTCCAACTTCCAATGGACTTTATACAATATATATGACGAATATGTGGGTCAAATTGTGTATTATATAATATTAATTAAGTTAAATAAATAATTTGCGAGAGTATAAAATGTTCGGTTACACCCGAACTTAGCCCTTCCTTACTTGTTGTTTTTGCTTTTCATACGAAGTTGTTAATCAGCTGATTGATATTTTTAGCAGCGACATCTACTGTAGCGTTTTTATATCAATTATAAATTATTAAATTATTAATACGGTCTTTGTGGGAGAGTTGCATTTCATTTTCAAGTCGATTAAAATTCAATTAAAAACAAGTAAGGAAGGGCTAAGTTCGGGTGTAACCGAACATTTTATACTCTCGCAATGTATTGATGTAATTTTATAAAGATAACACAAGTCGACCCATATATTTGGTATAAAGTTCAATAGAATAACGAAAATCATCATAATTAGTGTATGGGGACTGAGGTAATTCCTAAACCGATTTCACTCGTTTTCACCACCAAGATACAATGTATCGAAGACTATACGCTCTCTTTATTTAATATTACTTATAATTAGGTATATGGGATCTGGGGGAAGTTATGACCCGATTTTTACCATTTCAGGTACAGAGAGAAACCGTTATAAGAAAAAAATTCACAGGGAATGAATTACATTAAAATATCTGAGGGATTTACCTATATTTTCGGTGAAAAATTAACATTAGGCACTGAGTTCTTCATGTTCGATATCAGGGGCCTTGAAAAGTCATGGTCCGATTTTGACAATTTTTCCACACGTGATGTCACAGCTCAAATACAGTATTTGTGTAAAGTTTTATTCCGCTAGCTTCATTGGTTCCTTATGAATACATTATAAAGTGAACGAATCAGATGGAATTCAAAATTGAGTTATATGGGAAGTAGACGTAGTTGTAAACCGATTTCGCCCATATTCCACCCGTGTCATCAGGGTGTCAAGAAATTGTTATATACCGAATTTCATTGAAATCGGTCGAATAGTTCTTGAGATATGGTTTTGGACCCATAAGTGGGCGACGCCACGCCCATTTTCCATTTTGTAAAAAAATCTGAGTGTAGCTTCTATCTGCCATTTTCTATGTGAAATTTAGTGTTTCTGACGTTTTTGGTTAGGGAGTTAACCCACTTTTAGTAATTTTCAACCTAACCTTTGTATGGGAGGTGGGCGTGGTTATTATCCGATTTCTTTCATTTTTGGACTGTATAAGGAAATGGCTAAAAGAAGCGACTGCAAAAAGTTTGGCTTATATAGCTTTATTGGTTTGCGAGTTATATACAAAAAACCTATTTGGGGGCGGGGTCACGCCCACTTTTCCAAAAAAATTACATCCAAATGTGCCCCTTCCTAATGGGATCCTATGTTCCAAATTTCATTTTCATAACTTTATTTATGGCTTAGTTATGACACTGTATAGGTTTTCGGTTTCCTCCATTTTGTGGGCGTGGCAGTGGACCGATTTTGCCCATTTTCGAAAGCAACCTCCTCAGGGTGCCAAGGAACATGTGTTCCAAGTTTCATTAAGATATCTTAATTTTTACTCAAGTTATCGCTTGCACGGACAGACGGACAGACGGACAGACGGACAGACGGACAGACGGACGGACGGACAGACGGACGGACAGACATCCGGATTTCAAATCTACTCGTCATCCTGATCATTTATGTATATATAACCCCATATCTAACTCTTATATTTCTTGGTGACACAAACAACCGTTAGGTGAACAAAACTATTATACTCTGTGCAACAGGTTGCGAGAGTATAATAAATTTAGATTTTTATTTTGTAAAGTAAATCGATCGTAATAAGAGATTTAATCGAACAGAGGCCGGTTAATTAATCAATTAGCTCCTGTGTAAAAATGCAATTGCTATAGCTAATTAACAGAGACAATTTACAAAGATTTATTTTTTTATTTTAGAAAATTAAGATATAATTATCTCTTACTCTCTCTACTCTCGTTATTTATGTATTTTATTTCATTAAGATATCCTTTACAATTTACAAAGATTTAATTTTTTATTTTAGAAAATTAAGATCTGATTATCTCTTATTCTCTCTACTCTCGTTTTTTATGTATTTTATTTCATTAAGATATCCTTATTAACCAATTTAAAAACTCACCTGAAGTAGAATAGAATAGGTTTACATATACGTAATATTAGGCTAGGGGATGTTATGGCCCGATTTTGTGGCACACTATTAGCAGAAACAGATTAGCTCTGAATCACTTTCCGTAAAATGTATCCATATGCACTAAGGTCCTCATGTTCGGTATCCGATTTGGACAATCTTTTGATGATGTAGGATTAAAGCAGATTTTATTGCGAAATCTACATTAGTTATTGATTTATATCCTTAACATCAGGATGTCAAAAAAATGCTATGTATGAGCGATATAAATCAGTCAAGTACTTCCTGAGATATTGTTTTTGATAGGTCAACAAACATATGGAGATATTTTCTCAAAGGAAGTGAATGAAATTTTATGATTTATGCTGATATTTTAGGTATGTTTCGTCACAAGCTTCTTCCATTCAAAACAACTCTGATTAGATTAATATATTGTATAGTACATGGAAAAATCAGTATGATATTTTAACAAAACTCCAAGTACTTTTAACTTTTACTCTGATAACTAAAATATTTCCCATTTTTGACTTCCATCGAGGTCTACCACCCATTTGAATTCACATTAATTATTTCTGGGCACTTCGGAGCGTAGAGAATGAAATAAAATATGTTAGTTTTCAAACAGACTGAACATGTTTCACTCTAGAATCTTCTTTTATTTCTAAAATCTTAAATATTATTCTAATAATCTGTTTAAAGCCGAATTCATACTTGACGTCATACATAAGAAATATTTTTTAATTCAGGTTCTAAATTATTAAAACCTATAGGGAAATACCTTTTCTTTTATACAAATTTGATACTTCTAATTTGGTGGATATTTGACATATGAGGTTATCTAAATGATAAAACATGTCTAAAATCTGCCGAATAACACTTGAGAGTTTTGGAATAAGTGGTAATTACTATTCACTTATATCGTGTTCAAGGGAATAATTTTGTTATTGTTTTCAAAGAGAAATAACAAATCGAATGCCACTATTATCAAATTAAGAATATATGATGTACACATTTTTTTTTAAATCCAATATATGTGACTAAACGTTTCTAGTATAATCTCATCTCAAGCCTACGAAAATTGTGACCTAGTGAGAGTATTCCCATATAATGGATCCACTTATGTATAACCTTCAATATTAATATTAATATTCTCCAATTTCAAGTTTAGCATCTGAAAAACTTACAGGTGTACATATATACCTTATTAAAACTAAAATTACTTAGTTGTGCCCTTTAACAGTTCGCCGAGCTTTTCCATGTTACCAGCAGAAAACTAATGCAACAAGCAAAAGTGTTATAAACTGTTGTGACCAGATTGTTAACAGACTGTTATAAACATATTATACCAGTTTTCTAAACAACTTTACATATAACTGAGAGCGAGCGTATTTTCAACATTATTCCAGAAAACGTATAGTTTACTTTTAATAGTAAGCAAATTTTATTCTATAGGTTACTAAATTTCCGTCATATTTAAATAATGACATGACATTAAATGTACTAAGTGATCACTATGCGACTTTTATATGCTTTTCCTATATCTACTACTTAGAAAGCTGAATGTTTAAAAAAGTCATTGTTGAGATAGTAGTAGTCTAGTCTCAAATCATGTTTACCCATGAAGCTACTGTCAACAGTTAAAGTGTATAGCTTTGATATGTAGACTAATGTGATGGTCTGACCTTGTCCTGTCTATATTTTGGGATGTTCCTAGCCTCAAAATGATTGGATCATTTAATTCGACTACAAATATATTCAACTTAAATTACACTATAGAATCGAACGCGAGTCATTACGAAATTAGAGAGTGCTCTACCGTTTAATTTATGGTCCAATAAAAATCATTAACTTCGTCGTATTTTATTTAAACCAATTTATTATAAGCAAAAGTTTAAGGTCAATCTCTACAAATTAACACTCACACATTCTCCGAAGTATCAGTATGTGTGCTGTTTTACTTAGAGGGCCTCCCCCACCTTCGAAACCACAACTCTCACCAAACAAATTTGTTTCGACATTTAAGAATTTGTCAAACACCTTTTTAACTGTCCACATTAAAAACACATTTTCATGGAATGTCCGATGCTACCAAAAGTCACTTAATACAAACGAACCACCGCTCGAGACGTCGAGAAAAAGCTGTCTACAAAGTTCTCATTGGTTAATGAATGACGGGGCGACGGTGTAAACAATTTGTCTTTTCGAAGACTCGCAATAACCAAAGCCGACAAATAGCACAATTCCGTCAGGCTACAACAACAACAACAACAATACAACACCTTGCACGTTACTCAGCCGTTGCGCTGACAGACGTCGGCAAAAAAAAAACAAAATCCCGCTACGCGCATAGTGAATGGCATGCACGTGTGAGTGTGTGAGGTGGTGAGTGTCGAAGCGTGGGCACGTGAATCTCATACATGTTGTTGGTTTTGTTGTTGTTGTATTTGCTTGATGGAAATAACATCAATCGAGGCGGCTGTCAGTTGCATCGCAACTATAATTGAATATTGCTCTGCTATTAAGAGCGACTGCTGACATATTTGTTTGTGCGTACTTGGCGTGTCGAATGTATGCGTTTATACCACTCACACTCAAACACATATCTACTTTCTTTGGAAAACTAAGATACCCAGCAAGATATTTTTAGCTGGATTAGTAAAAATGTATTTATGTATGTTTTACCTTAGAGTTCATCAAAACCATGGAGACTCTTTCATAAACTTTTAGATTGAATGTGAATTACAAAACTGAGAGTAATAACATTAAAAACCTGAATATAGCACAGGACAGAGTATCTCTTGATGTTTCTGGAGGGACTAGACTTTAGACTCGACTATATACAAACATATACTGAGACTATCTCCGAATCATTTGTTTTCTATCAAAACACCGTCCTTAATAACTCGAGTTGTTTCGAAAAACTGAAGTAAACTTTATTATCTAAAACTCCTTTCTCTATCTAACTACCCTTATCTACGAAATATTGTTCTAAATACCAAGGCAACTTTATATTAAAATATTGAAAATGTTTAAATCGTATTATAATAAAGGTTTCATAAAAATCCAAACTAATTAACTTTAATTTCCCGCAGGGTATATTGCCATATGCATATCCAATAATTTCCAGAGTTATGTCTAAGTAATAGAAGCATAGCACACATACATATAAACTTAAAATGGAAATGCAGCACTTTTGGGAGCGCGAGAAAGATTTTGAAATTTCGTTTGATGATGTGGGCCATCGTTTTGTGAGGTGGGGTCTTAGGCGTTAAGTTTATTTATAACGGCTGCAATAAACTTTTATATCAACAGGCAGCAGGCGCAAGTGTCTGCCAGCCAGTAGTTCATTAGGTGATTGGGTGCACTGAGTTGGACTACTTAATAAAAAAACACGACTATTTGTTGGTGTTGCCGCTAGCCTTGATTCATTAACAATGTGTGAAATTTCGTTATTCGTGGAGAGCAATTAGAAGAGTGGTAAGAGATATTTCATGGTTAGGATTGTAATTCATGGTTGGATTGTAATAACTTAAATTATTTCCAAAATGTTTTTCATAAAGACATGTTATTTGGTGATCTGAACTGATCAGAGCTCTTAGCCGTTAATCATTTCCAGATATATCAGATATATACGGATTAAAGTTCATAAAAAGGATGGAAAATATTATGTTATAATGTATGAACTCGTCTTTAGAGTAGTCTCACTTTCAATTTGCTTAGGAAGGTATCCTCGAGTTTAGAGTTCGGAAACTTTGCCTAAAAGTAAATGATGATCTATTTTTTCTTGAGCATTTTGTTTTTTTATATGAAATATGAACATAGTCAGCGCTTTCAAGTTTAAATACATTAATTACAATTCATAACTGGAAGACATCACTTTAAGACACCT
The DNA here is from genome assembly GCA_031772095.1 of Zeugodacus tau. NCBI lineage: Eukaryota > Metazoa > Arthropoda > Insecta > Diptera > Tephritidae > Zeugodacus > Zeugodacus tau. The sequence goes on along the minus strand of CM062651.1, from coordinate 53,094,823 downwards.
GTATACACCACGATCATCAGGCCCATAACCTCTAATGAATCGATGACTTGTCCCTGTCAACAGCAGAGAAACATTTGACAAAACTGCAGCGGTAGTCCTGTGTATGCATCACTGGTACTATGCGTACGTGTCCGACCGCAGTAATGGAGGCAATCCTGAACCTAAACCCACTCCACATGATGGTTGGCTCTACGGCAAACAGTACTTTACTGTCCTTGACGAGACCAGGACAAGGTAGCAGTAATTGGAGATCATAGGAATAAAACTTCCAATGGCTCTCCATCCAAGGGTCCACATTACCAAAAAGGTCTACTTTGAATGAAGATTCAAAATAAGGATTCCTCCCTTAAGGAAGTTATAAGCAGAAGTACCCAACATGGCAAGGCCACAGATGGTATAGGTGCCGGGCTCACGGGACCACGTATCAAGCTGTCGGCGCCCATGGGACATTTTCACAGTATCTTTCAAGCTGAGGTCTATGCTTTTGGCAAATGTGCTGAAGTAATATTGGACAGGAGCTATCACGGTGAACGAATTGACATCAACCACTGATAGCCAGGCGGCTCCCCAGGCACTGTCATCCTTTGAAAAAAATCGGGGTTGGGGTACCAGAACACAGAGGCATACAAGACAACGAGCTCGCAGACCAACTAGCTAAAAAGGCCGCGGCTGCCAGACCGGTGGGGCCGGAGCTCTTCATTGCTGTTGGTCCGCAAGTCGTCAGAAATCGACTACTAGAAGACGAACTGGTAAGTAGGAATCGCTACTGGCTGCAATTGCAGGGACTTCGCCACTCCAAACTGTTTCTAGGGGGTACAAACGGAAGAGATTCAAGCAACTTATTGTGCTCCCAAGAAACAAAATGAGACAACTAGTGGCACTTTACATTGGCCACAGCAGACTAAGACATAATCTGAACAAACTCGGAATCTGTTCAACGGACCTGTGCAGATTCTGTGATTTGGAAGCGGAAACACCTGAGCACCTACTCCTGGAATGTCACGCGATTGCGGGGTTACCACCACCAGCCCAGCAGCGTTACTAAGTTTTCTAAGAGCTACAGGACAGAATGGTATTCTGTGATAAACAGGAGAGGACACAAGATCTTCAAATAAAATCGAATATAATCTAAGTCACCTGTGTAAGTTATGCATGAGCCAATAGCTCTCATCTAAGGCTCCATAACCGACAAGCCTACGTCACAAATGTGTAACTAGAGCAAGTAGAACACATACTGAATTCATATGAAAATATCCATAATAATACATATTCATATATTTAGATATACATTTATCTACGCTTAGTAGACAGGAATTACTTGATTGACAATTAACGTTGACAGACATAACAGGCTACGCCGAAAGTACTATTGTCACTGTCACAACCAACTAGTTAAATGATTTGTATCAAAATGTAGGCTGTTTTGAAGTCAATCTATATCAAAGATATCTAATATAACAATATACATACATTCATACATACATGTACAAATTTGTGAACGAATGCGGATAATATTGCTGGAAATCTCATAGCGGCACATGTTTGTTTTGCGTTTGATGCTTGATCCACTGACATCGCACATAAATGTCCATTTGTGTATTTCTAGCGTAATAGTGGGTGGTGCCTTTTCGTATAAAAGTTGTAACAATTTCGTGAGGATGTTCAAAAAAGTGAGATCCAAGCAATTTTTGCTTAGATTCCGCACAGGTAGGTCATTTTAATAAGGGAATGTAGGCATGTTAAAAAGCTGCTTCTGCAACTAGCGTCCGATAAAATGCTTAGTCTGATCGCGTGCATACCAATGGGATAATGACCAGTTTAGAACACCCATATCCAGGGAAAACCAGAAGGATTTGGCGACAGCGCAAGTGCTAGTGATTGTCCAGTGCTTGCTCAGTTCAGCTAAGGCCCAACCGACCAGTAGAAAACTACAAGAGGAAAGTTATGGTTCTACTTGCTGCCTCTCTATTGTGGGTGAGACTGACGTACCTTGCCTACCCTTGCAAACTCATCTCTGTTATTATATAAATATTTATAGGCATGCAAAATCGATTGACAAATCTTTGGTTTACAAACTTGCTCTAACTTTAAGCTCCAGCTCCAAAGCATAATAATATTGTTTACTAATCCTTTACCATGTCCGCATGAATCGAGATGAAAATAATTCTATGTGTATCCCGAAATATATTTGCTAAAATCTTGCCGGATGACCATTGTGTTTTCAGTGGCTCTGGATAATTCGTTCGACTTTCAGCGGGCAACAATCATTCAGCAGACCGCCGAGGACTAGGACTTAGCATTGTTTGAAATACCAATGAAGCTTACTTACTTATTCAATTCCCGTTTTAGGTCACCCAACACAACTTCATGAGTTTTCCCGGCCGGGCGAATGTTTAGCAGTTCAGGGGTGTTTTTTGTTCGTCTACAAATAGTGCTTTATCAAAACACCAAATCCGCTGTAAACTAAATTTGCAGAGTTAGGCTCACTTTCGGGCCCATAACTTACGAATGAGTGGACGAAATGTAGTGAAACATATTGCTATCTCAACAAAAGGCAAAGCTTTCTCTGTCCATACAACAACAATTATTACAGCTTTTCGATAAAAAATTAAAAGCGAAGCACATTTGAATATCTCCCATGCTGTATATTTTTATAGACATGAGTGTATGAATTAGTCGGTGCTCAAAGTCAATGACGTAAGTTAATATTCACACACACACATACACGCTCACCGATAGTGAGACCAATATGGACAACGCCTGTTGGCGCCAGCTGAACCCACATTTTTCTGCTTCCATACATGTGTGTATGTACATATATACCTGCTCATACACATATGTATCAATGAGCGAGTTGTTGCACTGAACATAAGCTTTGCCTCAATGAGGCATTTGTTGTTTATCAAAATATTGATGGACGTGTGCATACCGCGCTGCGGCATCATGTCTAACAGATACATTACACGTTTGCACACATAGTTATACATACAAATTTGATTTTTGTTTGTATTCCCCACTTGCCGGCTGGCAGCAGCCCAGGTAGGGCAACATATTGATATGCCACATACATACATACATATGTATGTACATAAATTTCTATGCGAATGTTTATCGCTATGCGCTTACAAACAAATAATCGCTGGTAATAAAATGCCAAAAGCGTGCCACATGTTGGCCCTGTTGCATGTTGCTTGCTGCTTTTATTCATCAGCAACAGCAATTCATATCAGCAGTATCGAGTATTTATGGCTATCAGCGTGTAGGTAAAATGTAACTACCAGCTTGAGTTTACATTTATACATTTACGAGTATGGAAGATTGTTGCACAAACCCGCTGCTTATGTTTGTAGAAACTCCATCACTCGTGTTGATTGTTGACTGTTGGCGGTTGACTTGAATTCTTCAATACTGCGCAATTTATGCAACTTTTCAAATTCAAATTTGGTTTGTTTGCACAATTGCTGTTGTTGTTGTTGCTTTTTATTGCTGCTTTCTTTTAGTAAAGGTATGTAATAGCAGAGAAGTGACAGCAAATAGATTTGCATGCATGGCACGTTGTTATGTTTGTAGTTGGTGTAAAAGCTGCAAAAATGCTCAAATAATCGTTTATTGACTAAGTATACTGTTAGTTTGATGGCTTCTCATACTTACTTTAAAAAATTACAAAATACATATTTGTTGAACAACAAAAAGTTGGTAAGATACGGCATATATGTATGTATGTACTCATATTATTATAAACTTCAACACATTTCTTTAACCCTAGACAGCTAACCTTCAGTAGCCCCCTATAAACCCTAACCATTCGTCGATTCGACGAGTATTGTTAGAGTGTCTTTCTTTCATGCATTTAAACAATCTTTAATTATTTTAATTGCAAATATATATATTTTAGGAACTATTGTACAAAATAAAACATTCATTTTATATTCAATTTCAAATTGTATTTGTTGAACACATCCTTAATTAAGGCACTAGTTTTAATAAGATCCGAGAAGACAGCATATTTATAAAAAAACTTAAAATAGAGAAACACATAACAGCCATTTCTTCTTTGGCGTATTTTAATAATAACACTATAAATATTTTGAATAAGATATAAAAACTAATTTTTTAAAGAGCATTTTATGCAAAAATCAACTTTATGCTCACCACAAATTGCAGTGTTACATTTTGCGCATACCGACTTTGTCATGCGCCTTTTTTTATAGGAACATAAACCGCAAGCTTTCCTTTTATTACTAGTTGGTGCCTCTGCTGGTTGAAGGTCATTGGTGGCTGATGGTTGGCTTTGACATTGATTTTCATCATTATTGGGAAATAATATCACTGTTATTTTGTTTTTGGTGTGGGTCGGCATGGTACGAATTTCCTGTCGGATTTTCAGCCATAGTTCTACAAGTTGCGAATGCAACTTCTTCATAAAATCACGCCTAGGCAGTATTTTTTCACCCTGTACCGAGACATTGTGGCAATAAAGTATGTAGCTGTTACCCTTTGCGAGTACCCCAAACATGACGGGACCGACTGCAAATAGTGCTGCTTGAGAATGCCAAGATACTAGGATCGTTACCTGAGCTTACTTCGTTTGAAGCAGAAGGTGTTCCAAGTCCCGGCACATCATCCATCAAAGCACCAGAAACCACCACATGAACGTCTTCATCGCCCGAAAGTAATGATGACTCTCCTGACTGATTATCACTTTCAACATTATCCACCAATACAGTGTCTTCAGTTTCGCTATCGGATAATTCCTCCAATGCCCCGTCATCGTCCTCGTCCATTAACAAACGCATTATACTTTCCTCACACAGCAATCGCCTTGAAGACATGATTAAAACTGTAAAAAATAAAAAACATATATTACATTAAATCCCTAACCATTCGTCGAAACGACGAGCATTATCGTAATATCTAGAAAAATATCGTACTTACCCACCAAACACGTGTGCCTCTCAGAAAAGCCCAACGAACACTGAGTTGACAAGCAACGTTGGGATGATCAAGCCTCGCGGGCAAGAGAGGCAACGAAAATTTTTTCTCGTACTCGTCGAATCGACGAAGGTTAGCTGTCTAGGGTTAAGCATTCAGAATAAAAAAACTGTAATTAGTTCCACTCCTAAGAATTTTTCTCTCAAAATACTCGTTCTGTATGTGCTTCTCCCATGCGTCCAATCTGGTCGCAAATAAGTCTAAATAGTTTAGAAGATTAGTCTTCGAAGAACCAGGTAAAATACAACCTATATTTTTTGTATATTGTATGTACGAAGCTTTAACACAAACCAAAGTGTATCAGAGGTTTAACGAAATATTTATTTTCGATACTGAACTTATTTTTGCTTCTTCTAGATCGAGGATCTTTGTTAAAGGTAGTACTCAATATAGCAGCAGAGCAACCTATTATCTTGAAAATTCATACAATCGACACCAACTCTGGCACTTAACGTCTTACTGCATATAGTACACGTGGACATATTTGGAAGGTGCATCGTCTCGAAAGGTGCTATCAGACTCAGGGAATCCGGGTTTTTAGAGAATCAAGAATCCTCGCAGACTTCGACATCATCCCGAGGTTATTGGATCACCACCATGTCGCCGAGCCTAACCCTGGCAACAACTTTTCTACTCTCTCTTCAAGGTACGTTTGGGTGGAATGGAGTCACTGGACGAGAAGTGCGGTGAGCTTATTCACGGATGGATCGAAGATGGCGGGAAAGGAAGGTGGGGGGGTTTACTGTCGGAAACTTCGCATCAATTGCAGGTGGACAGATGGGTCTTAGCTGTGCTGGGCAAATGTTGGTCAGTCATTAGCAATAGCACATATTCTTCATATTCCATATATATTCCGAAGGTATATCGCAAGAGATCTACCGAGCTCTTCGCCCACAGTAAAGTTCATCTCTCCTTAGTCGTAGAGGTCCTAATTGGTCATTGTCTCATCGGTATCATCCCTTTTTTTTTGGAATATCCCGCCCTTGCTAGATCAAGAAAAAGATATTTCGGATCTCACTTTTTCGAACAACTGCGCGAATAGTGGATATAGAAGTGAAAAATCTCTGCATATAACTTCATGAGCGTAACTTTAAACATTGTTTCAGTGAAAAGGAAGTACAACCGCAAACTTCAGTTTTTGCGTTTACAGATGGCATGTCAGCGAAATTTGTTCCTACAAGGAGTTAGTTGTCAATTTATACAAAATTAGACAGTCAATTGACAGAACGCTTAAACCTACTATATTGGTAAGGCAATGAGTTGACTTGAGCACGCACCCTAAAACATTAGAACATATGCTAAATAGCCGTAACGAAAAAGCATTGCTCGTGACATTAGACGAAAATATAAACAAACCGTAGAAGTACACAAGTCATTAATATGCTTATTACATAAAAATAATCAAACATGCAGGTCAAACAGTCAATGAAGCATAAAAAACACCTTGAAGCGATTTTATAATTCCACACCCAATACAAAGGCAGACAAAAATCGTTCATTATGTTTTGTGGCATGCGTCAGTGACGTTTTCTAATGACACTTCCGCTCAATAATTGACAAATTATGTAGATAAATGACAAATTGTATTGGACAATATTACAGGTGCGTTCTAAAATTTACGGTAAATTAGTTCGTTTCTGTTTTGTTTTTATAGAACGCATTATGAAGTTTATTAATGAAATGTATAAGCGGTTGGCCTCAATGAAAAATATTTAAAAATTTCAAGAAATGGGATTCGAATTCCTTAAGTATTTATTCGCGGATTTGACGCTCAGCTATATGGATGTATGTATGTAGGAAAGAAATTACCCTTTTTCGGAAAAATTGTAAAGCAAAATATCAATCTTATAACAAAAATAATATCAAAAAGTAGAAATATCACTATAATTCTGTTAAGTAAAAGACATTGACAACATTTGTTTTTCACACACTCATGCGTTTCGTTATTAGAAAACAGAATCATTTTTATTTTTGTTCACCTGGTGTTGAGTCGCTATTGCTTTATCGTAATATATCATGGCAAAAGTTATTATGTCATGATATGGTCGTTGCCTTGCTGCAATATGAGCATCATCATTCATCATCTGCAAAAGAAAAATTATTTCACCTGGTTTATTTGCTTAGTATCCCCTTTTTTGCACGACAAGCTGCATGTAAGGCGATAAATTAGAAGTTTGTGGGAAACCATTGTTGTAATAAAATATATATGAAGAGTTGTAAAAATGTTCTTATTGATAGTAAGATAGCGACACGGTGTGTTATAAGCGACCGTACTGTCAAATTTCCATAAAGAAAGCGCTCAAAAACTTTTCTTCTTTCGTGCATGACGTCATGAACTGCGAAAAAAGTAACAGTGCGAAACGGTCTCGAAACGATTCATAATATTATTGTTAAATATAACTGCTCCATCAGCTCTTATTAAAGCAAATTTAACGGTAACTTCCATCAACTCTAGCTTAAAGCTAAATTACTAAAAAATGATTCAAGCTAGCCAACGTTGTTTGTTATTAATAATCACTTAAGAAAATTAATTTTATTAAAAGTTTACATGACAAACCGAGAGTGAAAAAAAAATATGCCAGACAGTTTTGGCGAAAAGTTTGAAAAGTACATTTAAATCACATTAGCTTCGCGACAGCTGATCCAAATATGGGAAAGTGAATTTTTAAGTTGTGAGTCAAGTGCCGAAATCGAGCAGCTTCAGATTTGCGTCATACATATGCTTATCATATAAAACTAAATGCTAAATTCAGGCATCAACTTTACCAAATAGTTTTAAATTTCTTAAAAATTGTATATTGTTGTAGAGTTCTATCGAAATGCAAATATTTTTTTTAAATAAACCCTTAATTTAAGTTGTGATGTTAGTAGATCAGGCAGTAATGTAAGATGTGGTAGTTTTATCTCTTCTTTTTTTTAACTTAATTGCGGTCCTACCCCTTCCATACTTCGCAACCAAAAACCCGCTTTCAAAGAGTTGCTGGTTTGTTCACATGAGATACTCATATGACCTTGTAACATTGCCTACGTAACACATTACATAACACGCATCACTCTCAATCACCCACCATACAACATGACACCTACAACACACCAACCCACCAACCTACGAATATGTATTTACCAGCCAAGATACAAAAAGGTTGCATCCGATAGGGAAGAGCTTCTTTTTCGTCTCAACATGTGAATCAGAAACTTCGACATCTTTTTAAACAACGTTGCCATTACCAGCCGCCATCCGGTTATCGAAGTCAAAGTTCCGATTGTTATACCAAGTGGATTATTCGCGAGTCGTGTGGAGACAATTTGTAAATCAAATAAAAGCAACCAACGGTTGTCTAAAGAATAAATAAAACTATGTAAAACCGATTTTAAGAAAAAGGTAATCAGTGCGTATTTTTTTGCATACAATTCCGCTTTTTTGATCTATATATCTAGTATAAGTAAGTATATTTGAAAACTATACATAAGATTAAAAAAAAAATTATCGATTTAAATTTCTCAACATTAACTGTCTCCAGCAATTTTGTGTTGGTCGTATCATCATTTGCGCAAACACTATCGATTCACGTCTTTCTATGTCAACCCATTTCAATCCGAACTTATCATCTCCGTACAGACCATTCAAGTTACTGAGAATTAAAAGATATATTAGCAAGAATCCTCAAAAATGAAAAATTATTTTTACCTTCTATAACAACTGCGAAACCACCAACCACCCTTAAAAATCATTGCACAATTATCTTTATAAATATCATTATCACGATCGTACGTTGAAAATTTCATGCTTAAATGAGTTCTTAAGCCATTGCCAGCATTACCGCTATATTTACCAATATTCTTCAAAGCGTAGTCCTCAGATTCATCAGCGATAACAAACTTTGAATATTTCACAAAGTAAGTTTCGCCACTATGCCCTTCCAGTTGAATATACAACTCTTGTTCACAGCTGCTGGTGAGCGCGTGTAGTTTTTCCAAACCGAACCAATAGTCACCCTTTAAGTCGCCGAATCCCTTCTTATAGTCCTGCCAGTTTCTATTAAAATCCACTGAGTTACTTTGACGACGTTGAATTACTAACCATCCTCCAGAATCGACGTTTTCTTCACAAAACACCTCCAAGTCTGTGATATTCATCTTTTCGAGCTTAATTTTATAGACGCCACTATTCAAGCTGTTGGCAGCTGCTTCCATACAACTCGATGGATTTGTTGCTCTGAAATTAACATTTAATAAGTGTGTGTTCTATACAGCATAACTGTTTTTACAGCTTAACAGTTTTAAGAGTTTCAGAAATAGTTAATAATTTTTACCGATTCGCAATAATTTGCTCTTCGATATTAGCTTCCGTGGTGGCGATTTGATCTTCACTCATTCCTTCATCCTCGACAGCTAATTTCACTATACAATTGCAATCACATTTACACACTGTGCACGTATCATTATCGTAACTGAAACTCAATCTAATTTGCAAAATTAAAAAATAATTCAGCAAAGCAATGAAATTAAAGCGAGACATTTTGCCACCAGTTGTGTGGATTGTGTGGATGCCGAACTATGACTGACCCTTTCTGAAAATGTTTTAAAGTGAAATAACTAAAGTGTATAATGAATACATTATATATATATTTGAGTGCTACGATAAACATTTGTACTGACTCAGCTTGGTGAGTGAGAATTTGCATTGCATCAAAACTTAATGATACCGCTATAAAAATAATTCGGTTCAATTCGGTTTTATATAATACACGATTTGCTTAAAAATCCGACTCTTGCAGTAAGCTGCTAAAAATTTGATTGGTGGAAACGCCACTATAATTTCAAAATCCCGTCGTTTGTTATCAGAATTGTTTCATACTTCTTAAGTGAATATTTTTGAAATGACTGTGAACCCATTATATAAAAGCAAAAATTAGAATGCAGCAAACTTGCCGCGACACATACAAAGAGTAGGAGTTTCAAAGTATAATCAATATATACAGAAACAATTTAAAACGTTGGAGGAATCATACATGATTTTTTTTAGCAGTCTGCAGGTGTCCACTCCGCAACACTCGTCTTTTGATGTTTTCTAGTATGTAACGCATCTTAAGCATTACAGCTTATCCCTCCATATCAATATACAATATTTATATTTGTTTGTTTATTGTATTTTCTTCTGTAAAAGTGTGTCAGAAACTTTCTCAATAAAAATTTTCAAAACATCCAGCAAAAACAACGGCTGTATACTGAAGTAGAAGGTAATGAAGTTATTGACGCAGAATTACAAGATACATAACTAAAAAAAAACTATGGTTTGGAATTAATGAATATAGTAGTGGTTACTCTGGCAGAAACCAGAACGTTTTGAATGCAAATAGTTAAAATATAATATTTTTCTTAGACATATCAATTTAAATTGCTCAACGCCAATCGTCTAAAGCAGTTTTCGGTTGGTCGTATCATCATTTGCGCTAACGTTACCGATATATCGCTTATCATCTTTTTCGGACTGATAAACTCCACATTATCTCCGTCGTGTCCATTTAAGTTACTGCAAAATAAAACATAAATTAACACAAACACTGAGATAGGAAATTTTTTTACATAAGATCGAAACCGTTAAGCCACCAACCGCCTTCTGAGAACTCTTCGGCATCATATAATTCTTCGCTCTTCCTACTATCATGATCATACGTTGAAAATCTGTATCCCAAATTGGAACGTAAAGAATCGCGAGAATTTCCGCTATAATATCCCAAATCCTTCAAAGCGTAGTCCTCAGCTTCATCTGCAATAACAAATTCGGAATATTTTGCAAACTCTACCGCGCCATTAATTCTTTCCACTTCAATATACAACTCCTGTTCACAGCTGCTGGTGAGCGCGTGCAGTTTTTCCAAACCGAACCAATAGTCTCCCGTTAAATCGCCGAATCCCTTCTTATAGTCACTCCATTTTCTATTAAAATTTTGTGAGAAACGCCGACGACGTTGAATTACTAACCATCCACCAGAATCTACTTTCTCTTCACAAAATACATCCAATTCGGTGATATTCATCTTTTCGAGTTTAATTTTATAAACGCCACTTTTCAAACTGTAAGCGGCTGCTTCCATACAAGTAGACGGTTTTGCTTCCCTACAACTAGATGGATTTGATGCTCTGAAATAAACAGTTAATAACTGTAAGTGCTGCTCCATAACTCTTTATAAGCGCCTTAAATATTTGAACACTTTATTCATTTACTTTCAAGACATGCAATAATAGTTAATAATTTTTACCGATTCCCAAGTAACTGCTTTTCAATATTGGAAATTTTGCCTGTACTTTTTCGCACCTCTTCTAATTCTCTTATAAATTGTTTAACTACATCTATTTCCACATCACAATTGCAATCGCACACAGTACTCGTATCATTATATTGACCAAATCCAAATTTAATTTGCGAAATTAAAATAAAATTCACGAAAATAAAGAAAACAAAGCGAGACATTTTGCCGCGAAGTGCACGCACTCTTTGAACGTCGAATTGAAACTAACACTTGGTACTTAAGTGTGGATTAAAGTGAAATAATCTACATAATTTATACTTAATTGGATTTATATAAACACGTGTGAAGCTTTTTATAAACGTAAAATCATTCATAAATGCGAACAAAAGCACGGCGCAGCAATTAGATTTATTTAATGAGTGCCCCAAAATACAGTAGCGGACAAAAAACCTGGGACACTTACATGCAGTGACTTTAAATCGAGCGGAGGATGGAGTCATATGTAGAAGTTCACGTAAGTGAGGAAAGTTTCTGACTGTCATTCACTTGGGAGTGGCCAGGAACGATTCTTTTACATGTGGCTCAAGCAGCTCACGACTTCCGGTCTTAGACCAAGTATCCTCTGGGTAGCCAACAGACATCCGTTTGGAGGCGAGCTAAAGTGAGAAGGCGAAACCCGCTTATGCGGTTGTGTGTAGGATTTGGGACCCACCACATAAAAACACCCCCCAATGAAAAGGAAGAAACAGCCTCGGATGAGAGACCCCAATTCTGATGACGACCACTGCAAACGTTTAAAGGACTACGAATTAAGGGCATGAACCTGGAATGTCCGGACTCTTAATTTGGTAGGTGCCTCTGGCCAGCTGGTTGATGTCCTCGTAAGAGTAAAGGCTGACATCACCGCAATCCAAGAAATGCGATGGACGGGACAAGGACGGAAGAAGGTGGGTCCTTGTGCCATATACAACAGCAGGAGCGACAGCACTAGGAGTTTTCGAGAGAAAGGTTTTGCGGAAGATTTATGGTCCCTTAAACATTGGCAACGGCGAATACCGCAGACGATGGAACGATGAGCTGTATGTGTTATTCGACGACATAGACATAGTCCAGCGAATAAAAAGACAGCGGCTACGCTGGCTAGGTCATGTTGTTCGAATGGATGAAAGTGCTCCAGCTCTGAAAGTATTCGATGCAGTACCCGCTGGTGGAAGCCGAGGAAGAGGGAGACCTCCACTCCGATGGAAGGACCAGGTGGAGAGGGACCTGGCTTCGCTTGGAATAACCAATTGGCGCCAAACTGCCAGAAGGAGGGATACGTGGCGCGCCGTTGTGGTCTCGGCTATAACCGCGTAAGCGGTGTCTACGCCAGTCAAGAAGAAGACTCTCATATACAAGAAAGTATATATTATATTAAGTACACGTCATTGCAAATAAAATGGAAAGTGCAAAATTGCAAAAATTGAGTGAAATTGATAAAAACAGCAATTTGGCTTTGTGATCTCAGAACTTGAGTATACGCAAAATTTGTAAACAAATAAAGTTTATTTAGGCTACTATCAGTGTTTTCCTTCTGTCAATATTAAGCGGATTAGAATTCGGAACAAATTCAAAACCGTTGAAGGCATTAGAATCGAAGTTCGGAAACTGAATGGAACCGAAATCAGAACACGGATTGTACTACGGCACCTCCAAAAAGCCATACTAACTGGCCGTTGACTATCCAAAAAACCACTTTTTTTTGGTAAAAACGCCTCCAGTGGGCTAAATTACACAAAATTTGGACCTAGGAGTGTTAGAGGAAAGTCATATTTTCAGACAAATCCAAAATTAATTACTTCGGTCGTACGTTCGCAGAAAGGTTGGTGAACGTTTCTATAATTCATATGTCAGAAGTACCGCTAGGCAGGGGGACCCTAATGATCTGGGGGTGTTTTTCTTATCATGGTGTTGGAAAATTGCCCTTAATTGAAGGAAATGTTAACTTAATTAAATATCAACAGCTCTTACTGGAGAACATGGCCCTTCAACTGAAGAGCACTTTTTCTATATGGACAACGTAATTTTCCAGGATGATTCTGCAGCATAAATCGAGTCATTTATTTTTAACTGAAATATTTATTTATGTTGGAAATACTTATATAAATCTAGTTGCATAACAAATTTTATCATATAACTCTTTGTTTTTAAAGAAAAAAATCGCACATTTCTTGAGTGTCCACTTGTTTTTTGTCCGCTACTGTATATAAAGGTCAAGGTTTTCGCGGGTTGGCAATTTCGTGCAATATTCCAACTCTTATAGAAATTTTTATATATTTGTCAATTTGAACTCAAATCACGCCTACTTCCCATGTAAAAGCATTTTAAGCTCCAACAGACTCTTTCACATAACAATATATGTATATAAAAGTATAAATAAGCGCTAATGCAAAATGACAGCTGTGTGCTTTATGTGCCCTTAAAGGCCTGCTGCTTGTACCGAGTTGCTTTAGTCACTTGTTAATGCTACTAATAAGCATGCATTTGCGGCATAGCAAGCAAGTAAATGAGCGAAATGCCGCAATAAACACGTTTTAATAACAAAAGCTCCGATCAAAATGACAAGCGTTGTGTTTTGTGTACAATTATTGCACTGCTGCCAGGCTAAAAATTTTAAATTTCAATTTGCATTAAAATGAGATGACACCCAATGCCAATGGCTACTTTCCGTCAAACATTTGCATATTTGTCAAAGTTGCATTAACACGCACAGACACACACACACGCGCGCGCATGCAAATGCAATTGCCGGCCTGCCATGGAGCTACTCAGCCAACCAGTCAGCCATATCATCATTGGTCATGCGACAACGACGACGACGACGACGGCGTACACGTTGGGGTCATAGTATTAAATGGCATTTCAAATGCAATGTGTTGCATTGTCATTAGTTTCGGTGTTTGCCAGCTCCAGCCGTTGTCAATGGACGTAGTTAATGTTTTTGTTGTTGTTATTGCATGCTTGTATTGGTATGTTATGCGGCACCATCAAGCAATGTGTTGTATGTACACTCACGTGTTTGGCTGGTGTTGTTGCTGCAATTGGAATAGTGCCTGATGCTGTAGGAGCAATTGCAGCAATTGAAATAAATTGAATTGCTTGTGGCAGCGAGCACTGCGCGTGCGGTAGCATAGTGGCACAGCCGCATATTCTAATGCGCTATGGTTCATATGCTCAAAAGCTTTCATATACATACATATATATGAGTATGTATATGTATATATATATTGAAGTGCGTGCGCGCAGGCGTGCGCTCAGCATCTGTGACATTTACGTAATGAATAATAATGATTTGTGTCAATCGTCTGCACATACATTTGTACATACATATATACATATGTGTATACATAGTAATATACAAACATATATCATAATCACGTACTAAGCACTAGCATACACTCGTATGCATGTATATATGTATGTAGCATTCAGTGCGTGTGTTCATAAGTGGCATGCGCCAGTGTACCGCATAGTTTTGTGCTTAAAATTTCAAATCACAATTTAGTAGTGTATAAACTGACAGTCATTATTACACTTTACAACATTTTGCATTTTTATTAAAATTAATATGAGCATATTTGCACTTACAGACATACATACATACATAGATTCTCACTATTCTATAACACCATATAAATACATACCTATGCATGTATGTATGCATTTGTTGTATTCGAACAACGAGTTCGCATTAGCATTCACTTCAAATTTCGCCGAAAATTTATGCAGTTATTCGGACATTCTAATTCTAAAACCGCATAATAATTAGAGTTTATTCAAATCAAAACAGGTAAATCATACAAAAGCTTTGGCGTGCTGAGTGATATGATTTCAGAATGTCAATTTATATATTCTATACTAAAGGGTGCATTTTGGGAGGTACATATGTGTTTAATTTCAAATATAATACAAAGACAAACAAATTGATGAAATTTTCAATATTTACCATCACAATGGGCATCATCGTGTGTGGCCATTAGCGCGTGTTTAGTGGCTGCTAGGCAATCCAAATTTATATTATGTTTGGCTATGCGCTACCAATCATTGGCAACTCAGTTGTTTTTGCTTGTGAGATTTTATTAATTATATTTACCAATATCTAATCAATAATCTAGTTGAAAAACAGATACTTAATGCACATCTCGTAATTTAATGCCCATCATGAAAAATCAATACAAATTCTGTGACCTTTCAGTGTTATATAGTTGAACCTCTGTACTAGGATTTGGTGCAACAGTACCAGTTCATAGTGCAATGTCGTATCACTTGAGGATTCATGTTTTTGCGTTGTTCTTTCATTGGTAGTGCCAGTTTTGACTAAATTTACAACGATATGTAGTTTTTCTCGTATTATAAAAATAGGAATATGATGCCAGGGAAGGACATTACCATTGGTCATCTCGAAGTTCGTCGTTGAGTATTTTCGAACTATTTGACAATAGTATCAACGCCTGTTTCATATTTATTGCATCTAATTGCGGTTTGGTATTATCTCTAACTGATGCTTCTAAATGCATTGTTGATTGTTATTTGGTGTCGTAATACCAGGGATGTATGGTTAATCTGTGTCAACAATGTTTACTGTGTCAATACAGATGTTCCATTCACTTCCTCGGTAAGGATCCGCCAATTATCTCAATAGCCTTTCGCCTTTCGCCTTATGCGATTGTTATCTGTTTATATAGTGTATATAATACTCTTCAAAGAATATGTATTTTTGATCTCACAAGTCCAACAACTCTTTGGACGGTATGTATTTAGTAAACTCAGTACTGCTATGCGGAGGATAAAGCATATCAAAGATCAGTAATTGAGTTATTTACGCCCCGAAGATCTAATCAATTTCTGGTTTCGAAATGGAATTACATTGGTGATGAGACTCTAGGCGATAATCATAATAGTTACGAAATATAACTTCAGATTTTTAGTTTGTGTGACTGACGATGGTAGACATAATATCATAAGTAAATTATTTTTTAACGTATCGCTTATTGACAACATTTCCGTATTACGACGAGGCGCCCTTCACATAAAATATTACGAGGGCGATTTTTTCCATAATTATAGTTGATATTTAACATAAGGGTTAAATTATCTGTCGATATACCAGCAATCATGGTAACATTTTATAAAGAAAAACCTGTCAGTAAAATTGTTGACCACTTTTATAAAAGTGACTCGCCGAAATATTTTAACAGTGTGCTTAAGAGTTTGTAGAATATTCTGTGAAAAAAATATGATAAAAGTCTAAATGTAGAGATACATCAATTAATGGCTTTTAGAACATACCGAATAGTGGCGTTATGAATTATTGCAGAGTTAAAAGATAGAGAAGTGTAGTGTCGACAATATAGTCGACATTTCATGCAATGGAAAGTCTTCAAGTCCATGGGCAAAGAACTTTTTTGGTTCAAGACTTCCAGGAAATTTACAGATGCGCTTTCACTGAAATCTGAGCCACTTTTGCCAAATATGAAGCCCATACACATTGTCCAAGGGGTGATATTTGTAATTCTAGTCTAAATATGATAAATTAACTTGGACTGACAATTTTATTAGGTCTACAACTTTGCTTCCGCCGTTTTCCAATAGATGTCTCTAGGGTCAAGCACTGGTCGATTAAATCGATTTTTTATATCGAACTTGGACATTTGTGTCAACCCCTGCAAGACAGGTACCGCCGAATTCGGAAGCGGAACTAGCACTTTCAATGAAAGTTTCTATGCGATTCTTAAGGGCGAATTGACAAAAGTACCCGAAACTCTTATGTACGTGATCGTTCATCCCTTTCTTGCACATTACATTCATCATTTAGCAATTCATATATACCTCTTGCACAATTCGGAGAATGATCTTGGTACAATCACGGATGAAAGACTGCGAACCAAAACTACATGTGCACTTTCAGCACTGTTCTTGGTACAATCACGGATGAAACACCCAGAACTGCGAATGAAAACTCCGTGTGCATTTTCAGTACTGCGACCCACAAAAGTCTTGAAACTATACCCGCTATTTTCGGTTAGTTCTACTAAAACCCGAAATAAGAATTTAATAACCAAATAATTAATTATATTGCATCTGTATTCAAAATATCATGCCTTTTAGGTGTTATTATTATATTTATTTTATAAATGTATTATCGTACTACACTATATACACATGTATAACGTATTGAATAGTTGAACAATTTTTGCTATCGGACAAAAGCTGAAGGAAGAGCGGCGGGGCCACGCCCACCTCCCCAAAAAAATTACATCCAAATATGCCCCTTCATAGTGCGATCATTCATACCAAATTTTATTTCCATAGCTTTATTTATGGCTTAGTTATGGCACTTTATGTGTTTTCGGTTTTCCCATTTTGTGGACGTGGCAGTGGTCCGATTTTGCTCATTTTCGAAAGCAACCTTCCTATGGTGCCAAGAAATAAGTGTGCCAAGTTTCATCAAGATATCTTAATTTTTACTTAAGTTACAGCTTGCACAGACGGACGGACGGACGGACAGACAGACATTCGGATTTGAGCTCCACTCTTCACCCTGATCACTTTGGTATATATAACCCTATATCTAACTCGTTTAGTTTTGGGTGTTACAAACAACCGTTATGTGGACAAAACTATAATACTCTCCAGCAACTTTGTTGCGAGAGTATAAAAATATACATTAATATATTTACGTATTCAATGGTTTCGCCCTTGATGTTGACCATTGTTGGCGTAGCTTCTATTGCGTTCTTCGAATTGACAGTGCGATGAAGTATTACTGTATCACCCTCTTCAATTCCATATTTCAGCTTTAGAAAACTTTTATTTTACGTTTTACTTATTTAAAAATGCGTGTCTCAATAATTTAAACTTTATTAGGCTGCAGATCACTGATTTAAATAAAACACGAAAAATAATACTTCACAAGCAGCCATGATATAGCTCAAAACAAAACTTGTTCAAACACGAGAACTTTGGTTGTTTCTTTCTATCATTCAGGGTGCTGTACGAGAGAAGAGCTGAGGTAAATGTTTACGCACATTTTGCCCTTTGTTGCATATGTGTGTATGTAGTGGTGTTATTAAAATTTCTTTGAATGTGTTGGAGTTTCAGTACCCATGACTTGCTGGGACATTAACCCAACAAAATATTTGTAGAGATCTGTCTGCATCCCAAACTTATTCTCAACTGAAAATGTCACTTTTTGAGCAGAATTCTCGACATTTGTGGGAAATTTTGCTTTTCTTTTTTAATTCCAAGAAAAGTGCGGCTGAGGCTCATCGACATTTGTAACATCGGCATTTTATAAAAAAAAGCCTTAAATTTACAAAAAAAAAAAAACGGCGGAAGCAAAGTTGTAGACCAAATAAATACATTTTTTTTACTTAAAAACCTAGGCCTAGGATATAAAAAATGCAGATTTAATGTACATTTGTGTTAGATAAAACAAGTATTGGTCAAGAGTATCGACGTTTTTCCAAAGAAGGTAAAATATGAATTTGCATTTAATATGTATTTATGTTGAGAGATTATTGAGACATGCATTGTTTTTATTTGAAAGATTATAGCGTACATATATACATAAACACTATATATCTATGCACTATCAATTATTAAAGCATCATAGCTCCTCTTTAAAGCAAACTGAAATAAGCCATTTGTAATTTCTGTAATAGCTTTGTGGCTATGTGGGCGCTTTCGAATGCCCTCGCAAAAACATTTTTTTAACAGTTTCCTTTCGCTGATTTCTTTGGCGCGTCCAAGCGACGTCTGGGCAAATCGCATTACAGCAAACATGCGTACTTACGTACACTCATTGTACATGCTACATTTGACAGGAAAAACGAATGAGGCACGTTCCAGCCACATTTTCCGAAGTGTTAATTGCAACAGTTTGCAGATTTTTTTCTGTGTATTTCATTTAGTTAGGCACGTAGAGCTCATTTTTTCGGTAATCAGTGAAATCAGTCATGAAATTGGGCAGTTTGGTTTGGATGCATACGCTATCATTAACAGCGTTGGAGTAAAGAAAAAAAGTGGAATATTAAAAAAGAATAATAAATAATTAACAAAAGTAGTGAAGTATATGGAAGATTCATACATTGGTTTGACTATAAGTAGTATACATTTGATTAAATTCGTATTAATATTATTGTTGGGTTCGTCCGATTCTTTTGTTGTATATACAGAGTTAAATCGAAATCGGATACAACCACGCCCACATCTCTTATAGCGCCATACTGAATCCTATTAAACTGATTTTCAAGAGAGTGAAAAGACATTATGAAAGCTTGGTTTAGTTTAGAGTAAACCAGTCAAGATTTTTCTTAAACCCCATGAATTGAAAGTGACTTAGGTTAGTTTTACTACCGGTCAACATCGGTCGGAATCCTATCAAAATGAAGTTGTGGTTGGTTTTGCACCAAATATTTATGAAAATGTCTATATCATACACAAGTAAGTTTTCAGAATATATGTATCTCTGCTTCATTGAAAATTTTGAACTTATTCCTTTCTAAAGAACTAAAGGGCATTTTTCGCGTAACTTTAAATTTTCACAATTTGTAAGTTTAATGCTCGTTTTCAACTAAATTATGCACTTTCCTATTAGTTGATGTATCCATTGAGAAAAATCGCAACAGCTGTGGGCTCCTCAGACAAATTTTTCATTACCCAAATATTTTATCCACAGACCATCCTATTGAAGCTTACACGTATACTCGTATGTCCGTAGGTTCCACTGAGCGCCACTTTGCGCCTCTTTAAGAATGTTTATTAATGCACCCAACTGAAGTGAATGTCACTGACAGCGTAGGCGTGTGCTGACACAACTGATGGCGATGGTGGTTTTATGGTTGTCGCCTCTGCCAACGCGATTCTCCTTTTGCCTTAGTGGCCACTATACGCCGTCGTGTTGGAATAAACCGCAATATTGACTCTTTTTTTTCATTTTCAACCATCGCTCTTATGTTATTGTTATTGAGGTTCCTCCATAAGAGCGGCATCGTTTTAATTTATTAGCCTTTAGCTTACGACTTTTCCCCCCGCTGTCTGCTTCGGGTTTTTTCGCATATACTGCTCCTATACACACATATATTGCGATATCTCTTGCGATATTAATTTTCGTTGATTCTTCAACTTCTTCCCGGGCCCATTCATTGATATCCATTGCATGTCATGGGACTGGCAAAATATTCGTTGCGTTTTTGTACATATTACGACATTCGCGGATGTACTCTTTACATGTTGGCTTCTGATATTATCTGCTGAAATGCGAATAAGCTTGAAAGGAGCGCATTCAATGGCAAGGGGTGTGTGCCGACAGCCCATCAGTCGGGTGCTCTAATTGAAGCTAATAGCATTTGACAACTCCAATTAATACTAATAATACGGCTATTGTAAAGCCTTGCTGCGGTATGTGTTTCAAGCTCACCATGCAACATATGATAGATCACACATTTTGGTTGTCGCGTGTAAAAATATGCGGAATGCTTCTAAAAAAACATTCACAAGAAGTAACATTATTATACATATATTATTATAGTTTGGGCTATATATAGTGTCTATATATAGAGTATAAGGATGGAATTTGGAGATGGGACTGAGACAAAATCAATTGTCTAGTACTCCATGTATATTCTACTTGTACAATATGGATCCATTTTTGAGAAATTAAAATAAATCGGGTATACTCAGTCTAGACATTGAACTTTATTTTTGGTATTAATATGGAAATTATTTTATTCTGTCATATCATTAATTCCTTGGTCTAACTAACTTATGCGATTCCACAAGTTAGATCTCATTTTATAAAGATAGCTTGTTTATCGGCCTATTTTCAGCCATCATTATTTTCTGTATCTCCCTGCATAGAGGCTTGACAGGTCCTTCTTGCCGTGTTCTAAATATACCAAGAGTCTTAGCTGATCGCATCACTTAAAATTGTATTCTGGGCCCAAAATGTAATAGATATCGCAGTCATTAATGTTTAACTAAAGACAATCTTGTTATTTACTTGCTCTTCGGTTACACGGGTTGCCGAATAACTTCTAGGGGCTTTCATTCTCTTATGGAAGAATGTCAACAAAGTTCACTACATGTTTCTGGCAGTTACAAACCATTAGACTATACACAAATGCCGTCTTCTAAACATATGTACGTAAGTATGTGCGGACTAGTGCCTGTTCTGTGGTGAGAAATTAAATATCGGAAAGTACTAGCGACATTCATTAAACTTACTTCCTATATACACTTTCCCAAGGCAACGCCCTTCTAAAATGTAAACCAAATAACGGGAATGACAAACTGATAGATGATGTGCAATAAAATGTGTCATTTGTTGCGAATGCGACGCATCATAAAACTGCAAACATAAGAAATGGCACAAGTTCTTCGCCAACTGAAAAATGTGCAAAATATATACGAACAAAAAAGGCGTGATTAAGTTCGGTTGCTGTGGAACATTATGCGTTCTGGAAATTTGTAAGATTTAGAGACATGTGAAGTTTTTCGGATGTTTTCAGAACTGTATTTAAAAAGATATTCCCGCATGAATATTCGCGAAGCATTTTAATTATGTCTAACGATCCAAACAGCGGGAGATCGAAGGAAAACAGCTCAGTTGCAGTAGTAAAGTACCAGGTGACGGGGCTTGCATGTGTTCAAAGGTAAAGAGATAAAGTAACTAAGACTATCGGATGTCTCCCAAAGCGTTCGTTTTCCCTGTTCCAGGAGAAGTTTCCGATTTTTATACTTTACAGACCATACTTCCGATGTTGTAACTTACAAATTGGTACTCAATATCATACCCACAGAGACGTTATAGTGCCGGTAAATGGCTCTAGGAGTCAATGGATTATCCAGTGTATAAGAACAGCTGAGATGACTCGTGTGACTTGATTTGAAAGTTAAATTTGATGTTTTCGTAAATCAATTTTACAGTGTTAAAATATCGACCATTTTGCTTTAATAAAACTTCGCTCAGAGTCCCAATGGGACTTTTGGTTTGCTCACAGTGCCAATTATTACCTTCTCAAGCACTATTATAAGTATATTTTATTCACAATATTTATACCATGAAGTCTAAAAGTTTTTAAATCCACTTTAAGTCGATGAAATATTTATGAAATTTATCTCTACAAAATGTGCTGACGCACCACATTATATATATATCTACCCACATATATATTTCCGTACCTAATCGCATGGGCATACAATGAAAACGTCGTAGTAATATCCGTGTTTGCGAAGGTGTACGACATAAGTAAAAGAAAAGAGTGAATGAAATCGATAATATTTTCTAGAAATATTGTTACGAAGCTCCAACAAAACTAACAAAACTAAAAGATGCTCAGCGTTGGCAGCCAAACGCTTGTGTGGCATGGTGGCAAAGTGCTGCACATTAACCACCTGAGAGCAACAGTTGCAGCCAAACCGCTTGCTCAAACCCAGTTCCACACCATTTGTGCGCTGCTGCTATTGCTGTTGTTGTTGTTGATTGTTGAGACATAACTGCAGACACATAGCCGCAACTAAAACTTGGCCAACTTGGCAATGTGTCAGCGGTAGGGAGAGAGAGGAATGTGTGAACGTGTAAAATATTGTTTCATATTTTTCCAACGTCCTTGTTAAGGAGTTTTTTGTGCTGTGCGCCAAGGCGGCTGACGGCATCCTAAGAAACGCTTTTATCTGATCAGCAGATGACTTCTTTGCAAAGAGTAATATGCCGCAGCGGGAAGGGGTAAGCATGATACATTCGTATTAAGGCAAGACAGTGTGCAGACAGTAGGGATAAAATGGCACGTATGGAAAGTGGCTGAGCTGAAGAGTTAAACATTATAAAGGATAACACTATTAAAAAGAAATTTTGTACTTAAAACTTAAAGTTTACAGAAATGTGTAGCTAATATTTGAGTTTCTCCGCATTATTGAGTCATCGCTGTTTGCAATATTTCGCAGTTTTCTTCTGAGGAATCTTATTTATTTTATTGTATAAGGTGTGGAAGTTGTTTATTGAGCTTTTCTCCCATTTTTCAAAAGTGTTTTTGTAGACAGTTTTTTTGACAGGATTGCAAATAACTGGGGGATTTTATATTAAACTTTGAAAATTTTGCATAAATGCCTATTTACATATAAAATACTTAATATAGCGTTTGCTCGCTATCTTCAGAGCATCTACATATTCCTTTGATATAAACATATTGAGTAATATGTATTGCTCACTTCAAAGCAGTAAGGCATTTAAACGAATATAAAATTAGGCTATAACATTTGTATTGGAAATACTTACTAACCCGGAGAGACTTAAATGACCGTTCTCCTTTTGCAGTCCTAATTTTTGATTATATCCCATTTTTACAAGCGCAAGCACGGATGTCCAGCCGAGAAGTCCAAACATTGGGGTCATATGTCAGCAACAAACGTTGTTCCGGAGTAAGTGTGTTCACTATGAACTGGCAAATCATTAAAAACCACACGTCTAACATCCGTTATAAGACTGAGTTATTTTTTTTTTGTTTGCTAATACTTTACTTTATCTTCATCTGCAAATCTATTTGCTGTCACTTCTCTGCTATTGCATACCTTTACTAAAAGAAAGCAGCAATAAAAAGCAACAACAACAACAATTGTACAAACAAACTATAATCTGTTATTACAAATGTTCTTCTCTTCCATTCTAGGTTACCTTCTCTCGAATATGACTTTTAATATTTGCAATGTCTCATGGAATTAGGTGCGATTAATTCGCCGGAGATCTTGCTATTTTAAATTAGAATTAGACTCTAAAATCACCTATCCACATATCCATGGTACTGGGGCTTTTAAACAGATCTATATCGGATTCATTTTTAGGGATGTCATCCTATCTGAATTATACGAATATAGTAGTTTCCCTGTTGTTACTCTTCTGCTTCTTAACTGGCGTAGACAACGCTTACGCGGCTACAGCCGAGTCCACAACAGCGCGCCACGCCACTTTCCTTTTGGCAGTTTGGCGCCAATTGGTAATGCCCTGTGAAGACAGGTTCTTCTCCACCTGGTACTTGTATCGGAGTGGGGGCCTCTTTCTTCCTCGGCTTCCTCCAGCGGGTACTGTGTCGAACACTTTCAGAGCTGGAGTGTTTCCATCCATTCGTACAACATGACCTAGTCAGCGTAGCCGCTGTCTTTCTATTCGCTGAACTATGTCAATGTCGTCGTATAAATCGTACAGCTCATCGTTCCATCGTCTGCAGTATTCGCCGCTGCCAATGTTAAGAGGACCATAAATATTGCGCAGATCCTTTCTCAAACCCCAAGAGTAGTCTCATTGGATGTTGACATTGTCCACGCTTCTGCACCGTAAAGAAGGACGGGAATGAGAGACTTGTAGAGTTTGATTTTGGTTCGTCGAGAGAAGACTTTAGTTTTCAATTGTCTACTCAGCCAAGGTAGCACCTGTTGGCATGAGTTATTCTGCGTTGGATTTCGAAGCTATAATGGTTGGTGTTGTTAATGATGGTTCCCAAGACGAAACTATCTACAACTTCAATGTTATGACTGTCAACAGTGACGTGGAAGCCATGACGCGAGTGCGCTAATTGTGTGTTTGATGATAGGAGATATTTCGTCTTGTCCTAATTCACTACCAGACCCATACACTTCGCTTCCTTATCCAATCTGGAAAAAGCAGAAAAAACTGCGCGGTTGTTGCTTCCGCTGATATCAATGTCATCGGCCTACGCCAGCAGCTGTACTCTGTATTGAAGATTGTACCTTCTCTTCTTACATAGCTCTGCAGCTCGTATTATTATTTCTTTTTTAATCTAACCTATGAAATATCTGATAATATTAATTATAAGACAACTAGAATGGAACTCTATTTAAACCTTGAACTTATCACTGGTTTTCATTAAATAATTGTTTTCTTTTTCGATTTAATTTAGATATCAATGTCTTTCAGGTAGTCCCCAATTCTTTTAATAAACTATCTTATCCAATCTTCCCACATATGCATGTGTGTTTGTATATAAATAAACAGCTCCTCGTCAACGTCATTTGCGGGTTATCGAAAATGAATTGATAATACTTCGCATATGATTAACTTCTTTATACAAAGATTCGACTGTAAATTTGGGATCAACTCCCACATTTATTTAGTACAAATTGAATTGGCCCTTAAGCGCATGTAAATAAGCTTGTGCGGGGTTATTTGCTTACAGCACACATTGAATAGTATTTCCGGATTTGTGCATGCAAATAGTTGAAATGAAGATTTGCTCTGCAGAAGCCAACTAAAAAGTACCTTTTAACACACTAACATTTCAGTGAAAGTAAAGTGACGTATCCGATATATAACTACATATGTCGATACACACATTATATGTATGTATGTAGGTACATATGTGAGAATTGAAAATTGGGAATAGATTACCTACGCTCATTCTAAGGTAACCGTAGTTAACCTATCATTTTCCTATGCAGTAAAGCGATCGAATAATTGAAGACTTTAACTGGGATTTGCATAAGCAATCAAAACGACTAGCTAATGACGTGTGGCGTTTCCCGTTAAATGATTGAAATGAAAATACACTTACATAAATAACATTATTATTTGTATAGAGCTTTTGGTATTACTATAGAGGGATTTTTAAAATATTCCACCCTAGACTGTGTGCTCAATATGTAATCTGCGAAGTCATCTAAAGTAGAACTTTACCATGCATTTAACCACATTTATTTTGAAATTTGCGCAGTGTGAATGAAAGTACCTCGGTGTATCTTCAATATTTCGAAGAGTCGATGTTTTTTATGTGAACTTTTTCTTGACGAAAATCCGAAACATCCACTAACTCCTACTGACTAAAATATAATGACTATACAATTAAAAGATATTAGTACATATCACTAAGCAGTAGCCTACTACTAATAAGGCTGTTAAAGTATATTATACAAGCTCTGAGCAAAAAATCTGGATCATGTCGTTAAAGGTCGCTATTTATCTTCAGAACCAGACTAAGCTATACTACTAATATATACTCTCTCCCCTTATATAAAATATTAAATTTTTACAATAACATTATTAATATGCTGATATCGTTCAATTCTAATAAGGGATAGCATTTTATCAAGCATATCATTATCATCTACTGGCATTGAGATATCTCTCTGACTAAATATATTAATATATCATAGGTAAGATAATAGTTTTCAAACCTCTCAAGTATCTGACACAAATTCGGAATACGAGCTCTAGGAAGAATATATGTAAATGACAATATCGGTCATGTTTTGATGATAAATTTTAGTTTTAGTTTGATGTAAAAATTCTATGCCTTTCAAAGTGGCATTATTTAAATGGGCGTTGAAATAGTTGTAGATTTTCAAGAAATATAATAAAATATATTATATTAAGAACTGAATTCTATTCAAATGGATCGAGTATTTTAGACCGTAAGATATGACCTTTTTCACATAATCGACCCCGTTTCTTTTGTTTAAACTGATTTACCGCTAAGTTTACGGTATCTTCTCTCGTATAGAGGCAGGTTGGATAATAAATAACCAAGGAACATTTTTGACTGGATTCATCTCATAAACCAGAAAATATTTTACACAATTTCTAAAATATAGTCGGAACAAAATTCCTTGGAATCCGGTTTGAAATAGCTATATTTTCTACACAAATACTCATATAGTCCAATCACACACTACGTATGTGTGCAACTAATACAAACTTATGAGCTTACATGCGAAAGCCTATGGAAATACCTAGGCAGTGCATATAAATGATATTAGCAATCAACAACACTGACCAGAGACAGGCGGAGTTTTTATGCGGCAACATGCAACACCAATTCCATCACAGTGGCGGCGGCGGCAACGTCAAGCCTGTTTGCGGCCGTGCTGCAACTCTTAACTTATTTTCATTGGCGCGCGGCTAATTTATCTTCCGCCATGCTGGGCGCACGATTTTATTGCATTGCATTGCATTTCATTTGAGTCGTATTCGTTTTGTGCTTTTCATAGAGGCGTTTTTCCTCGCATTTTTCACCGTATATAAAGAAATTTATACGCGAGCTTTTCGTGCGTTCGTGCCTTGTTTTGGTGTCGTTGTTGTTAGTTGGCGGCGACGACCCACTAAAGGGGCTGCTGTTGGGTTATTTGTGAAAAATTGCATTTTTACTCCACACCCTAACTTTACTTGAGCGTAAATTGAAAGCATAAATAAAGTTAAATAAATATGAGTAAAAATGCGCTACACAATATATTCCCATTTGGTGTTTGAATAAAATAAATCGCGAGTATTTTGCATTTCAATTCCGTTTGTGGTCAGTTTAGAATTTTAGTAATATTTTCATGGCTAGTGATTTTGGTCAAGAGATGTTTATTCGCTTGTGATACAATAAAAAATATATATAGAAATTAATATTCCAAAAGCCTCTATCGTGAACATGCACATTGATTTTTCACCGAAAAAGTAGTTGGATAATAAAAAGTCACATAAAATAATGGCAATTGAATGAAACACCGAAAAATAATTTAATAATATAAATATACAATTTAACCTAAAACTGAGTATGAGTTGGGGTTAAAGTTAAAAGGTATGACAAAATGTCCGAGCCGAACTGATAACTCTGCCGTATGAAGAAGTTAGTTCTCAGTACAGTCGAGGCTACATAATAGAAATGAGCTCGGATTTTTTCCTGCGCCAAAGACTGTCAATTCGCCAGCATTTCTTACAATTGCTTCGGAAACGTGTTCTGTCATAAATAATAAGCCACGAAGTAATTTGAAAGTAATGAACACGTATTTCTGTCACAAACGAGTCTCTCATAAACGATCATATAGTCTATGATGTGACTATATAGAAGCCTAAGACGTGAGGTTCGATGGATGTTCCCCAAAAGGAAATGCACTTAGACGTTGCCTAAAAATGTACACCTCACTTAAATCGCCATGCGCCTAGAGCCTACCACAAATCTGCAGACGTTTTCTATTTCCATATCTGCTAATTCTCGAGGATGCCCAAAACAGTGAGATCCAAAGAACTTATGTCTAGATAACGCAAAGGCGGGCCATTCCAAAACGAAATAATGGGAAGATTCTACCCCAGGATAATGGACTGGAATGGAATGGATTAGACCACTGTTAATCAGACGGATGTGCCTAGCCTAGAAAGGTCATCAACCTTGCGATTTCCAGCTGTGACCAGGCACACAAAATAGTCTGATTGCGAAGTGATTCGATGCAACTGATAGCGAGGACTGGCTTTCCTTCACTAGCCTGGAGCGCACAGTCAGCGAGCTGGCTGGTATCGCCGCTCTACTATTAGCGTGGATTGCCACCACTCTAAAGGCTGCTGCTATTCGTAGCAGTGAATCCGCTGTAACCGTTTTGCAGCCATTTCCGCTTAAAAAACGATACAATAGTCCGGAAGCCTGAAGCTGAGGTTGATGAAATGTCCCGATAATGAACTCCTCCGCCAACTTTTCCTGCTAACTTCGATCAATCTGTAAAGAAGCTCTTCGAGCCTCTCTTCCAGGACTCTAAAATAACGGTAATAGTTCAGAAACTGAAACAACCTCTCTAAGAAAGGTGTCACTAACATAAAAGTAACAAAAACGATAGAATCTCGCTCACTGGTTTGTCAATATTTGCCAATGTGCGGTCGATTTTTGGACGTTGTAGGAAACAATGGTATGCCTCCGGATAGCGTCCATATTTCTCATTACATGATAGCGTTGGAATCTATAGAATTTAAGTTGATTAATGATCTGGCGTTAGTTAGACCCTCTCGAATGCATTTTTTCTGAAAATACATAATAACTTCATTGAAACCTTTGGAATGTTCGATATTACAAAGAAATAATTCGGGCTGAAAAATTAAGGTGGTTAGGAGGATCATTAAATACTATTATTATTTCCCTATGAATGAACATTTTTTTAAAGAACCAACTATTTTATGATTTCCTATAATCACTAAACAACGTCTATTTTTACTGAAATACATGAGCACAATATACTTACATATATGTTGCTCTTTGGGTTAATGCTCTGCCGCTCATCCTAATATTGGTCGTCGAAAATATACATATAACCACATGTGCACACCCACACTCTTCTGTGTAGTGCGACCCTTTCGTCTGCTGGCCGAGTAATAATGTCTGCTGCTGGTCGCGCACTTGGTAAACAAAATTGACACAGCACGAGAAATTTCGGCTTATTGTGCATAAACAATGCTGTCTACCCGCAAAATGGAAATATCGACCCCACATATATAGAGTTGTCAATGCTGGCATGCACTCATTGCTGACACTGTTATTGTGCGGCAGGTAAGTGCCCCATGCATGTGAGTGTGTGTGTGCTATTTAGTTAAGCTGCGCTCGGTGTAGACTTACGACTTTTGGCGGCATTGTTGTCCGCCTGCTGACGGCAGTCAATTTAACAGTGGTGTTTGCGCTGTGGCTAACGGTACAGCTCAGATTGAAGACGACGCTATAGAAAATATCGCTTAGCTAGTTGTGAAGGGGGAGAACCAAACCACACCAGGTGAAAATCTATTTGCATAGATGACTTTGTAGTTGACTCGTGGTGGTGGTTGCACGCATGCGAGTTAATAATTACATAACACACAGTTGCGTTACTCATATCAAAACATCATAGTATGACTGCCATTGTGCCAACAGCGATGCGCGCACCGTTGACATGAGGATACGCGCTCACGCTGGCATAAGGACACGCGTGTACCCTACTGCATGTGGGGTTGTGTGTAAACAAATATATGGAATGATAAGTGGACTCGTGTGTGCGCTTATTATCATATATTTACATGCATAGAAATATATATATTTATATATAAGTACATATATGTATGCATGTGTATGTGTCTGCGTTTTTATCCTGCAACAACAGCTTGTGGCCAGCATTGTCCTGTGCACACACAAATGTCCCGAAAAAAGCGCAAGCAATTCAAAATTTATGATACCACGACACACTGATAAATATAAATATCCATATATATAGATATATGTATATAAATATGCATGTGTGTGTGTGTGCGCATGTGCCATATTTATGGTCATAGCGTGAATATTTACGAACCATAAAAAAGTCCATAATTTCCTTTTTTGCTCACGCCGTCTCATGCTTGTTTGTATTTCGCTTAGTTTCTGCTGCCACAATGCATACGAGCATATATCCCGCACACAGCACAGAAAGGGGGAGAACATCTGCTTGTCTAAGCATATTTTGTTGTTTTTGTCATCAATGCAAGAAGCTTCTGTTGTTTAGCAGCTTGACGGGTGGCAAACTCATCTCTATCAACTACTGACACACACATACCTATATATGGACATAGTTAAATGCGACTAAAGCAAAGTCATCGCACTTTGGTGGAAAAAACAAACAAACTGTCATTCTGCCCATTGCTTGTTTTCGTGAGTTGCTGCTATTTGATGAGATAATAAGAATTTCATTTAATGACTTCATTTCACTCTCGCTAGTTATTGTTCTTGCTTATTTTGTTAGTGTTTACTTACCAATCCACCCCCACATTATATACACACTTCTATAAAGTATAAATATGCTTGTTTTTCCACTTCCACTTCCACTGCTATGTTTTGTTTTTGTTAGACCTTATGCTTCGTATGTTATGTCGCTTAATTCGATAAACATACAACGTTGACCTTCGTTGCGCTTCACCTCGTAAATTAGTAGTTTGCTTTGCCGAAATGGATATATGTATGTATTTATGTATATAAAATAGCGACATCAGAGGCAAAGTGTTGAATAGGATTGAATTGGCAGCACAATTAATGCTAGAAGAAACACTTAAAGACAATCACTGGAACACTTGTTGATTGATGTCAAGTATGTAAGCACATAATATCTCTGATTTTAGATTTAGTGTGGAATGCTGTTCATTCAATCTACAAAGAACTTACAATTGCTTTAAAACATATAACCAATAAACGACATACCATAAGTCGACATAATATTAAACTGATGAAATACTTACAAATCATTGATGACTGAATATAACATCGTAAAACTTAACGAAAAATAAAATGCTTAATTTAAGTGTTCTGTCTGAAAAACTCATTAAGCTACTTTATAAATTATATTAAATGATATCATTGGAAGCAACAATCGCTCCGTTAGTTGTGATTTTTTCAGACTGGATGAGGAAGCGAAGCGAATGAGTCTGATAGTGAACGAGGACAAGACGAAATATCTCCTGTCATCAAACAAACAGTCAGCAAACAAACATTCGCGACTTGGCTCCCACGTCACTGTTGACAGTCATAACTTTGATGTTGTAGATAATTTCTATCTTGGAACCAGTATCAACAACACGAATAACATCAGCCTTGAAATCAAACTTTGAATTGTAAAGTTCTCTCTCGACGAACCAAAACAAACCTCTACAAGTCGCTTATTATTGCCGTCCTACTTTATGATGCAAAGCGTGGACAATGTCAAAATCCGATGAGACTGTATTTGGAGTTTTCGAGGAAAAAGTTTTGCGGAAGATTTATGGTCCTTTGTCAACGGCGAATACCGCAGACGATGGAATTATAAGCTGTTGTTATACGACGACATTGACATAGTTCAGCGAATAAAGAGACAGCAGCTACGCTGGCGAGGTCTAGTTGTTCGAATGGACGAAAGTGCTCCAGCTCTGAAAGTATTTGATGCAGTACCCGCTGGTGGAAGCCGAGGGAGAGGAAAACCTTCACTCTGTTGGAACGATCAGGCGGAGAGGGACCTGGTTTCTCTTAGGATTTTCCCCAATTGCATACATACATAGACTAAAATTATAGCGATATAAATTTTTTTTAATGAATTTTGTAACCCTTAAATGCAAAGCACAGTACAGTATATGGTACATGCGACTTAAGGAAATAAGGCTTCGTAATTCGATTAAATTATTCTGTATCGTAGTTTAGTTTTCTGGCAGTAGGTGTCATAAATGCTAACGGTTAGTTGACAGTGACCTAACGCAGTGTTCGGAAGTCTCTATTTTGGGGCTGAACTCATGCAGGGTTAAGATCTCATTTTCTGCAATTATCTCTTTATTACACTTTTTATTCCACCAAGCAAACCTAAATATTCATGAATAATAAGTCCGATACTTTCTTTCGATATCTTTACAGTACATATTGACTATACCGATCAACTTCATTTAATGGTTGACGGGCCGTTTTAAAGATTCTTAAAATGCTTTATCTCATGAAGCAATAATCCGATAGTTGAAAAGTTTATACACATATATTTAAAGGTTAGGTCTAACTACAGAACATAGGGGTTATATTGTAATAGGTTAACGTAAGATAATTGGCTATTGGCAACACCCGCCTGTCAGGAAACAATCGATTCAATATCTTAAGTAGAAACTTAAGAGCTAATTTTTCAATGAAGACACTGTTAATTCCAAAAGTATGAATGAAAATTGAAGAAATCTATCCATAGCTTCACTGAGCTCCGATCTACCACATACTCGTATGTATTTCTGTTCTCTGGTTTATTAATAGCAGTCGGAGAGATACTCCAGGAGAGTGTGTTAAGATTGTTTTCGGTCTATATCTCTTCTGAGTCCCCAATATATCCAATATAACATGTTCTGTACTTCCAACTTTAAACCAGATATCGTTTGGTTGGTGAGATTCCCTTTGGATATGGACGATTTCGGTCCAAATACACCGGATATATTAATTTACTGCATCCGATTGCCTTTGTACTGTGTAAATCGTTAAGTCTCTCTCTCAAAGTTTAGTTCTTTACTTTCCAAATGGATGAAATTAGATCTTAACTCAATAAATTTCATTCTTTAAAACTACATACTAGAAAGTTCTGGTAAGGTATTTGTTATTACTTTATATTTAACTTAAGCCACCAAGCCTTCAATGAGACAATATTTTGCTTGTGATAACAGTATTAAGTACCTGTTGTCTTCGTGTTAACAGATAATTAAGGGCCGCACAACAACACCATATAATTGTGTAATTGCACTGGATGTACCTCGACACATTGCAGCAATCTGATGGGCGTGATAGCCACAATTTCACGCGATTACCTTAATGCGTGATAAAAGCTTTGGAGAATACTAGTTGAAATGACCTTTTAATTTGTCTAATTTTTCATGCACATTTCACTAGGATAAAGAAATAATATAAGTATGTCTTTGTAGCTGTAGCTATGTTGAGAAGCAAATACTTATGTACGTAGCCGCTTGGAGCTAAGTTAACAAGGTGGCAACGCGCCACGGCACGACGCTATAAATTTCAGCCCGAAATTGGACACTATGGAATTATGCGAGTGACTGATGGCGCTGGCGCTGTGGGTGGATTACCTAGACTCAATAGCGTGCAGCAATTGTACCGTTGCTAAGCGTTATTGTGTTGCGCACTTGTTGTTTATGCATTTATTCATTATTTCCACAATTGTATTACAGTAGCTGTAGCTGCAGTCAAGTCAACTTCTTGGTTTACATTTTTTAATTAATTTGCTTCGGGCGCATGCCAACAACTTGTGCGGCCGCTGCGTAGTAGTATATAATGTTTTTCATATACAAAACATTTTTTTCGTCTAATTTGTATCTGCTTAGACGCTTGACTTTGAAGTTTAAAAGCTTTCGCATTTCACGCACAAATATCTGCAGGTTGTTTGTTCTGCATTTATTTTTAATAAAGCAAGACAGCACAAAAGCGAAAAAATATTTAAATCTCACTTCTTTTCTATTATCTAGCTGAACACTGAAATATTAAATTTAAACAAATTTATGTATGCCATTAGTTAAAGTACGAGAGTTGAAATAAATGCGTTTCATTTGTTGGCATAAAATGTAATTTGTTTTTAATAACCCCGATTCGTGTGATAAATATTTCAATTTTTCAATTTTCATTAAATTTATCATCGCAAAGCCACGTTATAAACTTCACCACTAATGTAATTATTTCTGCTTATCCGTCAGCTGTAATTAAACATTTTTAACACTCCGCCACACACTCGTGACTCACCCACTGAGCGCATTCGCACTCGCACTCGCCGTTTTCAAACATGTTGCATTAAAAAGTTGTTTATTTTCATTTGCAACATTTACGCGAAAGCATAATCAATAAATTGTGAATTGTGAAAAATTATGCATTTTTAATGGCTTGCGCCTTATTCCTGTCATTTATAATATTTGTTGTTGCTTGTTTATTTGTTTTGCGTGTTTTTTTTTGCTCTAACAAAACGTCCGTTGCAGATAAATTCGTGTTTGGTTTACAACTTTGACTGTCATTAAAAATCATGCTTGTGCAATTAATCGCTTTGTTACGGGGTTATTAATATTTTATATATTCATGTATTTATATAGTGCTTATGTGCGGACTATACGGAAACATTTTTGATTAGAGTTATTGCGAAGGTTTCATCAAATTATTGCTAAAAGTTGGAAACATTATTTAGTAAGTTTTTTGTAAAGATTTGTGGTTATTTTATTCGACTGGCTTATGCCACATAACAAAAATAACTGAAGTGTCAAAACATTGTCTGTAAGCTGAAACGACATTTAATAACTTTTGTATAAATTTAAAGAGTTAGCTGAAGAGACATTTTATGCAAAGTTACATGTGTTAAGCATTAGAGAGTGGCAAGTGTTCGATTATACCAGCTCTAAAAATAGACTGACAGTACTTAGGTACGATGCGACATGCCCTTAAAATACATATTAAGAGTGGTTTCTTCTTAGACATATGGTTTTTATACTCTCGCAACAAAGTTGCTAAGAGAGTATAATAGTTTTGTTAAGGGGTTATATACAGTTAGAATTTTCAAAAAATCATTTTCATTTTCTTAATGTATATATATTTAAGAATACACACAGAAAATTTCCGGTGAATATTTTCAAAGTTACAAGCAATTGAAAATTTTGAAAAGGCGTTTCAGAGTGCTTTTCAGTACAAGGTCCAAACTTTAAACGCATTTTTCTCAAAATGGTGTTTTCAAAGTCGGTGACCAACATTACTCGAAAACGGCTAGACCGATTAGTCTCAAATTTTAACACGACCTTCCTAAATATATTTTTTAGTAATTAATCGAAGATTTTTTCTCTCCGATAAATATATATTTTTTTATAAACAATTTAAGGCCGAAATTTCGGTGAAGAATCGATTTTTTTGTTTGAGAAACCGCCATTTTGTCAAAAAATTTTATTTTGCTTATTCCTTCGATTAATTACTAGATTTAACATTATTTTAACTAAATCCGTTTGGTTTTTTAATTTCGGATGATCCAGTTCCGAGATATAGTGGTCACCGCAAAACGTCTTTTTTGAGAGGAGCTCCTGGAGATCAGCTGTATAAGTACTAAGTCTTAAAATACAGTTAAAAGATACCATAATATGTGTATAAATTTTTGGATCAATAAATTAAAAAGTTTTCTCAGAAAAAAATCTGGAAAATTCACTTTTTTTCGGCCGTCTAACTGTATATAACCCCTTAACATAACGGTTGTTTGTAACATCTAAAACTAAAAGAGTTAGATATAGTGTCGTATATACCAAAGTGATCAGGGTGACGAGTAGATTTGATATACGGATGTCTGTCCGTCTATCCGAAATCGGACGATTGCCACGCCCACAAAATGTCGAAAACCGAAAACATATAAAGAGCTAATAACTAAGCCATGAAATAAGCTATTGAAGTAAAATTTGGTATGAAGGATCACACTGTGAAGGGACATATGTAGAAGTAATTTTTTTGGGGAAGTGTGCGTGGTCCAGCCCCTACTAAGTTTTTTGTACATATTTCGTAAACTGTTAAAGCTATATCAAGGAATCTTTCAAGAGTCGTTTCTTTTAGGTATACCTTATACAGTCCAAAAACGAAGGAAATCGTTTTATAACCGCGCCCACCTCCCATACAAAGGTTATTTTGAAAACTACTAAAAATGCTTTAATTCTGTAAGGAAAACCACCAGAAACCTTAAATTTCATTATAAGATGGCATACAAATTTTTAAATGGACGTGTTTCCGCCCACTTATGGGTCAAAAACCACATCTCCGAAACTACTCGACCAATTTCAATGAAATTCGGTTCATATTATCTTCCTAGCTTACCAATGATATGTTGTGAAAATAGTCCAAATCGGTTCACAGCCGCGCCTACTTCCCATATACCAGAACTGTTAAGTCGATCTGAATCGTTTACTTTACAATATATATGAAGTAAGCACTAGTGAAGTTATCGGAACAAAACTTTCCAAACAAACTGCAAACAAAAATCGTCGAAATCGGTCCAGAAGTTTTCAAGACCCTATATATCGAATATGAGGACCTCGGTGCTTCTAAATAAAAATTTTTTTTTACGGAAAATATAGGTAGTCTCTCAGGTATTTTAAAGAAATTCAGAGGAAATATCTTTTTTCTAATAACATGTTTCCGTGACAAAAATGAGTGAAACCGGTTCATAACTTCCCCATCTCCCATATACTTAATATTAGGGTTTTAAAACTTTCAATGGACTTTATTCCATATATATGCCGAATATGTGAGTCAAATTAAATGTTATATTAATAAAATTAAACAAATAAATTGCGAGAGTATAAAATGTTCGGTGACACCCGAACTTAGCCTTCCTTACTTGTTTTAATAACGATTTCGGGCAAGTGACCGTGCAGTTTTTTCGAATCTTTATTATACCTAGAGACCTAATTTTTTTACCACTTTTTTAACCAATTGAAGCTTTATGCCAGTGGCGCAAATACTGCTCTAAAGTAAATATATTCATTATCAAATGGGAAAGTGAGTATAAACCCAGTAACTGCTATCAAAAACATTACATCCGAAAGAAGTATTGCCTCATTGAAAACCACACGTCGAAACAAAAAACACACGATACTTTTCGTTATTTTCTTTATTGAAAACCTTTCGGTATCAAATATCATTTTATTAAGCCCTTGGGTTCGAGCACTGTCCATAACGTACGCATTCTAGAAGAAAAATATATTTTAATTCAAGTCTTAAATGATTATGTCTTAAAATCACTCAATAAGTATTGGTTATAATAAAGATTTTGTTGCCAATGTTAAGTCAGAACTTGAGCACCAATGAAGACAGTGACTACACCACTTTAATGAGTTATCGGCAACCTTTCTTGTTAGCTTTGTTGTTGCCTTTATATGTACTTTTTTGATAAGAAAGAAGGGCCCAAAGTTATCAAGTATATAAATTCTAGATTACTAAATAGAAAAAAGACAAACTCACTTATTTATGTCTATTTGTCCAACTATTCATTCAACCATCTATGATAATGCCTTCAAATTACAATTGGAATCTCATTAGAAATATGTTTGAATTCGATCAGAGAATATTTATTCGAAGGTCGGTCTCTAACATTATACATTCGAAGGCGAAAATAGTGAGATGTATCAACTTTGAAAATTCTCTACAGCCATAAATATAATATGGAAAACTAGCAATAGTAAACGTCAATTTTTATTTCGAACGGAACATTTACACTTTCGTTGAATACAACAATATTTCTATATTATAGCTTTCGGGAAATGTGGCATCAATTGAATTTAACTCTTCAAGGCGAAGCTGAAGTCGAACAGATAACGATGCCTGGAAGCGATAGTTTTTATTGTGCATTTCTAAAATTAATATCCTATCAAATGAAGCAAAAATCGTTTTCCATTACTTCTATTTTCGTTTCCTGGCAAAATATACACAGATACACCCATATACATACATCCATACATATGTACGCTGGTAGGAGCACATACAAATGAAAAATTAAACAATTTCCTTAAAAAATGTGCAACATTCACTTGGCCAAGGCATCCGTCTGTCGCACTGTAGCTGTAAATTCCCGACAATATGCTGCGAAATACTTATTTTCCATTCCATACGTTTGTACAGTTTCTACATGCTTTTGCTTGTTTTCTTTCCTATTTCGCTTTTGCTCACATACCATTTCGTTGTGTTGACTTCCTTTTAGGTCGCTCAATATACTCAACAAACACTCGCTACTCGTACACACACACACACTCTCATGCAGTTATCCACGCGATCTTCGCAGCACTGTGTCTGTGCGTGTGTGTATGTTTGTGTTTTGCAACACTGTGGAAGCGCTTTCCAAAACTGTTGACTCGTTGGCACTGATGACGCCTGGCAGCTGAAGTTGGAGTCAAAGCACTAATGTAGCGCTAGCATGCCTGGAGGGGCGACAAGGGCGCATAGCACTTTCACACACACACACACACAAACATTTATACAGACATCATACCATTAGAAACGGGGTGAAGCTGCGTCCGTGCGCGTCAGTGTGCCCTACAAGTGCTTTCTCTAAGGACATCCTTTATAGGCGATGACCGAATGTGTGCCGCGCATGCTATGCTGTAAATGGTCGTGTGAGTGTATGCGTGCGTTTGTGTGTGTGTGTATGTTGCATATGAAAGTATGCTTGCTTTCCTTTTTAAGGTAGTTTGTCTTCATTTTGTACTTTCCGCTTAGAGTCAAGAGTTATTGTATTAGTTAATTTAATTTATAATGACAGACAGACATACCTACAAACATACATATTTATACGAAAGCACGATTTTAACTGTAAATAAGTGTGTACATGTACGGGTTATACCCTGACACATGTCTTGCAGCTAATGGATATGAAATGCTTAATTGTATTTATTGGATGTATTTAGCAGTCAAGTTGGCGGAAGTTCTGCATTACGTTTTAAGATATAAATTCTTGACCTTTTAATAACATAATTGCTAATCAACTGAATTAATTAATAATTTAATATTTAAAGAAAAATTCTCGCGATTTCTTGTGTCTTTGAGTGTGAGCCATGAGTGTGGCGATCTTTGATAATAATTTTTGTTATCTTAAAGTCCCACTTTCTATTAAAAATTCTGATTTCTTTAATTTTTATTTTTCCTTGTTTTCAATGGTTTTCTATAAGTTGAGCTGATTAGAAATCTTGTTTTCAATAGATAAGATAACCAAAGTGTTTAGTCTTTCTTAAGTCAAAGTAGATCTGTGGTACGTCTTGATAAACTTCAATTTTGAAGAACTTCGCTCCCAATGACTACATTCACTGGTAAAGTCAACAAATATCTGAGAGAAACCTAAAGATTCGGAAAGACATCTGTAACATACAGTAGGTAGAAAAAGTAACTTATCAAACTATTCGTTGAATTTTGCGTTGCTAGTTGACCCAATCGTTATTGCAAGAAATTGGCAAGCTTCAAGTACAGGTTATAGATGCAGCCCTTGCCTTTTCGGCAATATATCGGTTCGTGTGACCTTTTTTATGCAAAGTGATTATGTCCGAACGCTCCTAATTCGTTAATTTCTTAAACTTTACCATTTTCAGTAATTATTTTTGATTTACCGTAATAAAACCCATTAATTAAAAAAAATTTAAGTAAACAAAAAATAAAAGTTTTACTTACAAATTCATTTTTGAATTTTAGAATTAATTAATTTACTATTAAGTTGTTATAAAAAGACATTGATTATGGCACTTGATAACTTACTTCGTCAATTTAATGATTTTGTCCTTGTTCAGACTGTCATGTGAAACTAAAACCTTTCTGCTTGTAGTGGATGATAAGTTAGTGTGTGGTAAAAATGTCCTTTACATACCCATGGCGCTCTCTACCGAGTCATGTTGAGGCTCTGCAACTACTACAGAGAAGACGGAGAAGGAGTTTGGCGCCATCCGAAATTTGGCGCACAGTGCACAGCGCTGCGCTCAGCTTTAAAGTAAATAAATTCGGTTTCTCTATTAAATTGTATCATTATTTGTTGCGAAGCCATAAACGACAAATGCGATCCATAACCACGCTCATTTTCCATTTTTTCGTCTTATAACTCTTCAAAGCCTTCATATGGGTCTATAATTTCAATAATGTGAGTAAAAGTTGATTAATGAGAATCATCACTTCGAACTGCGATAAGCTAGGGCGCATTTTTGGGGGTTTATTGGTTTGGACCAAGATCTCACGTCTCTGACAAGATCTTCATTTCCAGCAGCGCCTCCTCTGTTTTAACGAATCGACTCTTCCAATGATTTAGCTTAATGTGTAGTTGACTTAGACGGCTCAGATGGCTTCTACTCTTCTTCGGTGGAAGTGTGGTTGATGAGACGGTGTAGTGAGCTTTTAATAAGTCGTGAAGTAGTAGTGACGAGTCTATTTTCTCTATCAACTCTAATTTCAATCTTTATAAAGAGCAAAGCAGACCGCCATTAAGGAAGGTAAGTATTCCTTTTGATACCAATACTGTCTCAGAGTTCTCGATATTGCCTTTGAGTTCTCTGACCTGGAGTTTATTTGGTCTTCTCATAGCCTCATTTCTGTTTGCATCGAGCTACTTTTCTGTAAGATAAGGATGTCGTGTTATTGCGAAATCGTTGGAAACTGGTTGGCTGGTAAATTTGCAAGAAGTTCAAACCGCACTTCGATATTAACGAGCCGGTGAGAGTTTCCTTATCTACATTATCAAACATTCAAAGCTCCAAGATTTTCCAATTGACTACTTCTCTCAATGTGAAGTATTTAGCCATCCAACTACATTACTGTCAGCATCACAGCGACTTTATGAGCTTCGTATTGAAGTGTAATGCTTTAATGATAACTTAAAGCTTTCACTTTTTTTGGGTGCTGCTAATTATAAGACAAATTACCGCATTTACACTCATATATATTGTCTTTACATATTTTTTTTCTTTTTTCTGTGAAACTTCTCGTTACAATCTTCTCATAGGATTTGTTTTGCTGAAAGTTTAATTTATCTATTTGTTTGTATAGTAGATATTTCCATTTTCGCTTGTGACTTTGGCTAAACTTTTGTCCGGAAGTCGGCAGAATACATTTAATTGTTGTTTGTTTGTCGGCATTCCTGAGCGGTCGCTTTGTGCTCCAAATGAAAGGAATTAATTATGCATTAATTGCGAAACCAGCTGACGCCAGTAATTAGTGCAAATTATATATGTCTAATTAACACGCCTATTTAAGCTCAGCAAATAAATATATTGCTTTTATATGTTCAAATGTATCTATTAGGACCTTACTGTATGAGCAAGCGAAATTTTGGTGAGTTCCGAAAATTGCTCTCTTGGCTAGAGAATTATTATTGAATTTCTAATTTAAGAAGTGCTACTCTGGGATGATTGTAAACTAACTTTTAACAATACCTTCAAAGTCTTTGTTTAGATCTAAGCTGATGAGGTTGATATACCAAGTAGGATTAAAGTTCGGTATAATTGCGATGATATCGTCCATGAGTTTTTGAGTATGCGAAAGCTCTGTGCGAATCTCAGTGCCTCGCGAGCTCCCAAACTCATTTGGACATTTTTGGTTAATTAAATTTTCGCATTCTTTCTTCTTAGGTTCCTTGGCCTAAGATCTCGAAGTGTTCTCTAGTTGATCTTTAATAAGGCAACTCAATATATTTTTGTCGTTATCGCTCTTAATTCATAGATCTCCATCTTGCCATGCTGTATACCAAAGCTCCGAAGGGCTCAGACTGCGAGCATATATTGCACGCCATAAATTTTCGAATTGTTAAACTTTAAGTTACATTTTTCTTTAATTTCACAACTTTATACAAAAAGTGTGTGAAAATCAGCTCAAAGGTAAAGTTTTGATATCACAAATTAAATTACCGTAAAATGAATGCAATAAAGTCACACGACGCATAAGTAATTTGCAGCTAATCAAAATTCTGATTTTATCTCATTGAAAAATGACCAGACACGAAGTATCTGCGTATGTAGTGTCGTGACTACCAAGCGGCAAGCTTTACAGAAGGCATGAATATTACAAGTACGCACTCTACAGAAGAAAAAAATATTTGTAGCTACCTACATAAAGTGGCTTACTGCTGCCACAAGTGACGCCAACACATCAAAGTTTTGCTCACATTGGGTACCAGTAAGTTGATTCACGATGTGCTGGAAAGTGACGAATACAAGACAAGATATAATTTTGTATTAACTGCCGTGGCAAACTGAACCTTAAGAAGATATTTACTGACTAACTTGGAAGCAACTGAATTTCTTTATAAAAATGTCTATGCTAAAGGTCACTTAAATCTCAATAGGCTTTCTAGAGGTGCTTAGTGAATTGTATTTGAATTTTTAGTAATATAGGTAAGAAATTAGAGAAAAAAAGTTTAAGTCAGGCGCTGTTGAAAACCAATTTATATTAAACTTCCTTGCACCATTTTCGCTTTCGTCAAAGATGCGTTTCACAAAAATCTTTTGAGATAACATATATTTCTATGGAGACAATAATATTGATGGTCATTCTTCCTGGGGTCTAGCCTCAAGAAACTACTAAATAAAGGCGAATTGACAGAATGCAGTGAATTCGTAGGAGATTACGGAGATTACGTTGGATGAGCCTTTAACTGATAGAGAACAGTGGAACAGTGTCAAGGTATCTTAACATGACGAGGTTAGATAGTATACTGTGATATTTGGAGAAGACCTTAGTATTAGTAGACCTTAGGTCGCAGTGCAATCCTCAATCTGTAATATAATCTGATCTAACCGACAGAGAAGGAATAATTTTCAGACGCTGTTTGTTCAAACTGAATAAAGACGCCTGCCTATATCGGGATCTACTATGTACTTATGCCCTTATACCTCGAAAATAAGCGCTATCGATAAGTAGTAATAAAATTAGTTTTTCCTGAGGATTGTGGTGACGATGTTGCATAATATTATACATTTACTAAGCATTATACAAAATTCAACAAAAATATTTTATTCACCACACAAAAATATTATATACAGCAAGAAATTCTCAGAATTGTGAATCCCCCCTACAGTTCATAAAATATATTTCAGCGCGTATGTGCAGTTTGCAAGCAATATTTTGGTATGCATAAGTGTTTGCCTGACAAACAGTCCTGCGAGCAAGGACCTTATAAATATATTCAACTTTGATTTACTACTCATAGCGTATGAACGCCATTGTACTACAGGCTGTTTGATGTTTTGTGCAGTTGTTATTGAAGTAGCTGCGCAAAAGTTCAACAATGCTGAAGTTAATTTTCACACAAAACTCAATTGTAAAAGTTTACAAAGTTACGAAAAAAAAATTATAGCAACCAACAATAACCGCAAAACGCACCAATGCAAATACAGAGACTGGGCAATTTTCGAACGCACATATGTACACACATACATATGTACATATATATATATACAACTCTATGTTTGTTCATATACATATCTGTATGTAGGTGCGGTATATATAAATATGTTTGTTTACCTGCAAACGCCTATAGCCACCAAATACATGCGCATTCATGTGCCTCGTATGTAAATAAACATGTAATCACGAAGTTATGGTAGCAAAGAAATTTTACACCAAGTGAAAACTCGAAAACTTTCTACTTTTGTTTATAAAATAAATTTGATTCTTCCTATTTGCTTGCATACCCTAGCGTATGTATTTTTAGCAAATATGTACTATTATTGTTGTTTTGTTTTGTATATAAATGTCAACAATATTACATTATTTATAAAAGTATATAGATTTACTGGCGATTCACTGTAATTATAATACAATAAGATATTTATTATGAAAGAGATATTATAATGATGAAAAGATATCGTGGATGGCTTTGGAGTTCCAAAGTCCATCAAATCAAGTACCAGATTTCAAACTCATGGAAAAAGTCAAACGGTTGACTCAGCGAGGACTTCCGATATATTAGGTTGGCAAATATCTCCCTTCCACTTTTTTGCTCTTTATTCAATGCTTTATAAAAAGTGTTACAGTGATCGGATTTAGTTCAAATATGCGCCGTTTCTGACGAGTCATCAACGAAGTGTGTGGCCTGGCGTTGTCCTGGTGGAACATTACACCCTTCTGTTGGCCAATTCAGGACGCTTCTGGTCGATCGCCTGCATTAAGCTGTCCAGTTGATTGCATTAGATGGTGGAAGTAAGCGTCTGGCCATGTAGGAGCTGCTCATAGTGTATGATTCCCTTCCAATCGCACCAAACACACAGCAAAACCTTCCTGGCCGTCAATCCCGGCTTGGCCACTGTTTGGGACGATTCACCGGCCTTCGACTACGACCGTTTTCGCTTGATATTGTCGTATGTGATCCATTTTTCGTCGCCAGTCACCATCCGCTTCAAAAATGGGTCGAGTTCGTTCCGTTTCAGGAGCATATCGAAGGCGTTGATTAGGTCCAGAAGTTTTTTTGCAAATTTAAATCATGCGGCACCCAAACATCTCCTGGGCGATGTCACGAGATGCCACATGCCGGTTTAACTC
Source organism: Zeugodacus tau (assembly GCA_031772095.1). Lineage (NCBI taxonomy): Eukaryota > Metazoa > Arthropoda > Insecta > Diptera > Tephritidae > Zeugodacus > Zeugodacus tau. The sequence continues at coordinate 53,050,278 of CM062651.1, read as the reverse complement.
GATGTTTTCCATGATTTGATTGGTATTCGTCGTCACATGTCTTCCGCTGACTGGCTTATCCATGGCGTCGTTTTCACCCGCTCTGAATCGTCGAAACCATTCCTCCGAAGTTCGAAGTAATAGAGTACCATCCCCCAAAATACCATTAATCTCACGGAACGTTTTGCTAGCGGATTTGCCTTTAACGAAGGAGAACTTTAATATAGCGCGAATTTCTTTTGAGCTTGGATAGACGCGAATCGACCTGGAGAGACAAGGGTGCGAAATTAGACGCACACCACGCATAAGTCTTTACTGAAGTTCGTAGAAGCCTCTATTTTATGGGGGTAAGACCAAGGGTATTGGTAGGTTGGCTAAAATTGAAGAACGAATGACGGCAGAGTCTTTAATATAGATTCTGCGAAGTCATTTGCTTGGCACTGTAAATGGGTTAGCTGAAAATTTGTCAGACATTGTCTTCCAACAGGGCAATGATCCGAAACACACAGCAAGGCAACTCGCAAAAGGCTCCAGAACAATAACATTGGTACTTTAGATTGGTCGCGAAATAACCCTTAGAGACTTCAGTGACCGCTGTAGCTACCTGTCATAGCCGTTGGGAATGTCTTGAGTCAGCGAAGCCAAAGGTTCTGCTTTTGGGATTGTGTTACTATATTCAGCTTGTTAGGCAGACAATACAGACTGTGTAATTTGACTGCCAACGTTTTGGGTTAACTTATATAAACATATTTGGCACTTACTTCTTAGTTGTCCAACACTTGGTGGGGTCTACAAGTTTTATGCAAACTCTGGAGGTAATGGATTTCATGATAAGTTGAGAAGAAGAAGCTGGCGAAGTACAAATTACACTGGTTTACAGCAAAAATGTTCCATGAACGCCACTATCCAATTTGTATGTGAAATGGCTCGCTGATTTCGAAAATCGAGTAAATTTTTTTTTATGGATACGTTTTTGAGATATTTGCAATTTACCGTTATTCGACCAAAAAAAAAGGTGTCTTCATTTAATCATATATATCTCACTGACCAGTTGAGCAATCTTACTGCAAATTATAGAAAATAAAAGTGAATGAAATTTCCTAAAAAATATTGCCTACACCATTTTTCCATAGGCCTTATAATTTCTGAAAAATTGATTAATCACTTCGAGTTTTTAAATTTTTTTATGAAAAAATTAAAAAATAAATAAACTTTGGCAAGAAAAAAATTTTAAAACAAAAGATATTTTTAAATTTTTTTTTTATTTTATATGAAGTCCTGTTTCTTTATAAAAAATTAAGCTACCAACGAACAAAATCCATGGATAAATAGGAAAGTTGTACATGATCAAATAAATATATCCAAGTCGCGCAAAGTCAATGTATACGTATATGCGTATGTAGTGTGTAAAGTAGGGGTGGGATATCTGGCTATGCGCTGTTTCTGTTAAGTAAAAAGTCAATTTTCATGTCATTTTTAGTTTTTATAAACTCATTTATTTATATATTAGTAATATATATTAAAACAATGTGTTATTTTTGTCTTAAGTTGATGTTCTTACATCATAGTCGAAATGATTATGTGTTTTGTTTTGTTGTTTATTTAGTTTAAGATCGGTTTCTCTTATGAGAAACCAACAGTAGTCACCCATCATACCGACGTCCCAGAAACCTTGGTATCGATTCTCAATTAATTGCATTTGCTGGTGAAACCTTTCGCCATGCTCGTCACTTTCGTCTCCGAGATTTGCCGGAAAAAAACTTAAATGGGAATGCAGAAAATGAATTTTTAAAGACATATTTACGCCTGGAGAAAAAAGAAAATGATGAGCTTGATGTGCAATGGCGGAAGAATGATTTTTTCCTTCTTTACAAGTGGGACGTATTTGATATTATCCACACCAATTGTAAATTCAACTCTTTCCGGCCAATCCTTAATGCAATAGTGGTCTTTACGAGCTCGGCTATCCCATTTGCAGAGAAAGCAGTGTTTTGTGTAGCCACTTTGTAGACCGCATAACATTCCAACGACTTTAAGATCGGCACATATTTTCTATTCATGCTCTTCATATTTGATGAATTTTAACAATTTCTCCATTACCTCGTATGTTTCCTTCGTGTTTACTGCATGCGCGATCGGGATCGAGGGCTTTTTGTTGCCATTATGCAGTAATACGGCCTTCAAGCTCAGTTTATTGCTGTCTATGAACAATCGCCACTCCTCGGAATCATATGGTTGACCAAACTCTTTGAATAATCCTGGAATGTCTTTGCAATAGCATACATTGTCTTCCTTCGAAAGAGTAAAGAAAGAAAGAGACGAAAGTGACGAGCATGGCGAAAGGTTTCACCAGCAAATGCAATTAATTGAGAATCGATACCAAGGTTTCTGGGACGTCGGTATAATGGGTGACCACTGTTGGTTTCTCATAAGAGAAACCGATCCTAAACTAAATAAACGACAAAACAAAACACATAATCATTTCGACTGTAATGCAATCACATCAACTTAAGACAAAAATAACACATTGTTTTAATATATATCTATCTATATATATAAAAAGTAGTTACATTTCCTTGGTAATCTTATAACTCAAGAACGGGCTCACCTATCCAAACCAAATTTTTAGGCTTTGTGTGGACTATTCAGTAGATGGTTTGTGTTTTGAAATTTTAAGAATCGGATACCAGGGTCTCGAGAAATAGGCCAAAACGTGGACCCGGGTAACCCTAGGATGTGTTTGTACAATATGGGTAGCAAATGGAAGCTGTTGATGATTTCTATAGGATAGAGTATTTTTGATGACGCTCCGTGACTAGGGTCTCAAGATATCGGCCAAAATGTTTCAAAAATGTCACCACACATGTAGGTATGTATGTAGCAGGCAATCAATCGGATACCAGGCAATCAATCGACAATCAATCGGATACCAGGGTCTCGAGAAATAGGCGAAAACGTGGACCCGAGTAACCCTAGGATGTGTTTGTACAATATGGGTAGCAAATGGAAGCTGTTGATGATTTCTATAGTGTAGAGTATTTTTGATGCCGCTCCGTGACTAGGGTCTCGAGATATCGGCCAAAATGTTTCAAAAATTTCACCACACATGTAGGTACGTATGTAGCAGGCAATCAATCGGATACCAGGGTCTCGAGAAATAGGCCAAAACTTGGACCCGGGTAACCCTAGGATGTGTTTGTACAATATGGGTAGCAAATGGAAGCTGTTGATGATTTCTATAGTATAGAGTATTTTTGATGCCGCCCCGTGACTAGGGTCTCGAGATATCGGCCATGTAGGTACGTATGTAGCAGGCAATAAATCGGATACCAGGGTCTCGAGAAATAGGCCAAAACGTGGACCCGGGTAACCCTAGGATGTGTTTGTACAATATGGGTAGCAAATGGAAGCTGTTGATGATTTCTATAGTATAGAGTATTTTTGATGCTGCTCCGTGACTAGGGTCTCGAGATATCGGCCAAAATGTTTCAAAAAATTCACCACACATATGTTACATTTTTGTTTATTTAACTCGTACCTACTTGGAAAGCTGAAAAGCGCTCATATTAGCATACATACATCAATAATAGTTTAATCATTTACTAAACGATTTGTTACCTACTTAGCTACGCTCTTTCGCTCTCAAAATTTAATTGTCCGCTTGAAAGAAATTCGAAATATTAATAAATGGGTGCCTCAGGTTTAATCTAAGTTAGGGCGAGGACTGTAGCTTTGAATGTTTTAGATAAATGTCCCTTAAAAGGCCCCAGAAAAAATTGGTATGGATTAAAATGATAAATTATGATCATTTTAAGATACCTACAAATTTTAATTTTATTGCAATAACAAAACTAATTCAACGCTAACTGAATCTTGTGGACTTAATCTTAGCTCGTTTTTATTTCAACATGCTTCAGCAATTCACTGTTGTACGTCAGTTGCTTATTCGTTCAAGACCATATTGCTCCATTTCTGAGCACTAACACTCACTCCCTCACTCTTTAACTTTAATAGAATGCACTGCCCACATGAAAACCTCCGCATTGATTACAAAACCTACACTGATATATGTTTTTCAAACAAAAGCAAAAGCAACTCACTCAAACAACACCTTACACTACTTACAATCATAAAAGGGTTTTAATGTTCGAATCTGTGTTACTCGCTTAATCTCAAAGAGACACAAAAAAAGTAAAATACAAACAAAAACAATGCATAAATTGAGTACATGAAATCCAATAGGCCGATTAAATAATTTCGTATAACTGTAAGTTTTCCCCTTAAGAAGAGGCGAAGGCCCAAGTAAGGTTACACGAACAAAAACAAGTACTCAATTTCACCACTGAGTATTATCATTGTAATATTCGCACTTGCAAATTCGCATTTTTAAATTTTTTACAATTCTGCTCGGCGAGGGATTTCATTTGAAAGCGTTTACACTGCACAGCAAATTGCCTTCGGACGCTGTCAGCTTAAGTCAGAAAGCCATCTGAAACAACAAATTGCTGATGATGTTGTTCTCTCTCGCACGGAGCCGTTGGAGGTTGCATTGAGTGTTGCCTTGAGCGGTTTTTGTACTTTTAACCTTTCACTTCCCACAACAACGCAATTTACATGTATGTGTTTGTACCAATACATATATACGCGAATATACATATTATATAACTATATAGAGCTACTTATAAAATATGTTTTGACGTGATGGAATTTTATGCAGTTGCTTTCTGAAATGTTTTTCTGCCTTTGCAACATTTTTATACACTGGCAACATGTTGCATGAGTGTATAAAATTTTTGTGAACCTAACTGTGCACAGTGGATCCGGTTGTATGGAGCCGCGGCCATAAATACTTCTAGTTGAGATATCGTTATGAAATTTTTACCAAAAATCTAGAAAAATATTTTAAATATGCTGTGAAAAAATTGGCCACATCGTGCGACTATATCCTATAGCTCCCATAGAAACGATCGGGTCAAGTTTTAATATTTTTTTTTATTTTCGGTTTTAAACTTTTTAATTTTATTAATATAATAAAAAAAATAATATTTTTAAGGGAAAAGTGCTGATTTTTTACAAGATGGCAGTTTTCTTTGACCTGTAATAAAGGGATCTGAGCTTAAAAGCAATCTATTTATTAGATCTGCGTTTGCAGCAATCCGTGATATCTTTCGGGTATGTTGCCTTCTAAACATTTTGATATCCTTATTTCTAGATTCTGCCGCTTCTTCAGATAACTCTCCAATGGACACAAGAGCATGATTTATTATGTCTGGGGCATGAATTAACACTTTGTGTACTGTGGGTGGTAGATAGTACCAAGGATACAAATGGATTAGCTGTTTGGCAGTCTTTAGTGCATACTCTGCAAATTTGTCTACATTGATTTTGTAGCCTGATGCCAAGCATTGCAGCAATGTTGAACATCGCATTATTACATTTTCATTCAGACCAGTAATTTCAGCTGCCAATTCCGGGTTATTAAAAAATGTTCTAGCCGTATTACCATCGTTTGAGGTGCCACTTCCTCCACTTCTGGGTTTGTCGACTAAAAGTCCCATTTTTTGGCGAAAGTCTTTTTGAATTTTAATTTTTCTTTGCAGAAAGCATTCTTTTCCTTCTGAGGTATAAATTCGCCAACTCCTCAGGTCTAGTCTATACGACAAATGCCAAAAATATTCAAAAAAGCGAATATAAGAGTGTAATGGAGACAATCCAAACTCAAAACGTGTTTCATGAACATTTTTTTCCAAACATTTTTTCAAATCGTTCATCTCTGTTGGTTTCGCTTCACATATGTAGCACTTAGAATCCACTTTGAATATTAATCCGCGAAGCCGTGTGATCAACCAAGCTCTGCAAATCAACTTCAGCCTGCGATTCACTCACACTTATTTTATATTCTACAACTGTTGATTTCTTACGCTTGTACTGAATCCAAAATGCTGCAATTTTTTTGCAAGTGTACCCAATGCATTTCGTTAACTCGCTAGGACGGATAGACGGATTATCTTATTTAGCACAGTTATTCTGATAAGTTTGGGTGCCCTAGATGAGTTTTGTGTGAAAAAACGTCTAATCACGCTTGCATGATCTGAAATAAAATTTTGTCGAAATCTCTATATAACATAAAGCAAGATAACAAGAGATCCATAAATTTTCAAAATAGCAACGATAGTCTTCTAGTTTACATTTTTACACATATTTCAACAAACTTCACATTCCTTACATTCTAACAACTCGCTCTACTACTCCATCCTTCGATTCCGACCGCGCTTAGTCCTTCTTACTTGCTTCTTTTTCTTGCGTGGCTCGTTAATGCAAAATGTATGTCTTTCTGTTTGAAGCCTTTTTTACCATCTGGATTTTCTCGTTAGAAAAACAGGGCGATAAAAGAAAGATTATTTAATTTTGCTAGAAGTGTTTACTTTGCATATGCATATATACATATGTATAGGTGTTCTTTGTTATCACTAAAAAGGAGAATCGAAAAATGCATATTTATACCGTATCACAACGGCGTGAATTATTGAAGGTGGAAATTTGTACATAACTTGACTTTTGCATAACTTGGCGGTCTGAAAATATTTTATAAGTAAATAACTGTGTAATTGTTGGTTAAAAACGCATTGAATTCATTTAGAGACTGTTAATGGAAATTAAGATATATATCATCGCTTTACATTAGATAACTTATGCCAATGGAGAAATATTCGTTTAATGAAAGGAATGTGTTGACTGCGATGCCGATTCAATCGAATAGACGAAGGTCAATAAACTTGTCATAGGGAAGCTCAATATAGTCAATAAGATTTTCGGGATTAACATTATAGATATGGGATAACTTAATAAAAGTATATATAAGGTGACAAAAATATATGGTAGGGTTATATCTTAGTAACATAAATATATCTCCATAGACTTAAAAGGTTACGTAGATTATGCAGATTTTTCGTCTATCAAACGGTAATAGCTTTAGACGAACAATATTTTGAAAGTAGTAGGTTGAAGCAAATTATAAACTTTTTTACGATCTCTTCTAGTGAAAAAAAAATTAAAAATGATGTGGTCGACATATTAATGAGGAACTATATATATATCACAATCTCAATGTTCTTGATAGAAACTGACAGATCCTCACAACAGATGTTTAAAATAGGGCAGTTGAAAACATAGATTTGGGGATGTACAATGGCCCAACAAACATGGCGATAGATTTCATCGTTCAAAGAAAAAATGCTTAAGGTTTAGACTAAGGCAATTGAGATACCATTTATTATACCCTTTATAAAGGTTGTCATATTCTTTCGTCAATTGAATTGAAAACACATTTAATTTAATGCACCAGAAGTTATATTTGTACTACAGTCCTATTACATGAAATAACTCATTACTTTTTCGACTCTTAACATTATTAGTCATCGCCACATGGCGGGCAGGTATTTCTTTGTCAGTACCATTAATATGCAAAATCTGACATGCAGACAAGTATTTGTCATATATTTCCCCAATTTTTGCAAAATAATTCGCTAAAGTGTGAGTTTTCGTGACATTATTACGTGTTAGAATGATGAATAAGTGCAGGAAAAATGCGATAATACATAACATTGATTAATATATTACTTTGTAACACGAATATTTCATTTCATGTGCGGGGGTAATGCTCTGCTGAAGATTGTAAGATAGAAAATACACAAGGGGTTTCGTTTCGACTTAAACCAATTGTCTTAAAATCGTTGAAAGTTGCTGGTATTATTTTGATTAATAAATCTAATCGATAAAAAATAATAAAATAAAAATATTCCCCTGAGTTCGTATGTCTAATTTACTTAGGTTTAGTTGCTCTAATTCATATAGTTCCTAGGCACTCTCGTTTGTTGAAATATTTTGTTTTTGCATAATAATAACTGTAGTGTCATCTGAAGTAATTTGTACGCATAGTTTGAAGCTTTAACCAAAATTTTATGTGAGATATTGCCAGCATTCATATTCGAATCTTATCGAATTGTGATACCATATATATAATCTTCAAAGTCTAAAGATTCATCCCCATTCGGTCTAAGCAGAAAAGCCGGATCCGGTTGGTTCAAATGTTTTTAAGTTATTATTGATCGAGATCGAGTAAATTTTGTTCGATGAAGTACCGAAAAAGTATTATTTTTAGTGGTTGTTTTAAAACCGTTATAGTCCAAAGTGTTTTGTAAATTTTTAATACCATTTTTAATATTTTGGTTAATAAATAGAGTCTAAAAATGTATTTTACATGATCTTATCACAAATCACGATTGTTACTAGAACTATGACTTTGATTTAGATAAACTGGTCTATTTCATGGTTTGGTAGTGGTTTGAAAAAGCTTAGAAAATGTAACTCTTAATCTTATAGATGAGATATCTACAGATGAATATGAGATCGAATTCGATATTTCTGCTGAACGTTAAAAAATGACGACAGCAATAGCACAATCGTCTTTTGGAGCTGTGTGTGGACAAATTATATACCGATTTTGGCAACAGAACTCATTATTATGATATGTTCTGTTGACAGTAGAGATGAAGTTATCCATCCATTGCATTCAATTTAGAAGCGGTATGATATCATGACGTTATACTCTTTAAGATTTTTCACTTGTTATCCGAGTAAGACGTTATTCAGCCATCGCCATGCATGAAATTCTTGTATTGATAATCGGAATATATGTATATATGTATTTTAAAAAATGCCGCTTATCCTTAAATCTTACCACAAACAGGAAATTTCAAAAGATTGCAACATTTAGCTAAACTATGCAAATGAATTCTTATCCGCACACAATGCAAGTTTAATATAACGGAGCAGTTTGCGACAGAGCCTGCGCCCAATTTACCACATTTCACTGTGATTATCTATGCCATTTCCCATGTTGGCAATTATTGATTCAGCATAATTGTTGCATGCGGACAGCTGTCCGGTGCAGAGTTATCGCTAGTGAAAGCAACGAAAGCGAACGGAAGAATGACGGAAATCACTGTTGCATTAGCATAAATTGATTGCCACTATTCGTATTCGATGTAAGGTGCACAGACATTATGCATATATTGTAGATGTGTGTGTGTGTGTATGTATGTATATATGTGTATTTGCATTCAATAAAGTTGCGACATAAATCCTTCTGAATGCATTTACATAAGTATGCCAGTGCATTTATAACATTATTTAAACCCATACATTTGTATGTATGTGTGTTCGTATATGACATTTACTAGCAGGATGCTGTTAATGGAAATCGATTTTTGACAATATGCAAATTGACACTAGCTGCACTGCGTGGCGCTTCCTCATGCATGTAGCGGTCAATCCGTTGTCTGGTTAAGTGGACAAATAGCTCACATACATAGTATATGTGAGGAGTGCATATGAGTTCACAGCACAAATGCTATGATATTCAATATTTTTATACAATGACCAATGACCGTACAAATTACCAGGAAGGCCAGGCATAACCGTTATGGCGAAATGTACTTTGTGGAGTGAAAGTGCTCATATAAAGCTAGTACTGATATTTCTCTTTTATCAATGAAATGGCAAATATATCATTTACTGTTTTTTTTTACTGAAATACTTTAAAATTTTGACAAAACCACCGCGGTAATTTTGCATTTAATAACTGATTTCTTTATTTTATTTGTATTAGAAGTTTAGTCAGTGACTATTATATAGATCGTGGTAAGAACAGATAATTAGTTAACATAATAAATGAACACTTTTATAAAAACTTCTAGTTCCAATACATATGGTGATTATTCTTCACACTCTCAAGCTCGAACAGAAGAGAAACTAAACCCTAGTGGTAACATTTTTGACATCTCAAATCTTAAACATTAAGACCTGCAACATTTTCGTATTAATTGTATACAAAGCTTTTATGACGTCTTGAACGTGAACATCATCATCATAACATCTCTTTTCTTCTGCATGGAGTTGACCGTGCAGCTTGAGGGTACGGGCCACTGCAGTGTGTTTCAAGCAGATGTAGCTGTCATTAAAGTAGTAGCAGATATATCCATCCATCGATAGCAGGTGGCAAATACTGGCTTTAAGTTCGCTGAATGAGCGCGACAAAAAGGGTGCCTGACCTCACTATCAATATTATCAGTCTACTTTAATGTTAGACTACTTTGGATGCCGAAACACAGCGGAATCGGTATGTACTGCAGAACTGAGGATCTCTGTAGCTTGAGCTGGGGCCTCACTGTCCTCCTGCATTATGGCGCTGGATCTGTGAACCCCTCTGAGTTCGGTATACGTTGGTCAATAACCAGCACCCGCGTGACTGCGAGATCCTTTTGGCTGAGTGTTGATCGTAGGAGGTCTACTGGACTACTTGCTCTTAGAAAGACATCATACCGGATACAAGTTATAAAAGTTGCATGAAGGAAGACGAGATTTAAATATCAAAATACCTTCTCTTTTACTATCTAGCTTTTGTCAGACTAAGGCTGAAACAACTCGGTACGGTAAGTTTCGGCGAACAGTATGAATAGGATCGGACAGATATTAACCACCTCAATAAATTTTACCAGGCTTAAAGCGCTTTGTCGACTCTTAGCACCACAAAGGACAGTTTTAACTGCCCAAATGGGATAAATTGGAATAGTCCTTTAACCTAACCTAGTTTTGCCTCATTTATTACATCGACCATGATGCAAAAGAGAGCTATACTACTGCGTTGTTTATTCATCCTGCGTTTCTACTTTGAATTTCAAGATTAGGTCTGAGCAAAGACACGATTTAGATTACTCTATATAAAACAGGAGTTTATACGACTTGCGTTCGTTTACTCCTTATTTCATTAAACACATTTCTGACTTAACAAATGCTTTATAAACAAAATTGTAGAATTTGGAATGCATACTAAGGCGATTCTCAAGACAGTCGGGGTGAGAAATGGGCTTCTCAATTGTACACCTAGGTTATGCGATCCCACTGTGTTGGATTACTTTTTGTGTACGTACGTCAATTCAATGATATATGCTGCATTTTACGCTCGATCAGCTCAAAACTTATTTCTGAGGTATAAATAATTTCTCACAAAATCTGAGACAATAATACAATTAACACAACCATATATGGCATGGCGCCTTTAATAGGCACAATCGGTTTCTAAATTCGCCTTTTAATGAATAGTGATACGGAGACCACGTTTTTATTATTTTTATTACCGATGTTGATATACAGCATAAAACACTCCTCACATTGCTAGCTTTAACCCTGCCCTAGTATTCTTTGTAATTGACTGTAGTAGTTAATTGTTCGAAAGCCACAAAAATCACGCGCATAAACAGCACTTTAAATTAATTAAATTACTCAACAAATTAAAGTAGTTAACGTTCAGCAGTTAACATTCAGCGGCGCGCCCACAAGCGTATACATATGCACATAAATTGGGTGCAATGAAGCGCATTAATGTAGTGTTTGCGTTTGACCTTTGTGCAGTTGCATTTGAAATTCGATGCTTTAATAGACTGATATAATAAAAATTTGAAATTGAGAACTTTTTACTTTTTACAGATTGTATCTGCATTTAATTTGATCAATTTTGGAAGTTTTTTTATTATCTCAATAGCTGTAAACTAATGATTGATGTATGAAGATCATTCAAAAATCCAAAGATACCAAAATATATAGTGTTGCCCTAGTTTTTATACTCTCGCAACAAAGTTGCTCCGAAACTTCTCGACCGAGTTCAGTGAAATTCGGTTCATATCATTTTCCCGGCACCACAATGCTATGTTTTGAAAATGTCAAATCGGTTGATAACCACGCCTACTTTCCTATATACCAGAACTCTGAAGTCGATCTGAATCGTTTACTTTACAATATAAATGTAAGCACTAGTGAAGATATCGGAACAAAACTTTGCACAACTACTGCACATATAGTGTGGCATCGCCATTCTAAAAATCCTTGAAATCGGACCATAAGTTTTCAAGGCCCCATATATCGCACATGAGGACATCAGAGCTTGGAATCAATTTCTTACCGAATATATAGGTAATCTCTCGATCTCTGTTTTTTCTAATAGTGTGGCTCCGTGGCATAAAATGTAGTTATGTTGCAAAAATAGTTGAAATCGGTCCATGAATTACCAGCCCCATATACTACATAGTTTTTTTCACAAAATTGATACATTTATTTTGCTCTTTTTATACTCTCGCAACAAAAGTTGCTAAAGAGAGTATTATAGTTTTGTTCACATAACGTTTGTTTGTAACACCTAAAACTAAAAGAGTTAGATATAGAGTCATATATACCAAAGTGATCAGGGTGACGAGTAGATTTGAAATCCGGATGTCTGTCCGTCCGTCCGTCTGTCCGTCTGTGCAAGCTATAACTTGAGTAAAAATTAAGATATCTTGACGAAACTTGGCACAAATATTCCTTGGCACCATAAGAAGATTAAGTTCGAAAATTGGCGGAATCGGACCATTGCCACGCCCACAAAATGGCGAAAACCAAAAACACATAAAGTGTCATAACTACGCCATAAATGAAGTTATAAAAGTAAAATTTGGAATAAATGATCGCACTAGGAGGGGGCATAATTGGATGTATTTTTTTTGGGGATGTGGGCGTGGCCCCGCCCATAAATCGGTTATTTGTATTTAACTCGCAAACCAATAAAGCTATATAAACCAAACTTTCTGCAGTCGGTTCTCTTACGTACCCCACCACACACCATGAAAATAGTTGAAATCGGATAATAACCACGCCCACCTCCCATACAAAGGATAGGTTGAAAATAACTAAAAGTGGGTTAACTCACTAACGAAAAACGTCAGAAACATTAAATTTTGCAGAAGAAATAGCAGGAGGGAGCTGTACTCAGATTTTTTTACAAAATGGAAAATGGGCGTGGCGTCGCCCACTTATGGGTCAAAAACCATATCTCAGGAACTACTCGACAGATTTCAATGAAATTCGGTATATAATATTTTATTGACACCCTGATGACATGTGTGGAAAATGGATGAAATCGGTTCACAACCACGACTACTTTCTTTATAACTCACTTTTGAATTCCATCTGAATCCTTCACTTTATAATGTAAACATAAGGAACCAATCAAGATAGCGGAATAAAACTTTACACAAATAGTGCATATCATCTCTGGCTTCACTTGTGAAAAAATTGTCGAAAACGGACCATAACTTTTCAAGGTCCCAGAAATCGAACATGTTGAACTCAGCGCCTAAGGATAAATTTTAACCGAAAATATGGGTAAATCTCTCAGATAATTTAATGTAATTCAGAGGAAATTGTTTTCTTCTAATAGTGTGTCTCTGTTCCAAAAATTATTAAAATCGGGTCATAACATCTCCATATACCTAATTATAGGTTTTTCAAAAATACGGTGAGCTTTATTCCTCATATATGTATGTACAGTATACTCTCGAAAAGTAAATAATCGCGGAAAAGTTAATCACCTTTAAGATTACACATGCACCTCGAAAAAGTAAACTTTTTAATTTACTTTTCAGAGAGTGTGTTTATCACACTCGAAACGAAGCAAGCAGCGTTTTTTACGATGTTGCAAAAACACTTACTCTCTTGTTTATCGCGTCTTTTTAGTAAATAAACTCTCCTACTTGATCCACTGGTTTAAAAATGAAAACGATGCAAATCAGGTGTCATACTTTTTGAATTGTCGTACAAAAATGGTCAGAAAATATATTGCAAAAGAAAACAAGTAAGGAAAGGCTACGTTCGGGTGCAATCGAACATTTTATACTCTCGCAATTTATTTAGAGATGTACCTATATTTTCGGTGAAAAATTACCCTTAGGCACTGAGTTTTGCATGTTCGATATCAGGGGCCTTGAAAAGTCATGGTCCGATTTTGACAATTTTTCCACAAGTGATGTCACAGCTCAAATACAGTATTTGTGTAAAGTTTTATTCCGCTAGCTTCATTGGTTCCTTATGAATACATTATAAAGTGAACGAATCAGATGGAATTCAAAATTGAGTTATATGGGAAGTAGACGTAGTTGTGAACCGATTTCATCCATTTTTCACACGTGTCATCAGGGTGCCAAGAAAATATTATATACAGAATTTCATTCGAATCTGTCGAGTAGTTCCTGAGATATGGTTTTTGACCCATAAGTGGGCGACGCCACGCCCATTTTCTATTTTGTAAAAAAATCTCAGTGCAGCTTCCTTCTGCCATTTCTTATGTAAAATTTGGTGTTTCTGACGTTTCTCGTTAGTGAGTCAACGCACTTTTAGTGATTTTCGACCTAACCTTTGTATGGGAGGTGGGCGTGGTTATTAACCGATTTCTTTCATTTTTGGACTGTATAAGGAAACGGCTAAAAGAAACGATTGCAGAAAGTTTGGTTTATATAGCTTAATTGGTTTGAAAGATATATACAAAAAACTTATTTGGGGGCGGGGTCACGCCCATTTTTCCAAAAAAATTACATTTAAATGTGCCCCTCCCTAATGCGATCCTATGTTCCAAATTTTATTTTCATAACTTTATTTATGGCTTAGTTATAGCTCTTTATGTGTTTTTGGTTATCGCCATTTTGTGGGCGTGGCAGTGGTCCGATTCCGCCCATTTTCGAACTTAACCTTCTTATGGTGCCAAGGAACACGTGTTCCAAGTTTCATTAAGATATCTCAATTTTCACTCAAGTTACAGCTTGCACGGACGGACAGACGGACAGACGGACGGACGGACAGACAGACATCCGGATTTGAATTTTACTCGTCACCCTGATCACTTTGGTATATATAACCCTATATCTAACTCGTTTAGTTTTAGGACTTACAAACAACCGTTATGTGGACAAAACTATAATACTCTCTTTAGCAACTTTTGTTGCGAGAGTATAAAAAACAAAAGAATATTCAAGATTTTTTCTCTTCATAGTAAATACATATGTATGTATGTAAATGTAAATATGTTTTTCATGTAAATCCATATGTTTTATTGAAGCAAATAAATGAATGAATTTTTTAAGTTTAAAAATGCATTTAATATTATGAAAACAGATAATTTATGTATATATTTGGAAAAGTAAACTATTCGAAAAAGTAAATTACCCAAAATACCAATCGATTTACTTTTCGAGAGTATACTGTATTGGTTAATATGTGAGCTATCTTAGGAAAATTAAGTGAGCGTATAGTCTTGGATATAGTGCACCTTGCTGATAAAAATGAATGAAATCGGTTCAGGAATTACCCAGCCCTCATATACTATATATGACGATTTTCGTTATTCTATTAAACTTTATGCCGAATTTATGGGTTAATTTGTATGTTATCTCAATAAAATTTTTTCAATAAAAAGCGAGAGTATAAAATGTCATGTCCTCATAGCTTACATAAATCCCTTGCAATAGGGGACAACAATAAAGTTATAGCAAAGGATTATGGAAGCTATGATTGCGAGAAGCTAACTGTAATTATATAATTTGATAGATAAACATTTACAAACATGATATTATCGGTTAAATGCGATGTAATTGCAGTCCTTCACAGAATTTTACTACGCTGAGACGAGCGCGTAACAGAAATATGTGAACACCTGAGTGAGCTAATGTTTGATAACGCTTATCACTACAACAATTTATCAAAGGACCTTTTACACTCACGCTCAAGGGCCGTAATTAAATTATATATGAAAACACAGCAAATGCCTTTTCTTTCGACCACAGTCGGTTAACCCAAATTCGATTGTTAAAAAACTTTCACATATTTTATGGTTTTCGAAAGATTTTAACGCCGAAAACCTGCCTTTTCTAGCGTTTAATTGTTGTTAGTGTGTCGTCTAAGTCTGGCATGCGCTCACCTCAAGCTTTTTAACGTTACATTATATATAAAGTATTTCCCCCCGCACCACTTTATTTGTACTTTTATCTGTCATTTGCTTTGTTTACTCTCATTTTTCTGTTTTATTCTTTTGTTTGTGTTTTCATGGTTGTCTAGTTTGTTGTTGCTTTGTGGCCATCTCACTTGTAACTAATTATTTTGTTCTGGACATAAGCATCATTAGCCGCAACTGCGACGACCACAGAGTAAAACTTCTATCCCTGTACAACAACAGTAGACAGGACGCACTCACACACACACATATATAAATATATGTATATTTATATTATATATATATACATATGTATCTGTGTGTGCATGCCATCAGCAAACAACTTCCTGCACTTGTAAGTACCTAACGGTACAGCTATCTATCTCATCAGGCCTCAACTTCTACTTGTTGTTTTTGTAAAGTATACTATGTTTATAGCATTGTTGTTATTGTGTTGTGGGTGCCTTAATTGTCTGGCAATGGTGACTTTAGTGTTTTCGTTTGTGGTTAAATATATTTATATACGTGTTTCAGTTGTTGTTGCTGTTGTTACATTTTGCCATTTTGCTGTGCTTTTTGCGTGCAGTAATTACGTTAAGTGCCTTAAAGCATGAGATAATCAAAATGTTTAGAACCCTAATAATTTTTGTCCGCACAACAAAATACATTTAATGGTTGGTTGAGGTTTTCGCTTGGAGAAAATACCAAAAACTCTGCACCGGAAAGGTTGTATAGTTTCCTGAAAGCCGTTACTCTACTTAAACAACAACTGAATTTTGAAAAGTAGAAAAAGGAATGAAAATACAAATGGATTTAGTTTAATTAATCAGCGCAAATAAAAATTTACAGCAATAAAATACACTGATTTGAACAACAACAAGAATTATAACAACAACATAACCGACTTCAAAGTCTAATCATAATTTAAGTTTCACTTTAAGTCGCCGCACTTACCGCTGGCAGCCGGCGCCGCATCGCTCTGCAGCTCGTGCCAGTCATCCTTTGAGTCATTAATTTCACTTTTTAACGACAGCAGCATTACATTACATGGCAACACCATACTTGAGATTGAAAATAATTATTTTGTATGCTCATATAATGAGTTCACCACATGAAGGTGGTATTTATGCATGTGCTTATGCATGTGTTTACGTGTGTGTTCCATTATCAGTGTATCAGCATTGCGAAGCAGCTCCATCTTCGCTGGCAGGCGACTACAGGCATTCACACAGCACAGCGTTGTGGCGCAAAAAGAGTGTTATTTCAATTAGGATATGACTGTCATGTCACCTCGGCTGCAGCCTCAGCCTTGTCACCTTCCTATAAGGTTGGTGTATGAGCTCATAAGCGCATGTATGAGTAAATATTTGCTCGCAATTCACATAAGCCGGCAGTGTACTTATATATATGCACACTGCTGTGCGCTTGCTCTAGCTCAGCTGCATGCAGTTTGCATTCCCGTTTGTTGGTGTCTGTCTGTGAGCGCGTGTGACTTTTTAAATTTGCGAATGCAACACTGTTCAACTCCACTAACTTGCCGAGTTTTGCCGACGTTGCTGATTTTTTCCCATCAACACATTAATTTAATTTTTTCCTTGCATAGTTTGCGGCAAAACTCCTCATATTGTCGGGTATTTTACTGCTTACCTGTTCGTAATTGTGTGCGCAAGAAGGTGTTAATCCCATTACATGTGATAATTTAATTTTTTCCCTGCCGCATAAGTGTAGTGGAGACTTAAGCCTCGAAAGCTGTTGCACATGTGGCTTGTGTTACTTGGCTTGGCTATAAAGTTAGCAACTTCAAAGACAGGAAATTTTAGCTTTCAATACAGTATTAAATTTTACATTAAAGAATACACTAAGTGAATGAAAGAGATAAAATTATGTTTTGATAGAAACGAGATATGATTCACTAAAAGGACCCACAACAATCAGTCACAGACCCAGTTGGAACGGACCCAAATTCTTACCCAACTAAGCCTTGTCAACTCGACAGCATTCTTTAAAATTATTAGAGGAGCAATTTTGCTACTTCAACAATAACGAAAACTTAAAAGAAGAGAGTTTCAAGTACAGGTTCATCGCATTGGTGAGATTATAGAAAAGTGTTGACCTTTACTGACAGGGTCACCATATATTTGTTTATACCATATGGCTAAAGATTAGAAGGCGATATATAATATATTCACAAAGTTTTTGTTGCACCTGTGGTAGATTTCAAAGCACGTAGACTTCTTCGAAGAAAGGGAATCTGGCAATTTCAGTCACATTATTTAAACTAAACAATAATTGCGATATATCGGTAACATTATCTGCTCTAAATTATTGTTTAAATATCTTAATAGATACTCCATTTATTTATTGTATAATTGTATTATAACGCAATTTAGAATAGTGTTCTATGGAAGTCAGATAATCACTGGTACTGTAGTGACTTGAGGAATCTAAAGTTACTAGTATGACTTCCTGAACATTCTGGCGTAGAAGGCAATGAGATGGCTGTCCATCTGGCTAAAGCAGCAGCTACAACCAATTTTATTGAACCTGAGCTGTTCGTTGCGGTAGGCTCACACACCATTAAAGATAAGTTAAGAGAAAAAAAAGAGAAGCGAAGTAGGAATTGGCAATGGATACAATCGTCTAGACTTCGCCCGGCAAAGTTGTTTTTGGGTGAGAAAATCCTCATCCTGCCCAGAGACAAATTAAGGCAGGTTAGGGTGTCACTTACACAATATGAAAATATATGTGATGATTCTGCTAGCTCGAAGCTTAGGCACCAGGGAAGGAGTCAAGCTCTCAGAATGTGTTTTAAATGTATTACAAATCTTAGGAATGAAATGCGGTTCAAATTGGTTGTATAGTTTCTGTTGTATGAAAATTCGTCTAAAAATAAGAATTTCCTTAAAAATTCTGCAAATTTTCAATTGATCTACGTGTTTGGTTTCCGATTTATTGTTAAGCTCCGTGATATAATCTATCCTACCTATATTTATAAACATATGTATATTACCTTAAACTTCTCTCGATTATATTGTGGTGTTACAAAGAACTTTATAAAAAAATGAAATTTAACGAATTATAAGAATAAGAAAAATTTATTCAATAATAATTGCTCGTTAGTCATGAGAAAGGAACTTTAAACCCAAGCTCCCGAATCGAGCCACAGTGTATCTAAAATAATAATATAACAACTTGTTTTTGCTTGAAATTCAATTTCGAAGACAGATAAAACCTACATATGTTTTTTACGATAACATTGCTGATATAGTAGCCAAAGTAAGAAATGTGTGCCAATAAAATATCGGAAGATAATGGAATAAAAATAACAGAATAAAGTTTTATCGAACTGTCCGCACAAAGAACCAATCACTTAAGTTGTGTAACAATTACATACTGAATTAATATTCGAATTCATATCACTATCTATGGCAAGGAGATCAAACAAAAAACGGAATTCTGCTATCTTGATAGTAAAATTAGCCCAATTGGCGGAATAAACGAAGATATTGCAAGCCGTATAAATAAAGCACGTGCAGCTTTTGCACAACTGAACAATATATGGGTGTCAAATTGTTTGTCTACCAAAACCAAACTCCGTATCTTTAATTCTAACATCAAAACCGTGGGTGTGAATCCTGGTCACTGACATCAGCGCTCACACGGAATCTTCAAACTTTCGTCAATTCCTGTCTCCGCAGAATTATGAAATTCTGGTGGCCCCGCATTATCTCTTACCAAGACCTTCTTAAATTGACCAACGAACTTCCCATCGAGACAAACATTCAACGTAGACGTTTTAGCTGGATTGGTCGTAAAAACGATAATGAAATCTGTCGAAGGGCTCTCTGGTGAAATCCACAAGGGACGAGAAGCTGCGGAAGACCGAAAACCACCCGGCGGCACATAGTTGAAGCAGATCTAAGGAACGCAAACACCAACTGGAATAATTGAAAATCTTTGTCCAATAACCGGAATGACTTTAATAGCTTTGTTTTGGCCCTACGCTCCAAAACGATTTAAAGGAAATTATATATATATATTCTATAGGCTACATATGTATTTACAATGTATATATATTATAATATATGCACACTATTTACATATTAAAATTTGTATACACACGTATGTACGTTTAGAATGATAAGCATACAATCAATTTAATTACTTCCTATAGATTTCCAAACGAGCTGCCATATAACTGCGTAATTAAAATGTACTACATTGAGCAAATAAGTACGTACTCATTAGGAGAGATGAAATCGCATGAGTGGCAAAGATGCATTTATCAATATCAATATATTTCAATGCACACAATAGAGCGCATGGGTGAATGCGTCATGCACTGATGCCTGCGGGCGATAACTTTGCGGCAATGTAGATAATCAACAAACATTATGCTAAATCGACTCAATATCATTTAAATGCACCAATAATCGCGCATGCATGTATTTACAGTTATCTGTATGTATGATTTACAGTTCCATAAGCTTAACATTATACTAAGTTAATTATAAGATAACTCAACTCATTTGAAATGCCTGCGCTCATTTTTAACGCACCGCAAACGCAGACTGCATTAAACTTTTCGCAAGATAAGTTTGCTTTCGATGAGATGACGCACTTAATCAACCTACTGGAAGTTGGTAAAATGTTCGGGCGGAGCCACTCAACTGGCCACTAGACGCCACTTCTTCGTTTTAGAGTAATCAAATGGACGTGCTTGAAATTGCTAAGTGCAATGAAGTAAAATGAGGCACTAGAGTGCCGATGCAGCGTGCTAAGTCGAAAGTTTGAAATTCTTATTTAAATAAGTTTTCTAAAAAAAAAGAAGTAAAATAATAGAAACTGTAAAATAAGTGTAGTGAAAGCAGGGCTGGGTGAAGTAATATAAAATAGAAATTAATGTTCTCACTGTACTCAACTGCAGGTAAATTTTACTTTCGAACTCTTGCGCTAACTGCAGATATATGATACTTTTTTCTACACGCATTGGTTTTACAATTTTTAATTTTTTTTTCTCAAATATACAATTACTAGCTGACCCCACAGACGTTGCCCTTTGTGAAATTATTTGTTTTGAAAAGGAAAGAAAGTTGAATTTAGATTGTATTGAAAAGCATTTATTTTCGATTTTTCTACATTTTTTTTTCAATGTAACGCAGCTTGATAAACAACATTTTTTGTTTTCTGTTCCGGAGCGTAAATGTACAGAGAAGATGGTTTTTCAACCCGTGAACACTCCACATATAGCTGACCGTATGAAAAACATGGCATTTCCAGATTTATGCCACACATTTCCAGCAACTGTCTGTGTGACCTGTTGATTGACATCGCAAATGCAAGTTTCAGTGGAAACTAATACGTTTGAACTGAAATGGCAAATCGTTGGAACTCAGAGGAATTGGTGGAATCAAGCATTCTGCCCCTTGTAAGTCCCTTTCAAAATTCTTGCAACTATCACATTATTCGATAGCTGCGTCACAATCAGGGTTCAATTACACAGTTTCGACATAATTACAGAATAATGACGAATCCAACTTTAAGATGTAAATGATGCGGCGGCATGTCAAGCAAATCCAAAAAATTTAGAAATTCAACACACAAATCTCCCTGAATTTGACTTGAATCGTATAGATTAAGTCATCAACATCGGTATTTTTGACAGCTAAAATTGCGCGTGCACTCAACCAATCGTAGTTACTTGTAATTTTGGTCAATGTATTCAGATATACATTCGTCATTCGTCGAAGTGAATTGACAAATGCCAGGTGGAATTGATATCAAACCATTGAAAAAATCAACCGGAATTTGTCAATTTACAATTTTTAACAGTTCTTCTGTGGTTTTATCCTGTTGCAGGAACACTCGCATATTAATGGTCAATCATATGGTTTTCACGTACCGCCACAAATACTATGACTTGAGACATTCAATTCATCCGCCGCTGTTGATTTTGGAATAACAGGAAGTATTTGTCGAAAATCGCCAGCTAACGGCATCATTGCGCAACCAAAGCGACGATTATTATTTCACAAATCTTTCATTGTTCTGTCTAGAGAATTGCACTTATCTCATATTGTTGCCAAAATCAATATTATCTGTTCCGCCGTTGTTGTCAACTTAAATATAATTCTTTTATTATTATCTTTCTAGCAAATGTTCAATATTTGTTTACTTTTTCCCTTTAAGGAAAGGCTAAGTTTGGGTGCAACAGAGCATTTTATACTCTCGCAATTTATTCCTATAGTTTTATTAAGATATCACACAATTTGACCCATATATTCGGCATAAAAACCAATAGAATAACGAAAATCATCATGAATAGTATGTGGGGACTGAGGTAATTCCTAAACCGATTTCACTCGTTTTCACCACCAAGATACAATATATCGAAGACTATACGCCCACTTAATTGTATATATATATATATCACAAAAACGGTACTCACGGACTTTTTTTTAGATCATTAAAAGAGAAATAATTCTTTCATACATAACTATTGTGTATCTTGAACCGCTTTCGCAGCGCAACAAACGGAAGCCCTCAAAGATAAATAATTTCCCCCCGTTTTTTACACATTTACCACTGTTTCTTCGCTCTATCGTTATTGGTGATGCTTTATAGCTTCCTCGATAAATGAACTATCCAACACAAAAAGAATTATTCAATTCGAACCAGTAGTTTCGGAGATTAGCGCGTTCAAACAAACAAACAAACTCTTCAGTTTTATAATATTAGTATAGATAATTCTATGAGGTTTCCATTTGTTTAGATTAGATGTGATTAAAACCGCCGCTTCTACTGAGACTCGAGAACCAGTGTATTCAAACTCTTCGGAATTTAAAGGCTTATATAGAAATTCTTGAGGAAAACCATAACTCAAATTTAAAACAAATTTTTTTCCAGTTAAAATCTACTGTTCAAATAATTATTGTTATTGCAAAATTGTTCAAAATCGTCGAAAATTGTGTTATATGGGTGCACATATACACATACAACAACTTGTATGCTTCATTTTCATAGCTGTAATAGCAAAGTTTTAAGCTAATATTTTGTATGTGAACTCAAATATTTACTTTTTATTGTATCCACATTTGGATATGAAGGCTTTCAGCAATTAGCCTATACAAATCGCTATTGTACAACACATTTATAATCACAGTATATATTTTATCTCAGCACATTAGCTACATTGTAAAGATGAGCACACATACACACATCATAAAGTAGTAGTCTCTGTTTAGCTTGTCATATTCTTATTCATATTCTCGAGAAACTTATACCGCTTGAGTGGCAATGCGCTTGCCACAATATTTACATTAATGTACACCTGGGCGTATACGCAACATATCATGTCGCATTCAGCATTGATGTTAGACATGTAATTGTGGCAGTTAAACGCACATACTTAAGTGTGTGTCCTTGTCGGAATGACTGCCGCAAGTGGCAAAATACACGCACACACTCACAACCACATGCGCACAATGACGAATGCACCGTATCCTTTGCTATGCTCACTTAGCGCACTTTATACTGCCGTTTATGTGTCTTAATCGCACTGTTGAAGTGGTCCAACCACTTGTCACTGCCATTGCCATGGCAACTTCAAGCTTTGTACACACACATTACTGACAACATAACTAGTTGGCAGCGGCAATGACTTGCTAAGCATTCTGTCGTTGACACAAGTTTCTTGCAACAACAACAGTCATATGTTGCTTGATTATGGTTATAAATGTGTATACATATAAATATAAACTATATACATATATGTTGGGCCAGCTCAAGTACGTCTTGTATTAGCGCGCGCGTGAAAGTGTAAATGAAATCTTTTTGAATGTTATGCATGTTTTTGTAGCAGTTTGGAAGCGAACAGCTAGTTAATTTATGATCCCCAGCATGATTACAGTGTTTGTTCAACGGAATAAAAGCCGTTACATAGTTATCTTAGCTTTGCTACTTTAAACAAATATTAGCAAAGGTCGTATATGTAAGCAAATATTGGGATAATATATAAATTTCATGTAATTGTTTTCTATGCATTACTCTATTAATAATAGTAAGTAGGCATTGCATTGCCAAATATCGGAATGAAAATTGTAATAATTTTTAGTTGCCAATAACTGTCGAAAACTCGAGAAAGTAATATCATGAGGTTTATGAATTGATTCTCGCAGCTGTCATTCACCATTCTTTTACATCGTTCGCCAACCAGAGTATTTGACTTATGAAAATTAACTAGTTAAAACACTTGAGAAATACCTGAATCGTGAATGAAGGGTTTAGATATAGAATCCTGACTAAATGTGAGCTACGATGCATAATATTATTGAGTACTGACAACCTTACAATGTTGGGTGTTTGGAAAGAAAATATTATTTCGATAATTGGACTGACTTCTTGAAGTTTTTTGGGTGTTGAAAATGATCAAAGAAAGTAAAGGTATACACAACTACATAGTAAATTATATTGAATGAAGTTTGCAGGTTTTTCGGTTAAACTCACTCAGTAATCCAACTTTGTAAAATTATAGAACTAAAGCGGTAGAAATATTAGTAATTCATCGCAATTTCTTATGCATAAATTTGTAAGAGATCGGTGTGAGATATCATCTATAGCGAATTCTTAATATGCTTCGAAAATAAGTCTAATCGGAGAAAAATATTTCTAAACTTCCCTACATCTTGTGTGGCATTAAAATTAACAATGTAATTTGTAAATAAGGCACGGGAGCTGAAGTTAGTGCAAACAACATCCCTTTGATATGACCTCTATATACACAATGAAATGATTCTATTCCCTCTGTATACTGTAAATGTCGAATAAAGTGTGAGATACTACTAAATTAGAATAACACGTTGGAATAATGTTCGATATGAAAGAGTAGTGTCGTAGCACAGCTTCTCTCATACTCGATATGAAGAATATATTGATTTCCTACGGAGTTCAGTAACATTTACTTTCCTTACTATCCAGAAAAATTGAGAACTGGTCCAATAAATATACAGGTCTAAGATAATCAGTGGTTTAGAACCGGTTGCTTTAGAATGCAGCGAAAGATAGTTTAATGTATCAATCCTATGGTAAAATATCGATAATCGATATACTTCAAATTTCAATTTCAAAAGTGACGAAAAGGACAATTCCAAAATTTAGTATATTGGAAGTATAAATTAAACAAGTAAGGAAAGGCTAAGTTCGGGTGCAACCGAACATTTTATACTCTCGCAATTCATTGAAGAAATTTTATTAAGATAACACAAAAATTTACCAATAAATTCGGCATAAAGTTTAATAGAATAACGAAAATCGTCATATATAGTATATAAGGGCTGAGGTAATTCCTGAACCGATTTCATTCATTTTCACCAGCAAGGTACACTATATCTAAGACTATACGCTCACTTAATTTTGCTAAGATATCTCACATATTAACCAATACGTATATCCGGAATAAAGCCCACCGTATTTTTGAAAAACCTATAATTAGGTATATAGGAGCTAGGAGATGTTATGACCCTATTTTAATAATTTTTGGAACAGAGACACACTATTAGAAGAAAACAGTTTCCTCTGAAGTACATTAAATTATCTGAGAGATTTACCCATATTTTCGGCTAAAATTTACTCTTAGGCGCTGAGTTCAACATGTTCGATATCTGGGGCCTTGAAAAGTTATGGTCCGTTTTCGACAATTTGTTCACAAGTGAAGCCAGAGATGATATGCACTATTTGTGTAAAGTTTTATTCCGCAATCTTCATTGGTTCCTTATGTATATCTTATAAAGTGAAGGAATAAGATGGAATTCAAAATTGAGTAATAAGGAAAGTAGTCGTGGTTGTGAACCGATTTCGCCAATTTTTTTTACGTGTTATCAGGGTGTCAAGAAAATATAATACACCGAATGTCATTGAAATCTGTCGAGTAGTTCCTGAGGTATGGCCATATTTTTGACCCATAAGTGGGCGATGCCAAGCCCATTTTTCATTTTGTAAAAAAATCTGAGTGCAGCTTCCATCTGCCATTTCTTATGTGAAATTTAGTGTTTCTGACGTTTTTCGTTAGTGAGTTAACCCACTTTTAGTAATTTTCAACCTAACTTTTGTATGGGAGGTGGGCGTGGTTATGATCCGATTTCTTTCATTTTTGGACTGTATTAGGAAGTGGCTAAAAAAACGACTGCAGAAAGTTTGGTTTATATAGCTCTATTGGTTTGCGAGATATGTACAAAAAACTTAGTAGGGGGCGGGGCCACGCCCACTTCCCCAAAAAAATTACATCCAAATATACCCCTTTCTAGTGCGATCCTTTATTCTAAATTTAACTTTTATAACTTTATTTATGGCTTAGTTATGACACTTTTTGTGTTTGTGGTTTTCGCCATTTTGTGGGCGTGGCAATGAAAGCAACCTCCTCAGGGTGCCAAGGAATACGTGTTCCAAGTTTCGTTAAGATATCTCAATTTTTACTCAAGTTATCCGTTGCACGGACAGACGGACAGACAGACATTCGGATTTTGACTCGTCTCGTCATCCTGATCATTTTGATATATATAACCCTATATCTAACTCGTTTAGTGTTATGACTTACAGACAACCGTTATGTGAACAAAACTATAATACTCTCTTAGCAACTTTTGTTGCGATAGTATAAAAATCATAATTTATTTATATAAAATTAGTAAACGCCATACCGAAAGGTTAATAAAAAAGCAAAAGGACTTTTATAATGGATTAGGTAGTGAAAGGAAGTATACCGCAGACCCAATCGGATGGAACTACTCACAACTGTCCACTAGGGAACCGTTGGAAGTCGATACAGGCGGTGGAAGTGGACAGTTGAAGCATTGCCTTGGTGTTAAGCTCGAACTAGTACTGCCTAGTTTTGAGGTAGTAGAATTTTCTGCAGCGTCTTTTCAACACTATCACTGCGACATGTACATATGTAATACAAATGTAATATATGTGCACTACGGCGTTAACTAAGCAATTTGAACACAATTTTATATTGTGTAAAACAATTAACGGTAAAGCGATTATGCGTGAATTTGGAAACACGAAAAAAAGCAAAAAAAGATCTGCTGTTCTCATCAAACGAAATACTTAATGAATAACCCAACAACATTATTAACCTCTAATTAAACTATAAATACAATTAAAATATCTATTCTAGTATTATCAAATGCTTATTTCAATAAACAACAAAATCGAAGTTATTGTCTGTGAATTTGTACATATTTCATTTTATTTAGAGTAAACTGAGGTAAGATAGTTTACAATATTGTAGAATAGCATAGCATTACCATATAATGGATGTTTTCTGTAATATACAGAAGTAGGATTTTGATAGAATTTTCGTGAAATGAATTCACTCTAAAAATAAATAATAAAATAAATTCTAACAAGTAAGGAAGGACTAAGTTCGGGTGTAACCGAACATTTTATACTCTCGCAATTTATTTATTTAACTTTATTTATATTATATAATACGCAATTTGACCCACATATTCGTCATATATATTGTATAAAGTCCATTGTAAGTTGGAAACCATAATATTAGGTTAGAAGCACCGTGGTCCTCTTGTTCGATATATAGGGCCTTAAAAACCTATGGTCCGATTTTTAGAATGGGGCTGCCACACTATTAAGATAGTATTTGTGCAAAGTTCTGCATCAATATCTTCACTAGTACTTAGTTTATATATTGTAAAGTAAACGATTCAGATTGTCTTCAAAGTTCTGGTATATAGGAAGTAGGCGTGGTTGTGAAGTGATTTGGCCTATTTTCACAACATATCATTGGGATGTAAGGAAACTATCACAAACCAAGTTTCATTGAAATCGGTCGAGTAGTTCCTGAGATATGGTTTTTGACCCATAAGTGGGCGACGCCACGCCCATTTTCCATTTTGTAAAAAAATCTGAGTGCAGCTTCCATCTGCCATTTCTTATGTGAAATTTAGTGTTTCTGACGTTTTTCGTTAGTGAGTTAACCCACTTTTAGTAATTTTCAACCTAACTTTTGTATGGGAGGTGGGCGTGGTTATGATCCGATTTCTTTCATTTTTGGACTGTATTAGGAAGTGGCTAAAAAAACGACTGCAGAAAGTTTGGTTTATATAGCTCTATTGGTTTTCGAGATATGTACAAAAAACTTAGTAGGGGGCGGGGCCACGCCCACTTCCCAAAAAAAATTACATCCAAAAAAAATGCCCCTTCACTATGCCCCTTCATAGTGCGATCCTTCATACCAAATTTTATTTCCATAGCTTTATTTATGGCTTAGTTATGGCACTTTATGTGTTTTCGGTTTTCGCCATTTTGTGGGCGTGGTCCGATTTTGCTCATTTTCGAAAGCAACCTTCCTATGGTGCCAAGAAATAAGTGTGCCAAGTTTCATTAAGATATCTTAATTTTTACTCAAGTTACAGCTTGCACAGACGGACGGACGGACGGACGGACGGACAGACAGACATTCGGATTTGAACTCCACTCTTCACCCTGATCACTTTGGTATATATAACCCTATATCTAACTCGTTTAGTTTTGGGTGTTACAAACAACCGTTATGTGAACAAAACTATATTACTCTCTTTAGCAACATTTGTTGCGAGAGTATAAATATATATAATAATTTATAAAAAATATAAATTTCAATTTTTTTTCTTTGGGATTTGAACTCACACTTCACAGTTTAATAGTCACGCACTTATTGTATTTCGTAATTCGTAAAAGTGTTCATAGAAATCTGTGAAAATCGCACAATTACTCTTGGAATGCATCGTATGTACAAACATACATATGTGCCTATCTATAAATATATATTTCTTATATATATCTGTATATAAACACATTTCTTACATCTACTGTTTATCACAATTCAGTAATTGTGCTCCTATTGAACAATTTAATTTAATTATTGTGCAAACTGAAAGCTCATTAAAATGAATTAATTGTATCATAAGTTCGTTGTACTTAAGTACAGAAATCAATGCTCAATTGCCATAAGGTGAACACTATATTTGAGCGCATCGTACGAATACACATGCATGCCGAGTGCAATTACTCATTGCAATTTATACATGCACTTTACGTATTTAAAGACTGTTTAATTGTGAAATAAATCATAAATGGCAAACATTAATTACGCAGCAGTGAAATCGAACGGAAGCACTACAATTTCACATTTACTGCACGAGCAGTGTCGCATTCCAAAGCGTTTGAGTAATGCATTTTACGTGAAACAAATGCAACAAAACACATTATTTTTTTGCCTAAATATTGCATTTTTCTTTAAAAAATGTAGGTATTTAATATATTATAATATTAGAATTTATAATATTATTTTTATACTCTCGCAACAAAAGTTGCTAAAGAGAGTATTATAGTTTTGTTCACCTAACGGTTGTTTGTAAGACCTAAAACTAAACGAGTTAGATATAGGGTTATATATACCAAAGTGATCAGGGTGACGAGTAAAGTTCAAATCCGGTCTGTCTGTCCGTCCGTCCGTCTGTCCGTCTGTCCGTCCGTGCAAGCTGTAACTTGAGTAAAAATTGAGATATCTTAATGAAACTTGGAACACGTGGTCCTTGGCACCATAAGAAGGTTAAGTTCGAAAATGGGCGGAATCGGACCACTGCCACGCCCACAAAATGGCGATAACCAAAAACACATAAAGAGCTATAACTAAGCCATAAATAAAGTTATGAAAATAAAATTTGGAACATAGGATCGCATTAGGGAGGGGCATATTTGAATGTAATTTTTTTGGAAAAGTGGGCGTGACCCCGCCCCCAAATAGGTTTTTTATATATATCTTGCAAACCAATAAAGCTATATAAACCAAGCTTTCTGCAGTCGTTTCTTTTCGCCGTTTCCTTATACAGTCCAAAAATGAAAGAAATCGGATAATAACCACGCCCACCTCCCATACAAAGGTTAGGTTGAAAATGACTAAAAGTGCGTTAACTCACTAACGAGAAACGTCAGAAACACAAAATTTCACAGAAATGATAGCAGAAGGAAGCTGCACTCAGATCTTTTTACGAAATGGGAAATGGGCGTGGCATCGCCCACTTATGGGTCAAAAACCATATCTCAGGAACTACTCGACAGATTTATATGAAATTCGGTATATAATATTTTATTGACACCCTGATGACATGTGTGGAAAATGGATGAAATCGGTTCACAACCACGACTACTTTCTTTATAACTCAATTTTGAATTCTTCGGATTCGTTCACTTTATAATATATACATTAGGAACCAATGATGATAGCGAAATAAAACTTTACACAAATACAGTATATGATCTGTGGCATCACTTGTGAAAAAATTGTCGTAAACGGACTATAACTTTTCAAGGCCCCAGATATCAAACATGTTGAACTCAGCGCCTAAGGTTAAATTTTAACCGAAAATATGGGTAAATCTCTCAACTAATTTAATGTAATTCAGAGGAATATATTCCAATAGTGTGTCTGTTCCAAAAATTATTAAAATCGGGTCACAACATCTCCTAGCTCCCATATACATAATTATAGGTTTTGCAAAAATATCATCCCCTAGCTCCCATATACCTAATTATAGGTTTTTCAAAAATTCGTTGGGCTTTATTACGCATATATGTATTGGTTAATATGTGATATATCTTAGCAAAATTAAGTGAGCGTATAGTATTGGATATAGTGTACCTTGCTGGTGAAATTGAATGAAATCGGTTCAGGAATTACCTCAGCCCTCATACACTATATAGGACGATTTTCGTTATTCTATTAAACTTTATGCCGAATTTATGGGTAAATTTGTGCGTTATCTTAATAAAATTTCTTCAATAAATTGCGAGAGTATAAAATGTTCGGTTACACCCGAACTTAGCCTTTCCTTACTTGTTTTTTTTAATTTTATTGCATATTTATTATCACTAATTAGTATTTCTTTATTAAGTAATTGAAAAATATTAATTTTCTCAATATTAATGACTGACACCCAGTATTGAATTACGCCTAACTACATCTCATACTGGATATATGTATAACTGTAAGTGACCTTTCAACACTTCTAAACGCTTACAAATGTTGCACAGCCAATTTACGCAACCTTCGAGCGCCGATACGAATCTCAGCAATTCAAACAATTGCAACAATTAAAACAAAACTTTGCCAAGTTTACCCCCAAACCTAAGAAAACATTGGAAATTCGTTGTTACAGGCTAAAAATTACATTAAAAGCTTAACCCTAGGCACGCCGTTTGAAAGCTTAGCCGAGTTGAAAGCAGTTATTCCCAACGGACGAGGTGCGAATGAGTACGGACATAACTTTTAAGTCCTTCACATATTAGAATGGTCAATGGATATTCACACACACACACTTACATACATAGCGTACAAGAATAGTTAGATAAATGTCATAATGGCTTGGGGAGCAGTGTTCGAATTAGTACTTCCGTGGAGGCTCTGTGTGCTCTGTGTGTACAAAATACAAATAACAAGAATTTCATGTTTGTGCAGATTCATTCAAGTACTCAAGTGAATTTGTGCTTCTAAGTAATTTATTATTAATTAGCTATTAAAGCAAAACTAATACTGCGGGCAATAAGCAAAAATAAGCAAGTAAGTAAAGTAATTTCTAAGCAGCCAATCAGCAAACAATTGTTCATTTGTAGCACGAATTGAAGCTAACAAGAAGGACGCACAACAATAGAAACAAACATGTTTTCCTACTTATATCCAAGGCTGTATTAAAGTATTGACAGTGGATCAGCT
Source organism: Zeugodacus tau (assembly GCA_031772095.1). Lineage (NCBI taxonomy): Eukaryota > Metazoa > Arthropoda > Insecta > Diptera > Tephritidae > Zeugodacus > Zeugodacus tau. The sequence continues at coordinate 53,018,677 of CM062651.1, read as the reverse complement.
ATTAATGAGACTTATTTGTTCAAATTATAACTATTCATTAACGATACCGTGAGTTCTAAAAAATAATTGTTTGTATCTGAGAGATGGTTACGGATATAAAATGCCCATAGATGTCGCCAGCGTCAATTTTTTATACAAATCGTCTTCATGGACCACGAATGAATCGTTTGGGAAGTAAAAAGTTATCCAAAAGTTAGTTATAATTACTTCAATGTACATATATATCAAACTTATTTTTAGTTTGATGTATTTGAAATGGTTAGATTTCGTAAAATGAAAAATTTCGCATAACCAATTAACTTAAAATTCTAAAATTTTACCAACCAGAAATAACTATTTCATTTGCAGTACAATAATACTGTTTCTGACGTGATAATTAATACTCATAATTAACGAGATTTCAAATCTTCAGTGCAAAATTAAAAATTCGAAAATTTTGCCGCAAATCAAATTAAGTCTCCCAGTGCTTCCTTTGGAAATTCACAAGATGTATTACTGGCAAAACAAGTTCGTTTAAACCTACCAAAAATCGAAAGACAACACACACTGCAGCGCAGTTCAAATTTCAATCCCACAGTATCACAGCATTTACCGGTTTAATGTCAATTTTTGCGATACCACATTGTCAGGTGCAAGTTGTTATGGTTGGCCTATGTACTGTCGGTATGCAGGAGTGGAACTGTATTATGAAATTATAGTATAAAGTTGCCAGTCGTGATATACGCATTTTTGTAAGGAGGGTAAGAAAACTATTTTGTTATCATTATACTTTTTTTTTATTCATGGAGTTCAAGTTTCTCGCATGTATGAGGGAATATGCGAAGAAATTAAAAAAAAAAATATAAAATAATAAAAATTATGAAACTTTTTTTTTTTGAGATATGTATATTAAATTTTTAATCAAATCTAATCAAACTTAACATACCAACTTGCAGTCTATAGTAATTACCAACATTGTATTTTGATGAGTAACATGAACTTCATTTAATTTTCATATAGTGAGAAGAAAGAAAAACACATCGGTTTGTGAACCGCTTTAAATCAACATAACCCTTGACCTGCGCCTCTGTTTGCTCAGTCCGTTATGCTTAGGCATGTTGCATTTCAACATTTTGTGCGCATTTAAGGTGAACTCCATACATCGGTAATTGTACATGCAGTTCGGCCGCCTTGCACATTAAGTGTTGAAAATCGATAAACAATTATGAACGGACACACCGGATACACCTATTGAATAGGCAATACTAGATGCAATGGTGTGCCGTATAGAGCACACATTTGAGTTTATATCCAAAAAACGTTATTTTCGTACATATGTACATATATTTGAGCATATAAAACTATGGCTAGAGATGGACAATTTTACATATAAGTAAGCTATGCATGGCATGTACTACAAACATTAATGTAAGCTTTTAGAAAAGTTCTAAAATTTCTCGTATACGATTATAAGTATATTTACACAACAATATTACCCAGATTGATATTACTTAATTACCTTGATACTTATCTTACATACCCGATAAACGTTCTTCGTAACGTTTCTTACCTAGTGTTCTCCTAGGTCAGCGAATCCAATACACCATGTAACAAAAAAAAACTGTGTCAAGATCTAACTCCCAGTGACCTGTTCATGACATCATACTCCAAGAGGCTTACTGGAAAGGAATTTAGCGACAATGAAGAGGCGTTCGGCGAGAATGAGTCATATTTTTCCCCCGACTATTTTTTTACTGATTTATTTATTTTTTCTTAATCAGTAATTAACCTAAACATAATAATACTCGGCTGTGTGTTGGACCAAACTATTTTTTTCCGTGATCTTGAGTAACGTGTAAAAAAAGTACTTTTGCTCGTTTCGTTTTTCGAAGTTAGCCTCCAAAATCGGAATATTTGCTTTCGAGCATTAAACATTATTCTTCATTACTGGATGTACTTTCTAAAATAGTCAAATATAATCATCATTTTCTTCTTATTTTAATGGTGTATAAAAAATTCCGCTCAAGCTTATATGATTGATGATATAAGTTGGATCTTCGAAAATAATAAAACCTTTATATTTCGAAAAAATACTGGTCTAATTTTAGGAATATTGGTACGATTGTGAATGCGATTAACCGATCTTTCTCCTGTTTGCTTATTTATATAAGTTCTGTATAAATTTGTCAGGTAAAAACACTCGAAAGTATATATTTTTTATTGTTGAATGATAAGTAGTACTTACATTAGATAAACTGTCGTGAACAACAAGCTTTTTTTGTTTTCCTAATGAAGAGAATATACAATTCTTTTCTATTTTTCACTCAGAGTCAGATTGAGACTAGTGTTTTAAAATCATAAGAAGTTTGTTTTGAAAAAAAATAACGAAAATAGTTTATATAAAATTATATATATATAGATCAAAAATAATTAGGTATATCAAAAAATTAATAAAAGTAACTAGTGTTATTTCATATGCCCATTGTACTTATGTCCATACTGAGTTTAGTTATATATATAACATATTTGTGTTTCTATGTATTTGTATATATTGACCACAATTCCAAAATCAATTTAATTTCCTTTGGTTGAACTTATTTGTTGTTAAATTGAAAAACTTTTCGACAAGGAAATAGTAGAGAATTTCAATAAATGCCTGACTTTATCATATCACACTATGTGAATACCACATATATATAGAATTATACATACATACATACATATATATATGTACGTATCCGTATGTGTATACTCTGTTGTACTGTACGCTAGCCGCTTACGTTATGCCAGCTTAATATAGTCGAAACTATTTCACAACAATGCATAACATATTTATTACTAAAGCGTAAAATAAATATATTGTTTTAGTTATTATTTGTGCGAAAATGCATTTCAGGAACAAAAGTGGCAGTTTTTGCAAATGCTGGAGTACAGTTAGCATAATACATATCGGGATCCCGACTGTTGTCAAATTTAAAGCTTTGGAGTACAGTATAGTTATACCCTGAACAGGGTATATTGAGTTTGTCACGAATACCCAGAAGGAAGCGTCGGAGGCCCTATAAAGTATATATATAAATGATCAGTATGTTGAACTGAGTTGATTTAGTCATGTCCGTCTGTCTGTATATATACGAACTAGTCCTTCAGTTTTTAAGGTATCGTTTTGAAATGTTGCAGATGTTATTTTCTCTTCAAGAAGCTGCTCATTTGTCGGAACTGCCGATATCGGACCACTATATCATATAGCTGCCATACAAACTGAACGATCGGAATCAAGGTCTTGTATGGAAAACTTCCGCATTTTACTGCATATCTTCACGAAATTTGGTGTGAGTTAAAAAAAAAAAATTAAAATTGTTCAGATCGGTTCACTATAGCATATAGCTGCCATACAAACCGAACGATCGGAATCAATGGCTTGTATGGAAAATTTTCGCATTTGACGTGGTATCTTCACGAAATTTGACATGGATTACTGCTTAAGGTAATAATATAAACTCCGAAGAAATTGTTCAGATCGGTTAACTATATAACCTTAATGTTTCTCGCAAACAACCCGGCTAAAAAGCATCAGTTAAATGTTTTCTTTTTTTATACTCTCGCAACAAAAGTTGCTAAGAGAGTATTATAGTATTGTTCACATAACGGTTGTTTGTAAGTCATAAAACTAAACGAGTTAGAGATAGGGTTATATATATCAAAATGATCAGGGTGACGAGACGAGTCAAAATCCGAATGTCTGTCTGTCCGTCCCCCCGTCCGTCTGTCCGTGCAACGGATAACTTGAGTAAAAATTGAGATATCTTAACGAAACTTGGAACACGTATTCCTTGGCACCCTGAGGAGGACCAAAATCGGACCATTGCCACGCCCACAAAATGGCAAAAACCAAAAACCTATAAAGTGTCATAACTAAGCCATAAATAAAGGATCGCACTAGGAAGGGGCATATTTGGATGTAATTTTTTTGGGGAAGTGGGCGTGGCCCCTCCCCAAAATCGGTTATTTGTATGTATCTCGCAAACCAATAAAGCTATATAAACCAAACATTCTGCAGTCGGTTCTCTTAAGTACTCCACCACACACCATGAAAATAGTTGAAATCGGATAATACCCACGCCCACCTCCCATACAAAGTTTAGGTTGAAAATTACTAAAAGTGGGTTAACTCACTAACGAGAAACGTCAGAAACACTAAATTTCACAGACATAATAGCAGAAGGAAGCTGCACTGAGATTTTTAAACAAAATGGAAAATGGGCGTGGCGTCGCCCACTTATGGGTCAAAAACCATATCTCAGGAACTACTCGACCGATTTCAATGAAATTCGGTATATAATATTTTGTAAATCTACACCCTGACGACACGTGTGGGAAATGGACGAAATCGGTTCACAACCACGACAACTTCCCATACAACTCATTTTCGAATTCCATCGTATTCCTTCACTTTATAATATATACATAAGACACCAATGAAGATAGCAAAATAAAACTTTACACAAACACTGATGATATCATCATGGCATCACTTGTGAAAAATGTGTCGAAATCGGAATATAAATTTTCAATCCCCGGATATCGAATATGAAGAACTCAGTGCCCCATGGTAACTTTTCACGGAAAATTTCGGTAAATCTCTCAGGTATCTTAATTTAATTCAGAGGAAATATTTTTCTTCTAATAGAAAGGTTAAAATCGGGTCATAACTTTCCTTATATATGAATATACCTAATTATAGGATTTTAAAAAATACGATGAGCTTAATAGCTTATAAATCGGTTAATATGTGAAATATTATGCCGAATATATGGGTCAAATTGTGTATTTCTTAATAAAAATATAGCAATAAATTGCGAGAGTATAAAATGTTCGGTTGCACCCGAGCTTAGCCTTTCTTTACTTGTTTTTACTAACTTTTTCTTACGTCTTTAGATTTGCTTAAACACATAGTTACTAAAAGAAATGCACCTGTGAAGGGTTGATTAAGGCAGATTTATACCTCAGTAATTTTTAAATAACATTATATATTTGATATATTTCATAGAAAAATCTCCCGAATCTGTTAGAAGATAGTAGTAACCAAATCGAATATGGTATAAAAATAAGCTCCTCTATAATGAAGAGCAAATATGATTTGATATATTATTTCGAAAAGCAGTTTTTGAAATAGTATATACACCAAAGCTCTAATTTGGGAAATTCCTGTAAAATCTACACGTAATCCCCATTAAGTCCATAAAAGACAAAAATAGTGGACCCACTTTAAGTAAAGGAATCTCTATGATTCAGATTTTACATCTCTAGTTCATATAGAATTCACACACATACTTTATTTACATAAACGTCCATGTTTTGACCGAACCACGCATGACTGCAGATAATTAATTTATAATGTTAATTAGAATTCGCCTGCATTCTAACAAATGTGTTCGCCTGCAATGCTTGTTGTTATTGCAATATTTGTTTTCACAGCAGCTTTAGTACTTTTTTCAGCAGTTTTAACTTATCACTAACGCATTTGTGTTCATAAACGCAGTTCATTTGTTTCACTATTTACCAAAAGCTGCAAAAAATCAAAGCCTTAAAAATAAATGTAGTCATCATGTTTTAATTTGGTTGGCATTTAATTTCGACTAATTTAATTCAATATAATTTAATTTGTTTGCATTAAATAATAATTGAATTCTTTTAAGCGAGAAATTTATGGTTTTTTATTGAAGTATGATTTTTTGAACAGCTAAGTATGAGCAAATGTGTGTGTATCTATATGCAGGTGATGAATTATTTTGAAAAGTTTAGGAAAAGTCTGAATACATGTTTTCATACTGAATCCTATGAATCCTATCATACAGTCATTATATTCACCTGGCGATTGTTTAGCGTAAAATTTTAAAAATTAATCGAGTTATCATGATTCCAAGAACAACGTCAAATGTGAAACCTGAAATAATGTATACTTACTTTTACACTTGTGTTTAAACTACCGAATTTTTTCTTAAGAATACATTTTTTCCATGCTTGAAACTCTCAACTAGTGCCTTACCCTCGGCTCGGGGTAGTTATATTTTTCTGTAATCCAATTGGTTTAAGTTCGTCTGAAGATCTTGTTCGTTTAAGGTTTTCAAGTCAGTCTAACGATTTTTTGACTTCAGGAATAAACTACTTGGAACTCGCTGTTGCGGCTCAGTCTTCTCAAAACATCACAGTTAGTGATTCTAACTGTTCATGAATTTTTTAAGATTCTTCTAAAGTGCAATAGCTCGTAAGACTTTAACTTGTTTATATCTGTTATTTTTAGAGAACAGGGTTCCGTGTCAGAGAGAAGCACGGATAAAATATAGCATTTAAGAAAACGGATTTAGGTTGATATAGTGAAGTCATAGGCATTATATGTATTATATTTTTGTAACTGAGAAAAGAATTATGCCTACTTTTCATTCGACATTTTTTTCTTTGAAACAAGAAGTTCCCCATATTCCAGGTAGTATATAAAAATAGGATATCCGTCGGTTCGTTACAAATTAATGACATTAGTTAAAGGTCGGTTAAACATTGAACCGCGTCTCTCTGATCCATTATCTCAAATAATAAACCAATAAAGTATTACCGGAATACTGCATTCAGACCTCACATCATTTCTATTAAATATGCGCTTAGAACGAACCTTTTTATTTTTATACTCTCGCAACAAAAGTTGCTAAAGAGAGTATTGTAGTTTTGTTCACATAACGGTTGTTTGTAACACCCAAAACTAAACGAGTTAGATATAGGGTTATATATACCAAAGTGATCAGGGTGAAGAGTGGAATTCAAATCCGAATGTCTGTCTGTCCATCCGTCCGTCCGTCCGTCTGTGCAAGCTGTAACTTGAGTAAAAATTAAGATATCTTGATGAAACTTGGCACACTTATTTCTTGGCACCATAGGAAGGTTGCTTTCTAAAATGACGCCCACAAAATTGCGAAAAATTTCGCACTATGAAGGGGCATATTTGGATGTATTTTTTTAGGGAAGTGGGCGTGGCCCCGCCCCCTACTAAGTTTTGTGTACATATCTCGCAAACCAATAGAGCTATGTAAACCAAACTTTCTACAGTCGTTTATTTAAGCAACTTCCTAATATAGTCCAAAAATTAAAAGAATCGGATAATAACCACGCCCACCTCCCATACAAAGGTTAGGTTGAAAATTACTAAAAGTGGGTTAACTCACTAACGAAAAACGTCAGAAACACTAAATGTCACATAAGAAATGGCAGAGAAAGCTGCACTCAGATTTTTTACAAAATGGAAAATGGGCGTGGCGTCGCCCACTTATGGGTCAAAAACAATGTGGGTTTACAATTATGGGTTTACAACTTTCAATGGACTTTATACAATATATATGACGAATATGTGGGTCAAATTGTGTATTATATAATATAAATAAAGTTAAATACATAAATAAATTGCGAGAGTATAAAATGTTCGGTTACAGCCGAACTTAGCCCTTCCTTACTTGTTTTTAACTGTTTTTGTTTTTCTACCAATGCCACAAAAATAGTTTTGTTTTCAGTAAAGTTGCACTTGGAAAGTTATACATACATATGTATGTGATTCTTAATTCTTTACGTATGCAAACAAAAACATAAACAATTCTCCAACTTTTACCACTTATGCGTAGGAATATACTACGTGAGTATGTAAATGCTTGCAATACGACGATAAAGTTCTCGTAAGTAGCCTATTTGTGGCATCTTTATTGTCTTGGAATAGCAAAATAAATACAACGCTTTACATAGAGCAATATATACAGTGCGCAAAAGGAAGTTAACAATCAATTCTAAGAAAATAATGAAAGTGAATAAATTATAAAGAATTAATTTTATTGATGTAAATATAATTTCTTACCTAAAAATAATCTTTAATTTCTTAGATAAATAGTGGAATTTGCCAATAAAAATCGATTGCCAGTGGTTTTGTTAAAGCATAGATTTAGTTTTATAAACTACATTTGGAAGCTTCACTTATTAACATATACATACATGTATGTACATTTTAAATTTTTTTGCACATTTTATAAGCAATTTTCAAGTTATTAGTGGGATAAAAAAAATCATACAGTCGTTGGTGTTTTGGGGACTACTGTCCAAGCCAATGTTATTTTAGAGCGCTTGAATTTTTCAATGTAAATATATCTCTGTATGTTATATGCTGTATATACAAGTTTGTGTTGCTTTAAATATTTCTACAGTACTTGAAGATATTTCTTTAAAATTCCAATGACATACAAACAGTGAGATCACTCTGCTTTGCGGTGAATTTTGTGTTAACATTTATTTCTTTATGATAATGCATTTGTTTTGTTTTTCTTGTGTTCTTTAGTTTAACAAGTTGTTGACACAATTGGTTCCTTCAAGCTGAAAAACAAACAGATGTTATATTTGCAGCTAGGAGAAATCTATGAATATTTATTTTGATGCGCCGATGTACATACGTTTACATATGAGTGCAGAAATTTAATGCAGTTATGTTCCAAGTAAAGATGGGAATTCAGTAGTGTTCTATGGGTTGAGCGCGACAATTTTTACTCTCAATGTTTACTCAGCAAATATTGATTTTGATAACTATTACATAATAGATTTCGGATGCACTTCTACGTTCGTGGTTTTAGCCATCGTAGTCGCAAGTTTTTATTTCGTTAAAGCATTATGATGGTATTATGAAATTATTATGTATTACAGGATATAGTTAATAACAAATCTAAAATATGGATACATAAAATGTTTCGGTCAAGCTTATATGACAGATGTTATTAAGGGTTAAAGTCGGATGTTCGAAAAAAAATAAAAGCTTTATTTTTCGTAAATTACTAGACTCTTTTTATACTCCCGCAACAACAAAGTTGCTAGAGAGTATTATAGTTTTGTTCACATAACGGTTGTTTGTAACACCCAAAACTAAACGAGTTAGATATAGAGTCATATATACCAAAGTGATCAGGGTGACGAGTAGATTTGAAATCCGGATGTCTGTCCGTCCGTCCGTCCGTCCGTCTGTCCGTCTGTCCGTCTGTCCGTCTGTGCAAGCTGTAACTTGAGTAAAAATTAAGATATCTTGATGAAACACTGCACTCAGATTCTTTTACAAAATGGAAAATGGGCGTGCCGTCGCCCACTTATGGGTCAAAAACCATATCTCAGGAACTACTCGACCGATTTCAATGAAACTTGGTTTGTAATAGTTTCCTTACATTCCAATGATATGTTGTGAAAATAGGCCAAGTCGCTTCACAACCACGCCTACTTCCTATATACCAGAACTTTGAAGACGATCTGAATCGTTTACTTTACAATATATAAAGTAAGTAACGGGTGATTTTTTTGAGGTTAGGATTTTCATGCATTAGTATTTGACAGATCACGTGGGATTTCAGACATGGTGTCAAAGAGAAAGATGCTCAGTATGCTTTGACATTTCATCATGAATAGACTTACTAACGAACAACGCTTGCAAATCATTGAATTTTATTACCAAAATCAGTGTTCGGTTCGAAACATTTTTATCGACAAATTTTGTTCAGCGATGAGGCTCATTTCTGGTTGAATGGCTACGTAAATAAGCAAAATTGCCGCATTTGGGGTGAAGAGCAACCAGAAGCCGTTCAAGAACTGCCCATGCATCCCGAAAAATGCACTGTTTGGTGTGGTTTGTACGCTGGTGGAATCATTGGACCGTATTTTTTCAAAGATGCTGTTGGACGCAACGTTACGGTGAATGGCGATCGCTATCGTTCGATGCTAACAAACTTTTTGTTGCCAAAAATGGAAGAACTGAACTTGGTTGACATGTGGTTTCAACAAGATGGCGCTACATGCCACACAGCTCGCGATTCTATGGCCATTTTGAGGGAAAACTTCGGAGAACAATTCATCTCAAGAAATGGACCCGTAAGTTGGCCACCAAGATCATGCGATTTAACGCCTTTAGACTATTTTTTGTGGGGCTACGTCAAGTCTAAAGTCTACAGAAATAAGCCAGCAACTATTCCAGCTTTGGAAGACAACATTTCCGAAGAAATTCGGGCTATTCCGGCCGAAATGCTCGAAAAAGTTGCCCAAAATTGGACTTTCCGAATGGACCACCTAAGACGCAGCCGCGGTCAACATTTAAATGAAATTATCTTCAAAAAGTAAATGTCATGAACCAATCTAACGTTTCAAATAAAGAACCGATGAGATTTTGCAAATTTTATGCGTTTTTTTTTTTAAAAAAGTTATCAAGCTCTTAAAAAATCACCCTTTACTAGTGAAGATATCGGTGCAGAACTTTGCACAAATACTATGTTAATAGTGTGGCAGCCCCATTCTAAAAATCGCCGAAATCGGACCATAGGTTTTTAAGGCCCCATATATCGAACACGAGGACCTCGGTGCTTCTAACCTAATATTATAGTTTCCAACTTTCAATGGACTTTATACAATATATAAGACGAATATGTGGGTCAAATTGTGTATTATATAATTTAAATAAAGTTAAATAAATAAATTGCGAGAGTATAAAATGTTCGGTTACACCCGAACTTAGCCCTTCCTTACTTGTTTTTATTTGATACGATTGTAAATGTCACTAAGTGACCTTTCTGCTGGTATACATATTTCTTTAATTTCAATACACAACTTCCAGGATAAAACACTTCAATGAAATATTATAAATTTTTGAATTAGAGGAAATATGCATACAAACAAAAGAACAAAATACCAAATTTTCAAAAATTGTGGCAAGTACATACTATGATTAATAATGGCGTTTCCAGTAAGCTAAATTTCGAAATTCGAAGTCGAATATTTCGTCTGTGGATTCAATCTGGATTTTATTTGGTCCAATACCCAGAAAAAAAGTCGATTTTGTCGTATAGTGTAATAGTACAATCATGTAGTAAGGTATCATGTTTTGTTTTTATACTCTCGCAACATGTTGCACAGAGTATTATAGTTTAGTTCACTTAACGGTTGCTTGTGTTACCCAGGATTAAAAGTGTTAGGTTTGGGGTTGGTTTTTCATTGGGGAGGTTTTTTTATGTGGTGGGTCCCAAACCCTACGCACAACCGCTGATGCAGGTTTCGAGTTCTCACTTTAGCTCGCCTCCAAACGGATGTTTGTTAGCTACCCATAGGCTACTTGGTCTAAAACCGGAAATCGTGAGCTGCTTGAGCCATATGCAAAAGAATCATTCCTGGCCACTCCCAAGTGAAGCTCTACACATGGCGCTATCCTCTAATTGAAAAGTAAAGTCCTCTCTCGACGAACCAAAGTCAAACTCCACAAGTCGTGATGTATGGCGCAGAAGCGTGGACTTGACAACATCCAATGAATGACTCTTGGGGTTTTCAGAGAAATGTTTTGCGTAAGATTTAAGGTCCTCTGAACATTGGCAACGGCGAATACCGCAGACGATGGAACGATGAGCTGTACGACATGTTGACATTTCCAGCAAATAAAAAGTGTTCGATGCAGTACCCGCTGGAAAAAGCCGCGGAAGAGGGCGATCTCCACACCGTTGGAAAGACCAAGTTGAAAGTGACCTGACAGCACTTGGAATTTCTAAATGGCGCCAAATTGTAAAACGGAGAAATGAATGGCGCTCTGTTGTGGACTCGGCTATAATCGCATAAGCGGTTGACATCCAAATATTTATATATAGTTTATATATGTATATATAAATGATCAGGATGAACAGTGGAGTTCAAAACCTGACGTTATGTCTGTCCGTGCAAGCGCTAACTTGAGTACAAATTGAGATATCCTAATAATCAAACTTGGTATACACATTCCTTGGCACCATGAGAAGGTTGGTCGGAACATTGCCACGCCTACAAAATGCCGAAAACGGCAACAAACATATAAAGTGCCATTACTATTATTGTGTGTTATTTGAATGATAATAAATAAATAACTTGCGAAAGTATAAAATGTTCGGTTACACCCGAACCTTTGCCCTTCCTTACTTGCTTTAACATATGATTCGCAATAATACCTAGTATTCTGTGGCAGGTATGATAAAAAAAATTATTGTTTTCTGCTCAACTTTCTTTCTGTCAGAGTATGTATGTATGCAACACACATTTGAGAATGTCATTTTGTTGGCATGACAGCGCTGTGAAAATATTTTCCGCTGCCATTTCTAGCCAGTTGCCATGAACGTGAAATATGAATATGAATCATAACAAAAGAAGGCTGCAAAATCACTCAAATACAATCATATGTATGAAAGTTGCTGTGATTGTATGTGTTGTTGTTGTTGTTATGGCGTGTTGACTTGCCGCTGTTATCGACATTATTTTTGGCATTTCTTGCGTATGCAGGGCTGTCAACAAAATGCCACTTATCAACATTTGGTACGGCAGTATTCACATATATATACTACATGTGTTGGTGTGTTTGTGTTGAATTCCTGAAGCATTCATATGCTCAAGTGCCGTTCAAGTTTTTGTAATTTTTTTAATGAAATACTATTAGCGCTATAAAAATCATACCTATTAGCGGCATACTTTCGTATTGTGGTGGCAAAAATTTTGTATTTAGTATATGAAAAAAATATATTTATTATAAAATCGCTCGTTTTGTTTGCAGTTTTTCCACAGCGTAAGATAAACACCAGCTTTTCACATTATTTATAAGCCATAACTAAATAAATATGTATGTATGCATTTATATACTATGTAAGTTGCCACTGAACCATTTACTCTTATTTACGTAGCGCGCTGCTGCCAACCTATCAGTGCTAAACTTTCCAGTGTTCTTGTTTTTTTATCTTCTTCCCTTTGGTTGACCTGAAATCTATAATCTCACGAGCAGTTTTTCATTTGTAATAGTCATGAATTTATTTGTAAAAGCATAACGCTTTTTACACAAACAAAAACCATGAAACACACACATACACACTCATGCACACACAAGAACATGTGCGATTGCAATTTTTCATAAAATTTTAACTTTTCACTTCCATTTATTTAAGCAGAAATGTAAAATAAAATCACTGTTTTCACAATGCGCTTTTAACACACACACTCATATATGTAAATATATATAGATACATATGTATTTACCCACACGCAAGCATACATATAAATAAATATTCATATTCATGGCCGCACTTTGTACGTTTGATTTTTTTTGCATACAAAATGACGCGAACTATTTAAATGTTTTGCAATATTGACTAAGAAAAACGGAGCAGCGCATAGGAGCTGTTTCATGGGAATAACTGCAAAAATTATATTCTCAATGCACATATCTACATTTATAGTTATGTATGTTATGAAGAATTTCTGTAAATAGCTTTCATTATACTTTGTTAAGCAATATTATATTGAAATGAAAATATTGTTAATATGAAAACAGATTAATTGGATTGCTTTTAATAAAGCGCTTAAATAAACATTTTGCATTACAAATGTCCATGATGTTATTGATTTCAAAGGGTTCATCATGTTTTTCTATACTCACGCAACATATTGCATTCTGTTAGTCTGTTGGCGAACGAGAGCACTGGCGTAAATATTGAGATATCTTGGCGTCACAAACCTTTGGGTTAAAAACTTTATCTCAAGAACTACTCGGCCAATGTCAATGAAATTTTGTACATAATATATTCTCAATATTGTAATATCAAATCGGTTAACAATCCCTCCTACTGCCCTTATAACACAATATATAATCGGTCTGATCCTTTCACTATACGATATATATGTAAATCACAAAACTATAAAGATATCGGAATAAAACATTGCATTAATTAATACTACATTGAACCGTGGCATTGACCTCCTAAACGTGGTGCAAATCCCGATATAACATTTCCATGCCCCTGATACCGAACATCATATTATTGCATTTGAATATACATATGTACGTTTATTTGAAAAATTATTTAAATAATTTTAGATATAAAAGTATTCTTAATCGTTTCAATAACCATAACCATATTTAAAATAGCAAAAGTGAAATTGGAAAATTTCTTTAAATACATCGATTTAAATTGTTCAACATCAACCGACTCCGGCAATTTTGTGTTGGTCGTATCATCATTTGCGCAAACGATAAAGATTCATTCCGTGTTATGCGAATCCAGTCCACACCGGTTTCTCTAACTCCATACAATCCATTTAGATGACTGAAAATAAAATAGGTATATGTATACGTATCAGCACAAACACTGATATGCAAAACATGTTTACCATGCATAGCATTTGGAAAACCACCAACCACCTTTCCAAACCATTGCACAACTCCGTTCCCACTCATCATTATCACGATCGTACGTAGAAAATTTCTTTCCCAAATGATAAATTAGGGAATCGCCAGCATTTCCGCTATAATTACCCAATTTCTTCAAAGCATAGCTCTCTGACTCATCCCCAATAAGGAACTCTGAATATTTCGCATAATATTTTTCGCCATTATACTTTTCCAGTTGAACATACAACTCTTGTTCACAGCTGCTGGTGAGCGCATGTAGTTTTTCCAAACCGATCCAATAGTTTTCCTTTAAGTCGCCGAATCCCTCTTTATAGTCATGCCAATCTCTGGTGAAATTCACTGCGTCACTTTTACGACGTTGAATAACTAACCATCCTCCAAAATCGACATCTTCACAAAACACCTCCAAGGCAGTTGCATTGATCTTCTCCAATGTAATTTGAAAAACTCCACTCTTCATGCTGTGAAGAGTGGCTGCTTCCATGCAACTGGATGGTTTTGCTTGCATACAACTATAGAATTTTGATGCTCTGAAATAAACAGTTAATAACTCCGTATTCATATCTATTTGAAATTCCAGAATATAATATGTTCTATATGTATTTGAAAATATTCACCCTTTTAATGGGAAAAGAAAAAAATTATAAATTTTACCGATTCTCAAGTAACTGATTTTCGATGTTCGAAGCTTTCGTGTCGATTTTATTTTCACTCATTTGCTCAACTTCGTCGAGATCATTATTAACGGCTTCTATTTGCACAAAACAATTGCAATTGCACACTGTAGTCGTATCATTACTCTGACTAGACCCAAATTTAATTTGCAAAATTAAAATAAAATCCACCAAAATGAAGAAAACAAAGCGAGACATTCTTCCGGGATTTGTGCGAACTCTTTGAACGCCTTACAGAAACTAACATATTCTGAAGACTAGATTGAATTTAAATAGTCAACATAATGTGTACTTGTATAAATATATGCATACATACAGTCATGTGAAAAATAATAGGGACACATGACACATGTCCCTATTATTTCGCACACTCAAAAACGATCTTACTTCACAAAATGATCAACATTTTTTCTTTGATAATGGTTTATTTTAAAAAATCTGCCTCCATAGTAAATTTTTAAATTTTTTATGGAAAGAAATTAGTATGAAATTTGTCTTCTATTGCCAATTCAAGAGATCGAGTTATGATGGACTTCGAGTTATAGAAGTTCGAGTTATGGAACTTCCACTGTATTTATATACATGTACACACAGCCAGCTTTTTATAAAGAATTCGCGGAATGTTACGATAAGCAACATTAAGAACAATGCTTCCAATATATGATAAGGCTCATTTCTGGTTGAATGGCTTCGACAATAAGCAAAATATGCGCCATTGGGTCGTACTTCTTTCGTGATGATCAAGACCGGCACGCTGCTGTGAATGTAAGTCGCTATCGCTCGACCATAACCGACTATTTTTAGCCCGAATTGGAAGATATGGACTTGGACAATATGCGGTTCCAAAGGACGGTCCCACAAGCCACACGGCGAATGTCACAATCGATTTATTGAGAAAAAAGTTTGGTGAACGTGTTATCTCAAAAAAGGTCACATTTAGAGATTTTCAGAATTAATTATTTTGAAATAAATTACTTTAAATTTATGAATTTACTTTTTCGTTTTGCTATTGTATATGCACATATATTCTTAAAATACACGATCTATAAAAAATTGTGTCGATTAATGCATTTTTGGAGTTTTTGTAAACATTTAGTCGCTTACTGTACATGGCCGTGTGTATATGGTGGTGTTAATAAATTCCAAGATAACGCAACTTTTTACACACATCGATATGAATAAAAGGCAAGTAAGCAAGTCATGCATTGCATATGGGTTACTGCGCATGGTTGTCGCATTCCCATGCTTTCGACGATGGAGTCTGAAATCTACTTATACATATGGAAGAAGTCTGCTTATCCATAAATTGTGCATTGCACACTAGCCAGAATAATATAGAATTGTTTATTATTGCTGGTTATTGAAGAAGCGCTAAACCATAAATCCGTTTTAAAGTTCTCCACTCTCATTGTAAGTAACACAAAATCGGTTTTTAATTTTTCACGGACCAAGCTACCGAATATACCTGCATTTGATTCTTGCAAATTGCGAATGTTTAAAATCTTCGGTTACACCTAAACTTAGAGTTTCCTCTCTAGTTGTATTATGAATTTATAGTACAATTGTATTTGTATACAGTGAAACCACTTGTGGACGGACACTCACGGTCGAGCGATTTTTGTCCGCCCAAGAGAGGTGTCCGCCTAAAAGAGTGCCAATTTTTCTAAAAATTTAAATTGATGCATGAAAAATGTCAAGGGAGGTGGTCGCGTAATAGAGGTGTCCAATAGGAGAGATTTCTCTGTAAATTTATTTCCATAAAATTTCTCTCTCAAAGAATCTATTTAGCACTGAAAAATTAGTGTTTTTCGATAATTGATTTTACTTGCTTACTTAATTACTTCTATGATCGCAAACAAAAAACATTTACAAGTTCGGGTGCTACCGAATATTTTATACACTCGCAATTTGATATTATTAGAGTTTATCTTTTAGTTTTAGGTGTTACAACAATATTTCGCTGACAACGTCAAATGCAGAAATAAGAAAGCTTGGAAAGTTTTTAATTGCATTTGATTGATGAAATTTATTTAAAATTTAATTTTAATAATACTATAAATTAGAGTATTTAATAATCGTTTACCTAAGCATGCCTTTTAAAATACAAACAGTTCAATTGGGAATATTTCTTTAGAGACATCAATTTAAATTGTTTAACATTAACTGTCGCCAGCAATTCTGTGTTGGTCGTATCATCATTTGTGCAAACGTTAAATTATAACCATGTAATTTGTCAATCCATATACCACCGTTACTATCATTGCCGTAGGGCCCATTAAGATGACTGAAAAGTAATAGATATATCATCACACAAACGCTGATGTGCAAAACTTATTTACCTGATATGGCAATTGCTAAACCACCAACCACCTTTCCAAATCATTGCACAATTATCTTTATAAATATCATTATCACGATCATACGTAGAGAATTTCATTCCCAAATGATAACTTAGGGAATCGCCAGCATTTCCGCTATAATCACCCAATTTCTTCAAAGCATATCTCTCTGACTCATCCCCAATAAGGAACTCTGAATATTTCGCATAGAATTTTTTGCCACTACTACTATGTAGTTGAATATACAACTCTTGTTCACAGCTGCTGGTGAGCGCATGTAGTTTTTCTAAACCGATCCAATAATTTCCTATTAAGTCGCCAAATCCCTCCTTATAGTCATGCCAATCTCTGGTGAAATTTACGGTACCACTTTGACGACGTTGAATAACTAGCCACCCCCCAAGTCCCACACCTTCTTCACAAAATACCTCCAAATCGGTGATTTCCACATAGATTTTATAGATGCCACTCTTGAAGCTATTAGCGGCTGCTTCCATGCAATTTGTTGGTTTTGTTACTCTGAAAGAAAATAAGTGCTATCAGATAACTTTTTATAAGCTTTATTAAATGGGCAATACATATATATATATACGACTATATATAATGTTAATACTTCTAAGAGGCTGTTGATAATTTTTACCGATTCGCAACTAACTGATTTTCTTTGCTCAAAGCGTCGATTTTGTCTTCACTAATTCCCTCATCTTCGTAGAGATCCTCATCAGTGACGTCTAGTTGCACATTACAATAGCAATTACAATCGCACACGGTACTCGTATCATTACTCTGACATAATCCAAATTCAATTTCCAAAATTAAAATAAAATTTAGAAAAATGAAGAGAACAAAGCGAGACATTTTTGCGCGAGTTGTACGAACTGTTTGAACGCCGTATTGGAACTGATACTTTCTGAATAACGGATTAAAGTGATATAATCTAAATAATGAATACTTCAATATATAGTACATGCACGCACAGACAGATTATTATAAAAAATCATTCGAGGAAAATATGCAGAAAACATGTGCAATGAAAGCTTCGTGAGTTTGAATTTTTATTGCATTAAAATTTAATTCACACGTATACTGATTGATTTCAGATAAACAATACCGTTAAAAATATATTTTTTTATTAAAGAGCATTTTTGTGATCAATATATAGAGAAAAATCTCATTTTATACTTTAGCTACATATTGCATAGGGTAGAATGCTGAATAAATTTAAGAAAATGTGAGTTATCTTAATAAAATTCATGGAAAGTTCTTAAATATATACAGTGAGATAATAATGATTGCCACTTGTGGCTGGAGAAGGTCCTACTATGTTTGTATAAGTTTGCCCAAAACTATGTGTTGGACTTTCGGATACGTCCAATTGAGATGTCGAAGTATAAGCTTCTATAGTTGAAAGAGAGAACGAAATCTTGTAAGAGAGATCTCTATGTTCCCATTATAAGAATGTCTATATTTTATACTTTACCATTATAATAGTTTTACTAAGTTCGTTATCGTTAGGTTGGTCCTCAGCCTAATATTAGGTTGGCAAATATTTCCCTTCCGCCTATTTGTCATTTGAATTTCGCGGCTATGTATAAAGCGCTACAGAGCTCGTATCTGGTAATTCTATATATATTTGAAACGCTTCGCGTTTTCCTTCGTTAAAGGCAAATCCGCTAGAGAAACGTTCCCTGAGATTAATAGTGTTTTGGGGATGGTACTCTATCACTTCGAACTGCGGAAGAATAATTTTGACGATACAAAGCGGGTGAAAACGACACCATGAATAAGTCAGCCGGCGGAAGATCTGTGACGACGAATACCGATCAAATAATGAAAAATATCGAGTTAGACCGGTATGTGGCATTTCGTGACATCGTCCAGGAGATGGGAGTTAGTCACCAAATCATTTTAAACCATCTGCAGATCTGGATACACAAAAAAGCTTGATGTTTGGGTGCCGCATGATGTGACTGGCGACGAAAAATGGATCACATACCACAATATCAAACGAAAACGGTCATAAATAGCCCGGACATAGCATCAAGTGATTACAACCTGTTCCTGTCCATGGCGAACGCCCTTGGTGGTGTAAAGTTGAACTCAAAAGAGGCTTGTGACAAGTCGCTGTACGAGTTCTTCGCAAATAATGGGGTTAACAGATTATCGAACGAAACGGGGCATATTCGAATAAAGAGCAAAAAAAAAGCGCAATGGATATTTTCCAACGTAATATTTATAATTCAATGTTGGAAAGTGCGAAACAGGTAAGCTGTAGAGATCTGTGCTATAAATTCCGGTTTGGGTATCTGTCGTGTAGAAGCTCGAACAAGCTTTTACTGAAACGTGGAAATTCGCGGATTGTGTTCGGTGTAAATTGTTCGAAAATCATGAAGAAATTGCAATGAATATCGGTCTGCAGTCGTTACTTCATTTAGTGCTGAGACTTATCCACCACGTGTTAAAGGCTTGTCGGTCGACAATTTCTAAGCTTTAGTAAGGAACATAAAATGAAATTTCATTTATCTAAGTTGCATGTAGTCCGCGTGACCTATGCCGAGATCGCGAACGGATACTTCATCTCTTTTACTGAAAAGCCTTTGCAGTTGCTAACTAAGAGCAAGAATATCATGCGCTGACATGTCGCATCGCAATTAATCTGAAATCTACATATACAAATGTAGGAAGTCTATTTATCCATAGTTCGTACAAAATGCTGTGATTCAGAATTGTTATAGCAGCGCGTTTCATCTCATAAAATAACTCACTAGGACGTCAATCATCTATAATCATGGTATTAAGGACACGTTGCAATCGACGCTATTGACTGTCCGAAAATATTTAATGACTTTATCCTGGATGCATTTGTATTGAAAACTTATTGGCAATTTTGAAAATCTAATTTTTTACTTTTAAGTTAAATTTATCCTGATTTCGGTTCACAGCGGATAAGGTTATAGGCTTTTCTTAGATATTAATGTTAAAGTTAGAATATGCTCCTACTTGTGTGGCTTAATATACTATAGCATACGACAAATTGTGATAAGTGCTTTCCGTTTGCATTATGTGTATTATTTTTATAAACGACCTCGGTGGCAGTACAATTGAACCGCATTTCGCTGAAAAAACTCATATGCATTAGAAAACCGCATACTAATAAACTGTATTACCGAACCGCAGCGTTGTATGTATGTATGTAGCGTACGCATTTCCGTTTTCAATACCGCAGAGTACACACTAAACTTTCGCAGGATGTCTCTATGCGCTAGTAAATCTAATGAATATGCCAACTCGATATTCCTTTGAATACCATAAACAAAGACAACAATGCACTACTGGAGCGCCGCTTAAAAGCATAGAAGCAACGTCGTTTGCTGCAATTGTTATTGGATGTTTTACATTCAAAGCCGTAGCAGGACGCGTAATGAAAACAGCTATAAAACAGTTGAAAGCGCACAGCGAACACGAAGGGATGTTTGCCTTTGCACAAGGTGGCATAATTGAGCGGTATCTCGACGCTGCACTCCACGTGCAGTAAACAAACTTTCGCCAACCTCCTCAGTTCGGTTTTGTTTTTGATTTTTTTCCTTTTTGGGTGTGTGTATTGTTTGGACAGATAGCTCAGTTTCTCGTAAAAAATAAAGCAACTAAAGCAAAGCGAGTGCGCGATGCGCAGAAAAAGATTCACACATTACTAACTTTGAGATACCGGCCAACAATGGCAGCCCCACTACAGTGCATTCAAAACTTTTTGGCATTACGACGGGTATGTGTGCGGCAAGCAAACACGCTACGTACGCGAGAGTTTGGTGCTTTTTCATTTGCAGATGCGCATAATGGAATTTTGCTATGTTCATAATGGAAATTTTGGTGTTGACAGTTTTTGTTTTTTAATATTTAAAGCAAAATACGCAAACACTTCGTCGATCTCTGACTCAAATTGTTTTGGTGGTGGCGCAGTTGCTGTTTATGTACAAATTCAAAGCTGTCAGATAAAGCGCCTTTGTTTCGTAAAGCGCATAAAACGTGTTTATTTTTTTGCTCAATACCGATTTTATAAATGTTAGATGTTTGATTTGCGGTGTGCTTTTATTGTTCGAAAGCCTTGAACCCATTTCAGTTTTCTATAGATTCTAATAAAAGAATGGGGAGGCAAAATGTTGACGAAACCTGTCAATATCTAGAACGAATGGTGAGCACAAAAAACGTATTACCTGAACATAAATGAAAGTAAACTTCTTTTCTAATATTGCTTTTTGATAGTGAAAATACTTAACCAGCCAACTGGTTAATTTCATTTTTTTGTAGTCAGTATTTCTAGCTCAGATCTGAGATGTACGGCAGTATTTAAAAAAAAAAAATTCTTAAATAAAAAAATTTTAAACCAGATGGTGAATATAAAGGAATATCCCTTTCGAGGCTTAAAACTTTTTAAAGAAAAATACAGAGAAGATTCAATTTTAGTGGAGAATGTTTGTTATCACTCGAAAGAACATTATTTGGCATTTATTTTTTAAAGATTATCTCTTTCAAATGTTGGGCGCGGCTACTTCTCAGAAGGCTCGTTCGAACATTTCGACTGGTAACTGGCGAATGACACGCTCCATGTTTTGCTCCAAGACATGAATCGAAACGGCATTGTCCGCATAGACTTTAGACTTTACATATCCCCACAGGAAAAAGTCTAACGGTGTGATATCACACGATCTTGGTGGCAAATAGACCAGCCCAAAACATGAAATTATCTGCTCACCGAAGTGTTCTCTCAATAAATCTATTGATTGATGCGATGTGTGGGAAGTGACGCCGTCTTGTTGAAACCAAATGGCGTCGAGATCACGAACTTAAATTTCAGGCATCAAAAAGTCGGTTATCTTGGTGCGATAAGGGTCGCCATTGTCGGTTAAGTTATCACTGGCATCATTACAGCTCTTAAATCTCTTCAGGATGCTCTTCATCCCAAATGCCATTTTGTTTTTTTACATAACCACTTGGCCAGAAATGGGCAGTCGGATCTTCTATGTTGATTATAAGTTGACCGAAGCGCGCGAAACACTATCACTATCTTTACAGAAGAAGAATTTTCGTAATAAAGTTGAACAATTTGTAAACGTTGTTCAGTCGTAAGTCTTTCCACGATAAAATGCCAAAAAATACTGAAAAAAAATAACATGACAGCTTGATACGACCCACGAGTGATTTGTCAAAAAAGGCTGTTGAAAGAAGTACCTCTGCTTGGATCACCCGATAAATATGTAGTGATGTTATAGATCAATACTTCTATTCGTGATGAATATTGATTTTCAGTGGCAAATAGTGTCTCAGAGAAACACTGAAATCTGTTTTTTTTTATTTTATGTTTTTCTTCGACTGGACATTACCGAATTTTAAGTTTGACGGATTAGTTGTAGTCTTGGTTTTACTTTATACATAAATATTTGCAGGCAGCGACCCATTAATAAATAGATAGGATAACTATACCGTTAGGAAAACGTATGCTTTAAATTTGACATTTGTTTTTTTAATTGAATTATGTTTTTAAGATCCTAAAGATTTCCTAAACTAGACTAACCGCTTAATATACAGTTGTAAGAGGTGCATAATGAAAATATTGGAGCTAGTGAGCTAAAATTACGTGTAGTAAAAACGGTCTAGCACATTAAAAAAAAATTGAAATATTCTTTAGGTGTGTATGTATGTATGTGATTGGCGTTGCAACCGTTTAGCCGGTTATAGCCGAATCGACGATAGTGCGCCATCTCTCTCTCTCCTTCGCAGTTCGGCGCCAGTTGGAGATCCCAAGTGTAACCAGGTCGCTCTCCACCTGGTCCCTCCAACGGAGTGGAGGCCTTCCCCTTCCTCGGCTTCCTCCGGCGGGTACTGCATCGAACACTTTCAGGGCTGGAGTGTTTTCGTCCATTCGGACAACATGACCTAGCCAGCGTAGCCGCTGTCTTTTTATTCGCTGAACTATGTCAATGTCGTCGTATAACTCGTACAGCTCATCGTTCCATCGTCTGCGGTATTCGCCGTTGCCAATGTTCTTAGGACCATAAATCTTGCGCAAAATTTTCCTCTCGAAAACTCCTAGTGTCGTCTCATCTGATGTTGACATCGTCCAAGCTTCTGCACCGTAGATCAGGACGGGGATGATAAGCGACTTGTAGAGCTTGATTTTGGTTCGTCGAGAGAGGACTTTACTGTTCAATTGCCTACTCAGTCCAAAGTAGCACCTGTTGGCAAGAGTTATTCTGCGCTGGATTTCGAGGCTGACATTGTTCGTGTTGTTGATGCTGGTTCCCAGGTAAACGAAATTATCTACGACCTCGAAGTTATGACTGTCAACAGTGACGTGGGAGCCAAGACGCGAATGCGCCGACTGTTTGCTTGATGACAGGAGATATTTCGTCTTGTCCTCATTCACCTCCAGACCCATTCGCTTCGCCTCCTTATCCATGCGGGAAAAAGCAGAACAAACGGCGCGGTTGTTGCTTCCGATGATATCAATATCATCGGCGTACGCCAGGAGCTGTACACTCTTGTAAAAGATGGTACCCTCTCTGTTTAGCTCTGCAGCTCTTATAATTTTTTCCAGCATCAGGTTAAAGAAGTCGCACGATAGTGAGTCACCTTGTCTGAAACCTCGTTTGGTATCGAACGGCTCGGAGAGGTCCTTCCCAATCATGACGGAGCTTTTGGTGTTGCTCAACGTCAACTTACACAGCCGTATTAGTTTTGCGGGGATACCAAATTCAGACATCGCGGCATAAAGGCAGCTCCTTTTCGTGCTGTCGAAAGCTGCTTTAAAATCGACAAAAAGGTGGTGTGTGTCGATCCTCTTTTTCACGGGTCTTCTCCAAGATTTGGCGCATGGTGAATATCTGGTCAGTTGTTGATTTTCCAGGTCTAAAGCCACACTGATAAGGTCCAATCAGTTTGTTGACGGTGGGCTTTAGTCTTTCACACAGTACGCTCGATAGAACCTTGTATGCGATATTTAGGGAGGCTGATCCCACGGTAATTGGCGCAGATTGTGGGATCTCCCTTTTTATGGATTGGGCAGAGCACACTGAGATTCCAATCGTCAGGCATGCTTTCTTCCGACCATATTTTGCAAAGAAGCTGATGCATGCACCTTATCAGTTCTTCGCCGCCGTATTTGAATAGTTCTGCCGGTAATCTATCGGCCCCCGCTGCTTTGTTGTTCTTCAAGCGGGTAATTGCTATTCGAATTTCTTCATGGTCGGGTAATGGAACATCTGTTCCATCGTCATCGATTGGGGGATCGGGTTCGCCTTCTCCTGGTGTTGTACTCTCACTGCCATTCAGCAGGTCGGAGAAGTGTTCCCTCCATAATCCCAGTATGCCCTGGACATCGGTTACCAGATTACCACCTTGGTCTCTACATGAGGATGCTCCGGTATTAGGTGTGTAATACAATAAAATATATACCCTACAGGGTACAATCTGTATACCAAGCACGGAAACAAGTATACGAGCAAAAGCAAAGGAAAAGCCACACAAAAGTCAAAGCTGCTAACACAGTTTGCTAGGCCGGATGCACCCATTGTATGGTATATGTATGTATGTATGTATATCTCCTGCTCTGTATATTCTGCGTCTACAAAGTGAGTAACGCACCGAATCGCACCATTCCTTCACAAACAGGCGTGTAAAATAGCGCGCTGAAAAATAAAAATTCAAAAAGCAAAAACGTAGTCAAATGACTAAAAACCGAAAGCTAATATTGTTACGGTCCCATTGTGTTGTGTTGGAAAACGCATTTTTGCTAAAGGAAAAACAAGGAACGACAAACGTGACTGTCATCTGCAAAGTTGAAGAGTGGTCAGTGTGAGCGGACTTTAACATACAGTTTTACGGTTCCATTAAATTCTGTGGAAATTTAACTGCTGAAATAGTTGGAGAATATACCAATGATACACTCTTAACATCAATTACCGATCTTCATCGATTGTTTGATGAGAATGAAAAAATGAGACGAATTTAGATTTTAAGAATTTCGATGGTTATTGCATGGTAACAAGGCAACTAACATAATATCGGTAATATCGGTCAGCTGGGAGCATTATGGCTTTTCGAAGAGGATTATATAGTCTTCATAGAGAAATATAAAAAAAACTGTTACTCTTAAACTTTTGACTTCAGTTTACCTTGATATCGCGAATGGTCCGAATGGCGTACAAATTGACTTTAGAGAATAGAGAGAGTGTAAAGTTTAAATATGGCTAATTAATATCACTTTTCTTTGCCATCAGGCGTTCAGCATTGTTAGATCGGTTAGCGACGTCATACATTTTATCGACAGTGCAATCTCTTCATTTGAACCTCTTGTTATGATCTTACGATCTTTCACAGTTCCTGACTCATTAAGCTCGATATCATAAGATAAATAGTGTTGTCATACGATATTTTGTATAATTTACACTTTGAGTTGAAACCATTGAGCTAATAATTTAAATGTAAAAAGTAACAATTTGGAAGATATTACTTTAAATTATTTTCTTTTTTTTATAAGTATAGAGCTTCCTACAGGGATAGTTATCAAACCATCTGTCAATTCATTAAAAATTACCTTAAAAGTTAGCGCTTTGAGCGGGTTCAACAAATCGTAGAGCGTTTTTTTTGTTTTGGAGATCAAATCATACCAAGAACTGGGATTTATCACCTAACCTTTATGATTTGACTTGGTTCGGATAAACTTCATTGAAGTTATATAATGTCATTGATTTAGACTGAGAAACAAGAAAAGATTGCTCGGTGGAAACCAACCTTCAACTTGATAGTAGCGAGATAAGACCGGTTATGCTGGAAAAGCAGACGCACCGAAAGGGTGGTCTTCATTAGGTGTAGCCGTGGTGGCCCTGTACTCGAAACACTAATTGCCGAAAAATTTTCAAACCAGTGAAGTCAAAAAGGTTAAGATATGGTTAATATTTGAGTGTTTCATTTAAAATTAAATTTATTTATCTCTTTCAATGTTCATAGCAATACAAAAATAACATTTTAGAATGTTTTTAAGTAGACTAAGTACGACTGCAATTGTACGTGATACAGAAACATGCATATGTAGGTTGTATATCAGCCCCAACTTCCTGACTGAAAACCTAAGAAAAACTTTAAATCAAATTTTAGTAACTAGTTTTACAACAACCATATTAAACTTACCTATAAACAGCGGTCTTGGAATGAACACAAATTAAAAGCAAAGCAACCACAAGCAACACATACAAATGCATACACATATACACAGATTTAAGTCATGTCCGACACAAGTCACTCGACAAAACTCGAAACTCACTTCTAACTGAATTACCTTAAGTAGCAGAGTGCGAAGAAAAAGTTGCAACCGAAGAAAAAAAGAGGTACAGAAAAAGAAAAACTTCCAATGAAGAAAGGAAATGAGTGTTGCCAGTCAAAAGTGCACATTCGATGCTTTTAATCAAACTTACGACCGCATTTAATTGAGTTTTCTTCGAACCGAAAGGGCGTTGTGTGTTGATTTGATGCTGCGGCAGACGGGCAATCCTTTAATGCGCCACACTAATGCAACGAAAATGAGAAAGGACGAGAGCAGAGCTTTTGCCAAAGCACACGAAAGTATTGCCACAACGTATGTGTGCGTGGGTGTGTCTGAGTGTATGATGCTGCCAAACAACAGCAAACACGTTGGCCGCCGTAAAACCAAACGGAGTGAAGCAGAAGTTGCATTATCGAAGGATATGCGCATTTCCTACCACTTCGGCTAACATACGCGTACACACATACATGTGCGAGTATAATTGTGGGTTCACAATATTTTTTTCGATTTTTTCTCGCCACATTTATTGCAGTTGGATTGAAGTTTCACTCAAATTTTTAGGTTAACGTGTGCCTGCCCACTATTCGACAGCTACCCCAATGCGATTTTATTTGCACCAGTCCTCATCAGTGTAATATGGTTATATTTATTTGTTGTTGCTGTTGTTGTACAAGCTGTATCCAATTGCTATATGGCAAGATTAAGAAAGCAAGGGCGCATAAAGTGGCGCTATATGTGCACCCACTCACAAATGTTATGTAGCTGACCACCAAGGCGGTGATAAGAAGAAAAATAATGAAAATGCGAACTTTTAATGGGTTTTTATTGCGAGTGGGTTGCGCCGAGTGACCATCAAGTTTTGCGGTGGCAAATACCAATAAAATTACAAACAAAAAAGCTTTTAAGACGCAGACATTTCATTGTGTTTGCTTAATACTCGTACTTTGGTCAAACGTGGCGAATTTGTAAACAGATTAATTTTGTAAGTAACCATACTATATATAACAGACTGACAGGCGGCAGAGTTGCATATATTGCACATAACGGTATCTCTACTGTTTTTCGTTGCGTTAATAAATCTTATAAAAATGTCATTTGATATGTGCGTATTGATAGTTGAAGGACAACGGATTTGACACAGTTTTAAATTAGAACAAATAAAGACTTTACTTCGAAAAAGCTTTCAATATTTATTTTAAATTTCGACGTTTAAGAAAAATATGCTCAGTAGTATTATTCAAACGATTGTCCATCAGAAGCTTTTCATCTCTCTGATCAGAATGAATTAAGCCAATTTTTGATACCATATTCTGATGTAAACCATATGACAGTGAGGGCGTTCTTCAAAAGCCCGATTAAATGGTAGTCAGAAGCGACAAAGTCTGGGTGGAGCAAAACTTCTAAACCGCTGCTTTCCAAATAGTTTTTAACGCGTCTTACAACATGAGGCCGAGCGTTGTTATTGATGAAAAATTATTGCTTCGTAATTTCCGAACGTTTTTCGGTAAACGCTCGCTTCAATCACTCGCTCACATTCCTCATTAATGGTTTCACCCACTTGTATAAACTCATAATACAGCACGCGCTTCTGTTTCCACCAAATTCATAACATTCCCTTGGCACCATTGTTCCACATATGATTTTATGCAGTTCGAGTTGCCGTAATTGATTAATTTTCATCACCGGTCACAATCCGAAGCAAAAACGATTACTTTTTGTTGTGTTCAATCAGCATTTCTGACACTTAAGAACGTCTATCAACGTCTCTTAGCTTCCATTCATTTGGCAGCCAATTTCTTTGCTTTTGAATGTATTCGGCTGCTTTTAAATTTTTTAAATCGCTGCTTGAGTGACTCCCAAAGATTCTGCTGTTCTAATCTTCTTCGAATAATGCTACCAGTTGCCCTCCTTCAAACTTGTTTGGCGGCCCATCCAAACCTCTTTTGGCACATTCGCTCAGCTATAGCATGTTCCCCACAAACTTCCCCCAAAGGTTTCCTTCATAATAAAGTATTGAAAAATAAGTCCTCACAGACACAAAGTTCGAGATATTTGAGTGAAATAACTTGTTGTTTAGGTTTTGAATGAATGACATATAGTTATATACTGGTATGTATGGCCGGTATGGAAATTTCTATGTTTGGTAGTTATAAGGTCACTTTGGGAAGGTATGGTTGGTCCGATATAATTTATTTTAGGAACAAAGCATACTGTGCTTTCGGATTGATGAAGGTATGGTAGTTGACATAATATATGTATTGAAGTATAATAGAAAGTGAAATGAACTAAACTTGGTGGTTGACCGATATCCTCCATTTTGGACTGCACGAAGTAAGCATAAGGATAATGCTTTTTGGTTCGTAATCCTGATAATATAAATTGCTGTACATAACCTTCCAACTATTTTAATTAGTTCTAGATGTTACAAACAAGTATTAGTTAATCCAAATTGATTGCAAAGCTCAAAGCTTCTTATTAAAGTCTGATTACCCTAATAATTATTGAGTGCGGAAATCTTATGTCTTGATCAGCCGGTGAATATAAACAACCGTTAAAGAATTCCATAATATCATGTACGATTACGTTCACGCCCATAAGAAGACCAGACCTCACATTTCTCACATTTAGCTTCTGCTTTTCCTTTCATATGGAACTTTTGAATTATTTACTTGAAAGCTTTTTGTTAAAGTCTTTTATTTATAGCTTCTTCATTTTAATAAAATGTTTTTTAGATTTATTTAGATTTAAATTAAAATAAAATATGAAGAAGTAATAATTTCCACTCTCTGTCCGCATCAACGTAGTTTTCTGCAATACTGAATAAATAAACTATTTCAAAAAAGGAATATGTTTTACTTACCTCCCTCCCTTTTTCAATATACATATATATTTTGTTCGTCACATTTTTTAAAATTTCTGTGAATATATATGGTGCTCGTACAAAATAAAGTCACCTCTGATTGACTGATGTTGATTGATAGTGCAGCTTTAGGTATATAAAGAATTTGAGGTATACTATAAATAGTACACTACTTGAAAATATGGATTTACTTTCCTCGCGCTTGGCTCAATAACTTTTCTTATAGCTTTGCCTAAAGAGCGGTGAGTTGCATGCGGAATAACTAATCTTCTTAAAAAATTTTTACCTTGTAAATTTTCGCTCTTCATTTACTTGGCTAAATTTAGTTAAAACATTTAGAAGTTCGTCGCAGCTGAGTGCACGCAGATTTACCTCAAGAATTTATGTCAAGGGCAGATGAAAGCAGCAAAACTACGCAAATTATGGTGTATACTTGATACTATAATATACATATATAAGCTTCAAGAGAGCAAATGAAAAAACTGTATTACTGAGAAAAGAGTTGCTAAGCGGGGAGTCATCTCCACTGCCAGTTTTCGCAGTTTAGTCGTTAATTATTTAAGAAAATAGAAAAACTAAGTAATAAGATGCTGAAAAGCAACCCTGTGGTAGGAGCTGACTGTGTCTGGCACTGTTTGCAGATAAGAAAATGAGCTGTCAAATAAGATGAATCGCACCAAAACAATGAGTTGACGTAGAAGAAACAAGTAAGGAATGGTTAAACTCGGTTGAAGCCGCAATTTACTTAGGAACTCAGTCTCTGCTTACTGTGACCTCGCCTTGTCAGATTTATTTACCTACAATAACGTCTGAGTTATAAGGCTAACGCAACAAAATGCGGGTATGAAGAAAGAAACTATTACACTGTGTACTACATTTCGTGAGTGTATCAAGTAGTTACCTAAATTCCGACCCTATGATCATTGGGGTATTCCACGATCATGGTGAGTGGCTCTTAATCATATTGATAGCGATAAATACTTAGAAAGTGTGAATATATAAGAACATTAGTTCCGAAATTGATCCCTTTTCCGGAAACACATAACAATTTCCTTTTTATTCTTTTTTTGCTTCAAAATTGAAGTGTTTAAACAAAAGCTGGTTTTAAAGTTGATGCTACCAGGTAACGAAAAGGCAAAATACAACCAATTAATGAAATGAAAAAAATCAAAACCACTACAATGTACAAGCACATATTATCTACGCAAAAGAAAAGAACTGCAATAAAATGTACGAGTATGCTCAAGCAAGAGGAGATAAAACTGGATTACACCATTTACTGTTACTTACATAAATTTTAATGTATATCGTAACATAATATTCTCTTTTTGAAAAATTCGAGTAAATTTTTGCCACAGGCCACAAGTATCCTACACCCACACATACATACAGATAATGGCACCTACAAGCTTGTAAGTCAGTGCTGGGAAAAAAATGCGAGAGAATAATTTTGTTAAATGGAGAAATATGAATGTGAAGCAAATAAAGATAATAATAAAGATGGTGAAATATAAATTTGCTTCTACAAATTCTATGCCTTTAGGATAAATAATGCGTGGCAGAGAAGTAAGTTATTTGTGGTAATGCTTTTGGTAATTAAATTACCATACACCCGCAATGCAAATTTTGCGATAATATTTAATTGCTACTTCCACAATCAGCTAACGGCAATGCATGTGGAATATTTAATGTGTTCCAGTGTTGGTGTGCGTGGAGAGCAGACTCCAGTGTGCAACGGACAGAATGCTGGGTAGCTTGTCTGAATAAATATTAGTAAAAATAAAAAGAGAAAAAAAAAAACATTTAATAAGTAGGCGCATTGAAAAAATGGCGTTTCGTTGGGCGATTTGAACAATTGGAAAGTCAGGAAGTAGTCTTAAAGATCTAAGGAGGTCGTCCGTGTATACTACGCAGTACAAAAAAACATATTTTAACTTAATTGTATTTTATTCCTAGTTATGTTCGAATGTCTAAAATTTTACCTGATGCATTTCGTAAAGTCAACCGGAGGCAAGGTAATCCTTGATGTCAATATATATTTAGAAAGGGAATGAACCAATAGATCAATTTCAATGATATATGGAGATTGAGATACAATATGATGTCCGACTTTGTTATCTACTGACTTGACCAATGCTCGGAATCTCTCCATATAGATGGATATCTGGGATATAAATAGTCTCAGTTATTATTGATGTACCAATGTCTTCTTCAATTTTCGAGTCATTCGCACATAACCATATTCCTCATGGGTTATGCTCAGTACGGTTTGCTCCATAACATATTAAGCGGCGTAAACTATTCTCCAATGTATCCGTTACGAAAGTGCTTGAACGTGTGGTTAGTTTGATATAACGCTCAAATGTTTAGCCTTTATTCATCAAATCTTTTGTAACATATATATACGATATACGTTTAGAGCACCAGCAGCTTCAGACTAAGGTTCCACTTTGAATTTAATAAGGCCACGTCTGAAGGGAATTCACTTATGATTCACTGTTGATTCCAAAATACGTTTATGAGGTATACTTTTATTCTATCCTACTGTCTGTCATAGTTATTTGTCCTAGAGTGATATAAGTTTTGCTTTCAGAGCATATGTCTTATTATCGTTTTCAATTGAAAATAAAAGTTGTTATACTAAGGTTTCTGAAAGACTTGTCTACCGAGAATTCTTTCCACTCGAATTCAAATAAGTTGAGTTTTGAGATATACAGGCATGTTCTGCAAATCGTTTACGGGCAATATTTTCGCATTTTCCGTTTTCAAATCGTTTGAAATGTTCTGTAAATCGTCCCGTTTTCATTTTTTTCGAACATCGGCAAATCATTTGCCGCCCTGTTCTGCAAATCGGAATCGTTACAATTTTCCGATTTCATATTCGGTAAGATAAACGATAGTGATTTTGAATCCAAATCAACGATTTGTTTAAGAAACATTTATTACAATATACGTATTTATTAAAAAACATAAAAATATATTATTAAATATTAATAAGCATATATGGAATATGGAGTTTTCGCGGCTGTTTAGGACATTTAAAATCCTCGAAGTTTTGGGGTAGAAAGTTAGTGTAGCGGTGGAAGTACGTCCACAGACAAGCAGGGAAACCGTGGTTACCCCAAAAGCAGCAAACCCGCTACATGTTTCCGAAACTAAAGAAGTTGTTTAGAAATAAAATTAGAATTCACTCATAGAATCATCGCATTTATGTTAAAAAAAAACCTTGTATTTAAAAAAAAGATGTTCGTTTACATGATCAATGCATCCTATCACTCTTAGTATTCTACATTTTTGCACAAATTATTGCTTTTCTGGCCTTTCCAACTGAATGTTCAGCACCTTCAGCGACAAACCTAAGACTTGCCGCCAATTTTATTAAATTAGACGTGGACGTTTCTTTTCTTAAAGGTATGATTTCGTTAAGTATTTCTGAAAATGCATGCTTACTTAACCGACATCTGGAAACAAACCTGAAACAAAAAGAAATCATCTCGAGTCGAGAAGTAGAAACGTTTTAGCAAAACTCAAGTGGAGTCCGATGCAGACAGGGGATTATAATAGTCTCTCAAAAACCACCTTTCGATTTTATCTTAATAATATCGTTCACAACAAAAAAATGGCCACACAAAAAATTGTTTCTTTAATAAAAACTGTTTAATTTCAAATTATTTATTTTGGTCCAACAAATTCTCTTTTATTTGTATTGTCAAAATGTTACAAATCAGCTGTTTCGAATTGAAATTCGTAATCAAATGAAATCGCACGAATTGCAGAACACCTAAAACAAAATCGTACGTAATTTCGGATCCGATTTGAAATCGCGCAATTTCCAGAACATGCCAGGTAATCACATCTTCCTGTATTAATTCTTGATTTTTTTACAACAACCTAGTGCCGAGGACGGGATAAGTTGAGGACTCTCATGAGGAATCTCAATATAATTTGAGGAATGTGAAGCAATATAAGAGAAAGCTTTATATGTATTTGTCTTGATGCGGCTGAGGCTGTTCAGTACTGTGTGACACCTGATCTTCTGAGTATTTAAGAGTAAATAATATTGAGATTTAATTAAACATTTGTTAACTGACTTTCTTATTTGCGATATCTTGTCCAGAAACCGATTTTTCTTTTAATTAAAAACAAAACTCATTCCAGTATTGAAATCCATGTCTGCGTAAATATATATGTGTTCCATGCTTTTTTCTTCTCATTAACAAAAATTTAATCTCCCAGTTCGTTTGCCATTAAGTAAGCATTTTTTAACGATTTTTATAATTAAAACAGTCGGCGCTCAAACAGTTTCCTAATTACATTTTCTACCTTTGCCACTTCCTTTCGCACATTTTCGTTTTTCCCATGCAGAATTGCACGTTTTGGTATGTATGCACGACTACACACGCAGAAACAGAATATTTAATGCGCGTACAATTACATTCCCTACCACACAACTACACACACACACACCAACTCGCACATGTCTGCATGCATCAATACATGCACCCAAACTTCGCCGGTAGTTTGACGCTGAAAAAACAAACACCGAACGAAAAAAACCGGTGGTGGTGCACTGAGTGCCGACCAACATGCATTGCATACTTTTAGGTGAATGCACTTACTACAGCAAGGGTTTCAGTGGCGTTGCGAAAATAAACAAAAGTCCAGTCGCTGGTTGCACTCTGCAACTAAATGAGAGTCAAAGATAAACATGGTAACTGTAGTAGCAAACAGTGGATCCCTGGAGCAAATACGGTCAGTCGCCACCTGCCATTTGGCCCGGCAAACCGTAGTGAACGCCAGGGTGGCTGACTGCTAGCCAGTCCAACCAGCCGGTAATAGCGGTGACCACCAGCTGTAGTTGTACATATACTTATGCGTGTGTATATAAGGTGTAGTGCAGCATCAAGCCAAGCGCTCTTCGGCGGTTAACTGCCCAGCAGCGGCGGGCGATCAACGCGAAAAGTACAGCTCTGTTTTAGTACATAATTTACGGCTCCAGCTTGCATACAGCTTCTTGTAATAAGTAAAAGTTGCGCTTTTTTACTCGCCAACCCGCCAACAAAAGCAAATACACAGCGTTGAATGCACACCCACTCATCCACACACACCAACAAACCGATGTGATGTGTATTTACGTATGCAAACACCGGCAATTTGCATATTCCTTGCTATTTCGCCGAGCATGTTCATATATATATCTACTTATTATTATAGCGTACTTCCAGCTGCAAGCACACCAACACACACATTATATACATGCATATGTATGTATGTGTGTATGTGGTGTTGCATAAGTGTGTTTATCTGCGCATATTTAAAACATTACAGTTACCTCATTTGGCAAAGCATGCTTGAGTGGCGTTGTATACACTACATTCATAAGTTCGCAAGTTATTTTTTAGTTGAAGTGCTCTTGTTGCGGCAACACGGCGTATGAGTAACGTCAAAAGTTTATTTTGAATAGCTCGCGCAGTCGGCGCAGAAAGCTACACGCTATTCATTCGTAATAAACGGTCATTTATTCGCGAGTGCACTTGTATATAAACACGAATATTAATTGCTGCATTTCGAGCAATTGAGAAAAAAGAAATGAACTTTTTCAAATGAAAATCCAATATTCTTCAGTGCGGCGCTTTTTAAGCAATACGCTGGCGTTTGATAAATATGCCAGCAAAAGAGCATTTTCAGTTGGTAATTATGTGCGTTTCGCGAGAAAATTGCATGCAATATTCAGGCAATTTTAGTTGTTTATACCAAGCAAAGGTAAATATTAATTGAAAGGAAATTATTTTTTCGGAAACCATTTTATTAAATATTTTTAATAAAAGCTTATATTTATAATATTTACACATATGTACATATATGTGAAAAACTCAAAGTCATTAAATATTTTACGTAGAAAATATAAATATTGTGGCTCCTTCGAACAACTGTGCATATTTCTGCTTTAAAGTCGAACTATTGATATGTTAACCGTTAAAATATAAAATTTGTGAGATTTCTTCTCTTTTGTTTGACTAATATATGTCGCTTAACGCCAAAGTTACGCTATACGCAAATCGAAAAATGCATTCCTTGTCACTTAGAAATATCTATTTGACTTCAACGGGCAGATTATTGTATCAATAAATAAATTAATAAATAATAATAGCAAAATTTAGTAAGGAATCACGTAGTACTTAATGCAATCTCGGCTGATTAAATTAAATCGCTAAACAGTCAAAAGTCTAAGAAAAGTATCCATATATTTATAAACTTGGAAGCGAAAACATCATATTTCGAAATCATGGCAGAAAGAGATAACCCGAAATTAGCTGGATGATAATATAGCCCGTTTGTATGACAAAGGGATATTTGCGGTAAGAAGTGAGGGCGACAGTTACTGATTTTGATGGAAAAGAGAGGAGTAGAAGACCGTTGAAAATTTGCGGAGCCACTATTCCGAGCTGGACCATATTTGAGATGGAATATGGTTTTTGGAGAGCTGGAAATCTGAGATCGTAAAGTTGAGGAAGGCCATTATAATATGACACAATAAATAAAATTAGAAAATAGATCGAAGTGTTTTCGCAAATTTTTAAGCAGAATCACGCACATAACACATTTATAAAAATTAAATAAATATTTAAATCTTATTTAAGACATTAAATGCTAACACAAAGCAAAATTAAACCAAAAACAATCAAGTAAGGAAGGGCTAAGTTCGGGTGTCACCGAACATTTTATACTCTCGGAATTTATTTATTTAATTTTATTAATATAACAAACAATTTGACACACATATAAAGTCCAATAAAAGTTTGAAAACCCTAATACTAAACATATGGGAGATAGGGGAAGTTATGACCCGATTTCACTAATTTTTCGCACGGAGACATATTATTAGAAGAAACATATTCCCTCTGAATTTTTTTCTAAATATCTGAAAGACTTACCTATATTTTCGGTAAAAAATTTGTTAGAAGCACTGAGGTCCTCATATTCGATATATAGGGTCTTGAAAACTTATGGACCGATTTCGACGATTTTTAGAAGGGCGATGCCACTCTTTAAATGCAGTATGTTTGCAAAGTTCTGTTCCGATATCTTCACTAGTGCTTACTTTATATATTGTAAAGTACACGATTCAGATCGACTTCAAAGTTCTGGTATGTGGGAAGTAGGCGTGGTTGTGATCCGATTTGGACTATTTTCACAACATATCATTGGGAAGCTAGGAAGATATTATAAACCGAATTTCATTGAAATTGGTCGAGTAGTTCCTGAGATATGGTTTTTGACCCATAAGTGGGCGGAACCACGCCCATTTAAAATTTTGTATACCATTTTGAGTGCAGCTCTTCTGTACCATCTTTAAGGTTTCTGGTGGTTTTCCTTACTGAATTAAAGCATTTTTAGTAGTTTTCAACATAACCTTTGTATGGGAGGTGGGCGTGGTTATAATCCGATTGATGCAGCTTTAGTAGTTTACGAGGTATGTTCAAAAAAACTTAGTAGAGGGCGGGACCACGCCCACTTCTTCAAAAAAATTACATCCAAATATTCATAGTACGATCCTTTGTACCAAATTTTACTTCCATTTACTTATGGCTTAGTAATGGCACTTTATGTGTTTTCGGTTTTCGCCAATTTTTGGGCGTGGCAGTGGTCCGATTACGCCCATTTTCGAACTTAGCCTTCTTATGAAGCCAAGAAATGCATCTTCCAAGTTTCATCAAGATATCTCAATTTTTACTCATTGTTTATTTAATTTTATTTATTTAGCATACAATTTGACCCACATATTCGGCATTAAAGCAAATCGCTATAGACAATATATCGTTATATACAGTATATTGGACCGATTTTTAAGGAAAAAAAAAACAAAATATAAGAAAAAGATTCTGAAGATCTGAATTTCTATAGTATATCTGAGAGATTATAAAATAAATAAATATATATTATCACTCTACACATGAGCTCTTCAGTTTGATATCTTGGGCCTTGAAAAGTTCCAGTCGGATTTCGACAATTTTTAATTTATTTCTAACAATTTCTATAAATGAAGTATTTTTGAAAAGTTTTATTCCGATATTTTCACTGGTGCTGGGATGTAGGAGTGGGTGGCTCGATTGAAAGTAACTTAAGAAACTATTACTGTAAACTAGCAGTTTTAAAATTGTGTAGAGGATTTTTTAATTCTCATATCTAAATATTTGTCTTTAGCGACCATTTAACGAATAAAAATCCAGAAAAGATCACTTATGAAAGTATCTTTTTAAGATGAAGTATTACCAAGCGTATTGAAAAAATAGTACACATATCATTTTCTCTTTAATTTGGCCACCTTGCGGTGCTCAGAAGCCTTTTAAATTTCAACTCTTTCCAAAATTCAGCAGGACATACGTAAATGCATTTAATAATCTGATTTTTAATTGAATGACATGTCATAAACACAAATAAAATGTTAGAGAAGTCAATATTTTTAGTTTTATATTTATACACATACTCTCTTGAATGGATTCTCCATCTTTCAAATTCCATTCTTTTGTACAAGCAGACAATCAATAACACATTTCCAACACCTTTCCACGGGAATTAAAGCTTATGATAACCCCAAAGTGAATTCCAAAATAAATAACTTCGATTACTTACTCACTTCGACTTTTCTCTGACTGAGTTTTCATTTTTAACCTTAAAAAATCTGAAGGAAAAAAATTATGTCCACTGCGCTCACAAAGGCATTTGACACTTGTTTATTTGGACAAAGCAAACAATGGGCGCACACACAGAAGAAAGGATTATGTAAACAACGCAGCGCTCACTTACATATAATTGATTTATCTTGGCCCTTATCAAGCTTATAATGCCAAACGCAATAAAATCGAAAAATTTACAAGCCGACAAAGCGGTAAGACGCAACGGCGTCGTTGGGTGTCTGCTGCTGTGGGCTGGTCAATGCGAATCTCAGCACGGCATTGATCACAAGTGGCCGCAACCACGAAATTAGATGCCACTAGAAGTGAGATTGAGGCCTGCATACATATATATTATTTCCTTCGGCACACACACAGTTATACATCCGCACGCCTGTCCCGTGGCGTATAAAATCCGCTGAAGTGGAAAATTAATATTGGCGTTGGGTTTATGCGGTCAAGTATTGAGACTTAATTTTCGGATAGTCGAAAGCTACTTTGTGGTCTGTGTGCAATTGAATAATTTGCAGAAATGTTTGGCCTTTTGAGGGTAGGCTTCAAAAAAATAAAAATAAAATTGCAGAAATAAAAGTGAAGCATTTATTTGATATGGCATAGTAGCTGATATACAAGTATGACGTCTGAGTTGAGCAGTAGCGGCAGACCGACGAGTGGTCTCACTGCCTCCTTCAACACTTGTCCTTCGACTACTGATTGCCTGCTTCGTTTCTAAATCATTTTCATTGGATTATTTGAGGCAACGAACCTGTCGGCTGTCACTTCGTTTGTTTACATTGCTTGTGCATGCGCGCTGCCATACACCCACATTCGCTCTCACGCAATCGCTCTCCAAAAAACGTAAGACTCGCTCTTCGTTCGACTCCAAATAAAGAGTAGCTTTTGCTCTTTGGGTATCAAACTGTTACTGGCTTTTGCTCTTTTGCCTTAGCGTCACATTGATTTGCATATTGAGTCCACAACAGCCTCACCACAAATCGTCTTAATGATGCTGTAAAATTTACTGCTCGAGGGACTGTTGCAAACGGGGGCTAATTAATGCATGTGTGTGTGTGTGTATTTGTAAATGCAACAGCAAGGATGCCGTATGCTAAACGAGGTCGACGCGGGCACAAAAGAAATTTAAGAATTCATATAGTGCACATAGTACTACAGTAATTCATGAAAATTTTCTTTGTATGCCAATGATTGCCATATTCACACACACACACATGCGCGCATATATGTACTAATAATAATTCTCCATGATCCACTGAGACACATATTTAAATGGCGGATGTAATAAATGAAAATACATACATATCTATACACTCAAGTGTATATGTGTGTGTGAGCATGTGTGTCTGCGTTTTGCTGCTCTGTTTGCCTTTGAGGAAAACCCGTTGTAGTATTTGCATATTTCTGACATAAATGTCTAATTCCGGACAAGTTTACCTTCCGGTATCCTTAAAAGATAGCATATAAATAAATGCAGTAATTGTATTGTTTTTATTGTAATATGAACTCTAAGAAGTGCTGCTGTTGCTTTAATGCACAACAACACTTATGTTCACCCTATAATTAAAGAACTGTAGCGAGTTTCGCAGCGGACTAGTTTCAGTTTGAATCTCGAGAGATTATAATTTCTCTAGGTGGGGATCTTTGAATTGAATATGGTGATGAAGAGACAAATATTGTTTCAAAATTAGTTGCGAAAGACCTACTCTAACAAGAAGTGGAATGCTATGGAGGCGATTAAAAAGTTTATCATACGCCCAGGTCTTCTGCAAAGTAATTATCGACTTGGCGAAATCAAAGCAGCGATTGTCTCTTACTTACAATCTATTTACCACAAAATGCAGAGCGAACCCCCGAAATTGTATTCAAGGCAGAAATGAAACTTTCTCCCCGTAGGTGAAAATCAATATATTCTTGTAGATAATGTTTGGTATTTTGGAAAAGTGACGTGATGACAGAACAATAAAATTTATTGATTTTAGCTTTTCATGTGATTCGCTTTAAGAACTGAACTATAGATTTATCACCCTTCACATTTATGTGAATGTTTAAAACCTAGCCACTTTTTGTAAAGAATGGAATGAATTAGGAAAATCTAAATATGGTCGCATTCAGCCAATATCTCTGAGATATCGGTCCAAACATTATCGTGATCTCAAAATTTCTAATATTTTTAATGTATTAACCAAAATAACAAATAAACATTGAAAATAAGATTGTAAGAACGCTTACGATCACTATTTGAAGCCATCATATAATAACGGCAGATAATATTAGGATGCGAATAACTCCCTTCCGCTTTTTTGCTTTTTATTCAATGCTTTATAAAAAGTGTTATAGTGATCGGATTTAGTTCAAATATGCACCGTTTCGCTCGAAAATCTGTTTCCATCTACACGGCAACTTTCATAATACCTCCCTCATAGAAGCCCCCTTCCTTATTTGCGAAGAACTCAGACAGCCACTTTTCAGAAGCCTCTTTTGAGTTCAACTTTACACCACCAAGGGCGTTCGTCATGGACAGGAACAGGTGGTAATCACTTGGCGCTATGTCCGGGCTATATGGGGGATGCGCTTAAACCCCCCATCCGAGCTCACATAGCTTCTGATGAGTCATCATCGAAGTGTTTGGTCTGGCGTAGTCCTGGTGGAACACTACACCCTTCCTTTGGCCAATTCTGGACTCTAGAAGTCTAGAATTAATCGTCTGGCCATATTGGAGCAGTTCATAGTGGAGCATTCTCTTCCAAGCCCACCAAACACACAGCAA
Organism: Zeugodacus tau; assembly: GCA_031772095.1. Classification (NCBI taxonomy): domain Eukaryota; kingdom Metazoa; phylum Arthropoda; class Insecta; order Diptera; family Tephritidae; genus Zeugodacus; species Zeugodacus tau. The sequence continues at coordinate 52,977,804 of CM062651.1, read as the reverse complement.
AACATTTCGTCACAGGTCTTCCGCCGGTTGGCTTAACCATGGTGTCGTTTTCACCTGCTCTGAATCGTCGAAACCATTCCTCCGCAGTTCGAAGTGTTAGAGTACCATCCCCCAAAACACCATTAATCTCACGGAACGTTTCTCTAGCGGATTTGCCTTTAACGAAGGAAAACTTTAAAATAGCGCGAATTTCGGCGTTAGTGAACTCCATGTTTACACGTCTATAACTGTTGAACGCAATATTCAAACTAATCATGCATAGCGTCGTTTTGTAGGTTATGTCAAGACCTTTCAAAGATGTATAGTATTGCCAGATACGAGCTCTGTAGCGCTTTATACATAACCGCGAAATTCAAAAGACAAAAAGGCGGAAAGGAAATATATGCCAACCCAATATAATTAACATATCCTATTGGAACCACAGATTGTCCAAGTCCATAGCAGCCAATTCATGCCAAAAATATTCAGTTATCATTGGGCGGTAGCGATTCCCATTCTCACAAAAGCGTGCCGGTTTTGATATTCATAGAAGAAGTACGACCCAGTGACGCCGTCGGAACCGCCCTAAACCGCCATTTTTTCGGGATGCAATGGTGACTCATGGATTACGTGTGGATTGGTTTTGCTTATTGACGAAGCCATTCAGCCGGAATCAGATGAAATGACAAACATTACTGAAAAGAAATGTCAAAAGAGCAGGAAAAAATATAGCGTCGTTTGCTGTCCCTATCGGTCTACTTTTGTAGCTCCCTTTTGAAAAACCCTTTATATCTGGATAATTTTTCATTTAAGCCAGACTTTAGCTGGGCTTGGGATTTAAAAAGAAATGAACATCTTGTGAAACACTTTTGGAAAATCGATTAACAATCTACTCCATTTGAAGATGAAACAACATATTTAGTTAATAACTAATATCTACATAATTACTTTATTAATAATAAATAATTACTTTATTTCCTGCAATGTATGTTGGGAACTTGTTTACATCATTACTACTTGGCAACAGTAAATTAGTCTTCTACAAAATATTAAAATCGTTCGATTTACCGCCGGGTATTTACACTTGTTTATGAATACTTCCATTTGTTGTTATTGGTCCCTCCGCCACACTCTGTATCCTTGTGAATATTTGCCAGCATTCACATATTTACCACCTTTTATAGTAAATATACTTGCTGAGCATATGTAAAGGTGTTATTATGTAGCTGCATGCATTGCATAATGATGTATTGATGGCGCTGCATAAACATACAGGTGTATCTATAAGATAAATATGCATATGCATATTCACATATTTACACATGTTTTCTCATTTAAATAATTGGTCACGTAATACATTAGTGTATCCATACAATTGAACCGTAATCAGGCATGAATTGCTGACTATTCTTATTGTGTGTAACGGTTTTTGTGTTGTGTTGCCACTAAATAAATGTCGCATACATTAATTTTGCCGTCTGTGCTGTTAATGCACATTAGGGGAAGTGCAAAGACGCCAGCAGTTGTGAATTGTGTTGCTGTCTTCTTCAAATGATCTATGATTACTATTCAAAGTTGGCTTATTAAATATTTTAACCCACAAATATGCAAGGAGCTAACATCAATATGATGTGAATAACCGTTGTAGCAACTGAAAACTTTTTTTACTGAAAACGAAGGCTTTCTATTTATGCATATATATATTGTTGCGATGATTGAAAAGTCGTTGGACGAGAATAAGACTTTATTATCGACATAATCGCAATCTGTAGTAATTTGTTGAAACGGTCCTTAAACATAAAGTCGGACCTTAGGGAAAGGAGAATTAGAAGAGTAGGTTTAAGAGTTCTGCAAAGAGGAAGGATCAAGATCACGATCTAGTTTTTATGAGTTTAATACATAGATCTCAATTGCGAAAGGATACCATGTTGGCAATAAAGGTGTTAGTTACGACAGAATTAATGGCATTTATCACACGGACATCAGATGTTGTAACTCATCGGCGTATTTCAGGTATCATCTCTTGATGTTCCTAAAATGTGGTTTCGCTGCTTCAGGATACATAAAGACTTATCCTTTTATGGCCCGAGGCACCAGACCACCTCCACTATTTGGCATCTACATATACTTTACTTCATCTAACTGATAAATTGGGTTACCGTGGATGTAGTGGGGGAGAGCAGGGAAGAAGCTTAAAAGATTAAGAGTTAGTTTTTCTTTCGAACATATTTCATCTATTGTAGGGAGGTAACTGAGATTCCAAAAGCCTAACAGATTTCGAAGTTCAACAGAAGTGGGGAAAAATTAAAGCGCCCCGAGTCCAACGTTAGGAAGATCGTTCTCTCACAAGTTAATTTTTGGGCTAAGCCAGGAGTTATCTGGGTTTCGGATTATGATTACGATCTCAGAAAGACCCACAAAGAAACGTCTTAGACATAACGCTATAGAATTGGAGAGTACTAAGTACACTGTCAATCTCTGATCATAAGTACCCATATCTCTATTAGATCTGAACCAAAGATTAAAGAGGAGGTTAGGAGAAATCCCAGAAACGCAAACTGGAATCTGTATATGCAAATACTGGAAAGCCAGAGACTTAGACCACACGCAAGTGTTTAACTCAAATGAAGAGATAGAGGCGCAAAACGAAGCCCCCTTGGTGAAACAAGGAACTCGGTTGCACAGACGCTGGGTACGTGAAATTTTCTACTGGGCCAAGCAAACAGAAAGTGAGGACTGTTGGAAAGAGTGAAAAGGTCTTTTAAGAGAATACAAAAAGATGGTACGCAGGACCAAACGACAGTTCTAGAAAAACTCTTATCGCAGTCTGGAAAAGATCAACGAGGCAGCGAGACTCAGGAGCTGATATCCATGAGCTCTGCCTCGATAGGACTAATTCTCAAAATTGACGGGGAAGGGACGGTGTGCACTTCCCGGGCAGTAAGGACGCGGCTAGTCCCAGATATAAAAGGAAGAATGCTGTAAGCATACCTGAAAACATAATTACGGATGAGGAGACAGAATGGACAATCACCCATTCGCATTTAAACCACCCGGTACTGACGGAAACATTCCGACCATGTTGCAAAAAGCAGAATGGTTAGTTGTGCCGTGTCCGGGCCAAAATCGGTCCATGTGTGGCTCATTGCCTGCCAGATTAACCTAACCTAACCTTAGCTATGATCTCAGAAGCTGCTCATAGAAAATATAATGTTATAGAAAAGTTCTCGAAAATTATTCGACTATAGGTCCCGTCTAACCTGATACATACGAAGATTATTTGCAGAAGAAATATTTGAATATAACAGATAACTGGCGTACATAGACCATATATATATTACTCGTTGAAAGGTTGGAGAAATGTCACAATCTTAAATCAGTGGGAGTTAAAGTGAACACATTTAACAATAATGTTTTTGTCAAATAATAAACTCAAGTTGAAATTTAAGACACAATTATCGCAGTCGACACTATAGAATTGAAAATCTCCTTTCACAAAGTTGCGCTTTTACAACAAAACAAAATGCGTTAACGCTTCATGAGAAACAAAAATGATTATCTCGCTTTAGCGTTGTAACTGTGCTGTTGCTGTGAGAAAAATAAAAACAGTAAAATGGTAAAGATTAAAGAGAGCAACCAAGTAACCGCACCGGGCCGCAACTTCAAAGACATTCTTTAGCTGTGAATTTTTAAAGAGGTGGGCAACAAGAGCGACTAACGATTGCTGTTGTTCTTTTTCCACGCTTTTAGAGTTATTTCGCTCGCACTGCCAAATACTCGCCGCGTGTTGAAAAGTCGTAAAGTTGCCGCACTTGAAAGCGGCAATAGCTGCGCGTTGATATTTTCACATGCAAAAGTTATTAAGTCGCGAAAGCAGTCATGAAAAAGTTTGTGACTATAAAAATTGTTGTTTAACGCGCAGACAACTCGCTCGGGACACTTGCTGGCACGTCTCACACTCCTACACCGTTGACAGCCAGCGTGCACTGCACACACGTCTGTAACATGATGACAAATACGTGCCGGCGAGCACATAAAGTCACACGTCACTCGTTGGTCTCCAGCGTAGCATTTTGCATATCTAATATTTGTAGTTTTATAGTTATGCACTATTCATATGCGTAATAGCAAGTGCGCTGGCGTCTCTAAGACGCATATTTTCCGGCAATATACGCGGCAAAACATTATCAAATTGCTTTTGGTTGGAAGTGGTATATTTAGAAAAAACACCGCATTCGCAATGCATCATTTAATTACCTAATGTAAAAGTTAATCATACGCCCAACCCGGCCAACCACATGCTCAAAATTCCATGCTTTGCACGTACTGTATTTCTCTTTCGCCCTCATTATTTCTAATCTCGATTGCTTTATAAGCACGTACACACACACACTCAAACAGTTGCGTGTATAAATTTTGCCACGGCTCACCTTATTAAAACATTAAATTCAATTACTTCCTAAGGAGCGTCAATAAATCCCAGTGACAGCGTAAACGCTGCCGGCATAACAGTAAACATGTGCGAGCGCTTTGAAAGCTTAACAACAACAATGTTTGCGATTTCACGACCTGCCCGCGGGATGCATAAAACTTTAACATTTGCTTTACGCATTTTCTTGTTTCCCAGAGCATCGATTACTTTTAAGGACTATAAATTTTTGAGAGCCCACAGTTTGTAGAAAATTTGGTGAGTATTTTTTATGCGCGAATCAAAAACGCATACACTTACATACATCTAAGTGTAAGTGCGCGTGATGGATGTTTGCGGCAATTTTAACTCAATTTAAGTGTATTAAAAAGGTGAAGGGCGAGTTTAGCCTCCAAAAATATTTAAAGAAATGAATGCTTTCCGACAATATATTGATGATAATTGATAGCATAACGTAACTGACCGCCGCCAAACAGTTCAATATTTGTATTAGAGAGCAGCTTAGGTTAAATCAATCGGCAGATCTCCGCAATTGTAGAGGGTCTCACTTAGACAGCTTCAACTGTACTTTCTGGCATCCAAATACTCCTAACGGATCGGCAAAATCCTCTTGGTAAGACAAAGCGACTTGGACTCTATTACAAAGTTCTTAAGTCGGTTAATGTCAATTCCAGTCACTTCGCTGGGTTCGCAATAGGGGGGACTACCGGGGTGTTTTAACCTTAGTCTGGCGAATGATGGACATTGAGTGGATAATTCTTGATGCTTGGATAATTCCTTTCCGCCTTCCTCCAAGCAGCTTTGGCAGCTTCTTTCCTAATCTCGCTGCATGCGTTCCACAACTGTACATGTGGTGGTTGTTGTCCAGCATTTGGCGAACTCACTTGAAGCTAGTGTGTCCAGCACTCTAGCCCTCTAGTGGCCCCCAGCTTCGATCCATCCGTGAAAAAACTCACTGCGCCTTTTCTCCATCGGCTTCTCACCTCCCACTTAGCTCTCGGAGGTATCTGCGCAGTGAAGAGAAGATTCCGCGGTGCAGTGGTCCAAGTCAGTGATGCTCACTACGATTAACTAACTAATGATTTATTGTCCCTAATGTCCTTGTTTAGAGAGAAACGAACCGAACAAACTATGACATTTTGAAACCAAATCGTAGAAAATAAAGTTTGCACTGAATTTATGTCGCTAAACTTGTAGGTAAGAGATATCACGGGTGATATATCTCGAGGGGTTTTTAAGGTTATAATTTACTTGGAAAATCAGTACTCATTAGTTTCATCGTATAGTGGATAAAGGATTTTTTTGGAACCGACATTAATCATTTTTAAGCACCGAATCGCTTTTTCTTAAGTTGGATATTCTAAATATCGATATCACATATCTTATCGTTAGATAATATATAAAGTCAACTTGAGGGCCGGAACTCATTATTCTGTGACCGCTTGCAGAATGCATATATCGATCATAGGGATCTTTATTCATACATATGTATATCACGTCATGCGGAGAGTATAACTTGTGACCTTTAAATGATATTTGCTGTGATCTTGAGTCTGAAGCACCAAAGCGAATATTAAATATAGTAAATATTAAATGGAGTGGACATTTTTTATCAATTTAGGACCGAGTATACTTCTTTATATTAAAACAGAGGTGCCTACGTAAGTGAAGAAAATGGAGTTGTTATGTAGAAAAGAAATGGAATTACATTTTGTTCCTATGGAAATGCGAGAATTTGTTTGTATAATTAGAAATTTACCGAATTAATCATAATACAATCCAGGTTCAGTATAAAATTGGTTAAGTGATCCTAATGACCAGAGTTGAAATACTGGTCTTTTGTGAAGCCAACAACTTCTAGATGGTGATCGGCAAAACCTTAAGATGCGCTTTAAGTTTATCTAGTTTTTAGTCCAGTCAGTATTGTGAACGTATTGAACCTACCCAGACATGCCAACTTCTGTTGAACGAAAGCTGGAATACCGAGGAGATAGTGCCGATATATGTTCCTCGAGTTCGACAGGGAGCTATTGCGTTCTACTCCGGATTACCGTCTGGTGATTTACCAATAAGACGGCGGATTCCAACTAGTTTCCAGTCTGAATAATATTGGGGCATTTTTAGGTTAAACATTTTACTTAATCTTCTTTGTAAGTTTGGATTCTTCTGAATATTTCCTCGCTTATTACTCAAAGTGCGTATGTCATGAAACTAATAGAGCTTTAAACGTATTGTATTTTATATGGTTGACTATTTCCACAACTTTTAAGTATGTATTATGTACGAGTATAAACGGAAGGATAATCTACAGTGTTTGCCATATTAATCCATTTATGTTTGAATTTGGATTACTTTGTAGCTTTTCGTCGGTTTTTCATTTGTATAACAAATTTCTATACAAAATTTATATAAAACGCACACCCAACGTTTATGCCAGTGCAATTGGAGAAGATATGTATTCTATTTACTTAGTCTCAGTGCAAGGCATTGGACTTGCCGCTGCTGCTAAAGTGCAAGCAAACGCAATGAGGTCAGGGCGGAATATTGAAATTTATTTGCATACATTTTCAAGTTGTAGCGACAATAACGACAAGGCAGCATCAATTGCTTGTAACCGCGAAAAAATGACAATGCAACAAAGAACGCTGCCAGCGTACAACTGACAACGCACACACACACACATACGTATGTAATCATGTAAATAGTTGAATTTGCATTCGGGGAAATTTGTATGCAATATTTATTTACGTCTGTACGAATGGGAAACTAAGCAATAAAGTCACTCGGCTCCCTTGCCACAATTGTGGGGTATTGTATGCAGCATGTTGACTTGGAACTATACTTTCATATATGTATGCATACTATATATTACTTGTATATAATAATATTTGTCCTTGCTAAATTTTGCGCAAAAATTGCACTCGTTTTAGCTGTGGCAACAAATGGTGATTGCGGTGTGGTGAAAGTCGCCTTTGTTGTTATTTATCGCCGATGATTCGTTATTATGCACCAAGCGCCCCACCATGAAGGACTTATGAAAATAACAGAGCCTGCATACATTTGTACTAACTCATAGTCAACTACCATATGCAATATATATATATATGTATATACATATATGTATATGCACGAATGAATGCTCGAAGTTACCGAAAATCATGGTATGTTTTTATGAAAAGCTTGTTTTGCTATTTCAAAATTATTTATTATGTCGGAATACTGTTGGTTTTTGTGGAAAAATTTATCGTACAGTATGTGACATTGAAACTTATGCCATAGATTGTGCAATAACCTTGGCAAAATTGCAAGAAACACGAGGTCTTCGTCAGCTACACATTAATTAAGCAAGCAATGAAAATGAACACACTGGGGACCCACTCAAAAGTTCATTAAATACAGGAGTACGTAGGTACATACTATCTATGTGTTATGTGAATAACGGCATACTATCTGGTAAATGGCTGACAAATTACTTAGATATATATGATATAATAATAATACAAAAACTAGAAAATTTAAAAGTGGTGATTCCTAAGGAGACTAAAGAGATATAAATAATACCATAATTTACAAGGCAAATATGGGGTTTTAGAGATCACTGACAAGAATTCTATTAAGTTCGTCTACTTGATTTTGTTAGTATTTAATAAGTAAAACTTATCCAATTAGGAAGCGTACTTGTTTCATGTGCTCATTTAAAATGACCTAAAAATTTTACAATTTCCTTGGAGAACGAATGTTGAATACTTATATTAACTTAATATATGAATAACTACAAAGAAAATACTACAGATATTTTGAAATATTTCAATGTAAGATTTTTGGCAGAGAATAATTTACGGCCAAACTTATTTCGAGCCTGGACTGTCAACAATGGGACCGTTGCAAGAAAACAGTTGGCCAACAGGGAAGGAAATCCATCACGACAAAGCCAGGCCACACATGGCGATAGTGACTCGATAGAAGCTCCAGGAGCATGTTATGGAGGTTCTTTTGCAACCCCCTAATAGTTAGGGCCTGGCAACAAGATCCTGTCTACACATATAAGAAACCTTTAAAAATCGCCTGTGCAAGTTTTTTGCCAATGAGGGTTTCAGTGAGAGTGGCAGTAAAAACCAAAACATTGATTTAAGTGACATGCGAAATAAGTACAAGGAATCGGCTAAGGATCGGCAAAATACGGACGAGGCCGATGCTGAATTTTTTGGCGGATACTGCCCGATACCAAAGCCGAATAATCGGTCGGTTTATATTTTGCCATGTAAATATGATATGTTATAGATTTCCTGTGGAGACCGCACATTGCTCAATGACAGCGATTTATGTCAGTGATTATATCAAGGCCTAGATTGCTGCCATCATCTGTCACTTTGGCACTTTGACAGCTAATTCGTAATATCTTTATAGTGGTAACATCATTGGAATGCGCTCATGCTATGTGGACATTTTATTTGTTTTGCGTTTTAATAACGATCGCGAATTAGTACAATTATATTTTATATAACTTTCTGAATATAAAAAATTTTCGTTTTTTCTCTTCGTCACCAACTTTTTTTCCATCATTTAAGCGCTTCATACTTGGCTGTCGCCATTTTGAAAAGAAAATATCAAGCAATCAACTGCCACATAAAATTTCTACCATCGGCCATAGCAATCGGTTTGACAGTTCATATGATATACATTTGTGCCTGTCGAGATGCCTTGCTTTCTGCAGCATTCACAATAACACTCCATGACTTTACAAAACTTAGCAAGCTTTTGTTATTGCTACCAAATTTTGTTTTATAGATTTTAGAACAGTTTGACTATTATGTCTCAACTTAACATATTGAATACAGTTGTTAATAACATAAGATTTCGAAAGCAGAATTTTGGTGTGAAGTTATGTGTTTATTTGTGTAACGGAAAAAAATTATCAGCATATATTGTTCGACCAGAACCACTATATTTTTCCACCATTTTGAGTACACCAATCTCACCTAGAAACGTATGCTCGTACTTCGTTTGCTTATTTTCCAACGTACATTAGTTCGAGTTGGAGCCGCATACAAAACTGATATTTATATTTTTGGCTGTATTAGTTGAAGATTTGGTTTCAATTGTTGTCCCATAACTTAGAAGCAAGATGAAGCCAAGTTGCGCTATCTGCTCAGGACTCTACTCTGAGAATTTACGCCCCATTTCCTGGGCCTTAGGGTTATTAAATATTTAAATATTGATTTCACGTTTCTCTTAGTGTTAGAATCGCAGTAATATTCACGTGGTCTACTAGTGGCCGTCGAATGCCTGACGAAAGCTTACCATCCTTAGACCTACATATACATACACATTATAGAATAGAACACGCCTCCTCATTCATACTTTACACCCGCATCAGCGACATAGAGGTTAGGTTAGGTTAGATTGGTAGGTAGATCTATGCAAAAAAAAAACAGAAGATCTCACTTACGACTGCTTAGAGCGCGGTCCATTTTGATACCTGTAAAACTCCCAGTGGATCAAAGACCCTTAAGCTTCAGCAAAACGCTTGGAATCTGTTACGAATTCCTTTAGACGGCTAATGTCGATTCTAACCAATTCGTTACCTTGGCAACTTGCATCTGCAACGATCCCAAGTCTGAACGCATGGGTACCCATTTGCCAATGTCCAGTAAGCACACCAATGATCGCGCTGAGATGGACCTTGCCCAGAGAAAGCAGTTGAAAGGACCTCTTACACTCCACTGAGCGCCAAAAGGACCTCGCCACTGCACAAGTGCTGGTTGTTGACCAACGTTTGACGAGCTCAGGCGTGGTCTGCATGTCCAGCACTCTTGCCAAGGTGGACCATGGACTACCAACGCGCTCCCATTCCGACGTCAGCTAGGGTACCCTCCCTTGCAGGCTTGTCCACTTTACAGTTACCTACGATTGCGCGCTGACCGGGTACCCACATTAGTCGGATAGCAAAATAGTTAGAAGCTATTGAAAGTAAATAACATAATAAAAGCTCTAACATTTTCTTATATTTTGAACAAATTTCCATCCAAAAAGATCTTGTCGATCAAGAATGAACAAATGCAATTTTTGACATCCTGTTCTGATGTGAATTGAAATACAGCGAGGGCGTTCTTCACCGACCGGAAGAAACTGTAGTCAGAAGGTGCAATATTTGGGCTATAAGACAGGTCAAATTGATTTTAAATGGTCTTGCAACAAGAGGTATTCGGTAGCATAAATAATTGGTAAGGTTTAATACCAATACTGGCTAGTAAAATGAATCAGTATGAGCTTCACAGTTGTGGGGACTTTATTCTCAGAAATTTGTTCACAGTTATACGACTTATAATTATTGGAATATTTAGACACTCTTCTTAAGTAACAACGAATTAACAATGTAGACTTTAGAACGATGAATCATACAGTTTTTGGTATTGTATTAACAACTGCAATATCTCTGAAAATTCAAGGAAAACTAATTCCGCTTACATTACCGGACTTTTGTAAATTTAGTAAATAGATTTTAATTTATTTCCACTCTGTAAATGAGTGCTAGTCACATAGTATGTGTTATAATATGTATTTAATTTACCATTATAGCAATGTTGTACGCCAAACAACTTTACAAAATGTAATTGCAATTTTGCGGAAATTTTCCAACAATAATAAACAAATAAGTTGTGCACACATACAAACAACTACAGTTAAAATTATATATGCACAGTCTTTGGTTAACAAAAATAGAGAAATAATTGCGAATTATACAGGTATGCATATTCAATATGCGTTATGTGCAGCATATTATTCCCTTAAAGCAAATATCCACTTAGATTGGCCGTAACTAAGGGCAAATAACATGAAAACTGTTTTTTGTTTTCCGATGCCATGACATATACTATATACGAGTATTTGTGTAACATGAAACCGATTTTTGAAAATATGCCAGTAAATCGAAAAAAATGTGTAGACCGTTGAGAGTATCGAGTAGTTGCCCAAAAATATGTAAACATGGTAAATTAAAATTAAAATCAAATTCTTGTTAGTTTTGAATTGCATGCGCTAACACAAACAAAATCACAAAAATGCATTCGTATGCATGGCTATGTAAGTGCATGCCTGTCGGGCTTAACGTTTGTAATGCATATTATATGTTGACTCATGCCTAAAGCTGGCTAAACACTTCAACAACACAACAACAACAACAACCAACAGCATAGCCACCAACGCAAGTAGCTATGTAAATACGTAAAAATATCATGCTTCGTTAGTAAGTCTATATGAATGTGAGTGCGTATGTATGTGTGTTCTTCTGTGTGTGCGTTTGGGCGAATGGAAATTTGATAGTGTAGACGAAATACAATAATATAAAATATTCACAATAAATGCACGCACACACACACACACACACGCGTGCACATATGCACGTTTTTTGAATTTCATAGTTTTACCAGTGCAACTGCACACTCACACACTGCCAAGCGCGCGTTGTTGTAACGGTACAAAATCAACAAATACGTTTACAATGTCATGTCCTGCATTTCGAATGCAAAAGGCGATGTGTTGCGCGTGAATAAATTTTCTCTGTCGATTTCATTGACATTATGTTGAGTTGTTGAGCGGACAAACCAACCAACTAACGCGCACACACACACCCAGACCCACTTGCATAAGTGCTTTGGTTGCATATGCATGTATGAAGGATGCAATGCTGCATTCGGCAATTTCAATGAAAATCGATTTAGCAGCATTTCTGGCATTTCATACCATGTCATGTTAATATTTTGAAAATTGATCACAACCACCAATATGTACAAAAGCGGCAACCAACAGCATTGTCATCAGCGCCAACGCCAACGCCAACGTCAGCGTCAGCGCTATCAGTCATTCATTCGTTCAGTTGCATTTTTCGCGCCACAAACGTGACTGGATTTTCAGTGTTTGCTTTATGAAATGGCTGTGCTCAGCGTATACTCATTTTGTCAGTTTTTGTTTGCTTTTCGCTCGCAAGTTGTACGAATTTGATAGGGCTTTCATGCAGCTGCGATTTGAAATGTCAAACTATTCTAGTCGCTTATGCAATGAAACAACAACATATAAACATTTTAAAATGGCAAAAATAAAATTTCCGTCTTTTTTTTATGCCACTTATTCCCCCGATTCGTTGGTGAAAAAATAGTTGTAACAACAACAAATATTGCAAAATCTTGTTTAGTTGGCAATTGACATCTGACGATCATGCATCATATTGCTACAGCAAATCCATGTAAAGCGGCGTGCAACAACATTGACAGATTTATGCGAAGTACACAAAATGGCAGACAGTTTTTAATTGGTAACTGAAGGAAATCATATGTGTGGAGTTTCGAAGCTGTCTACAAAACACTTTCCTAAAGCAAAGGCAACTTCTTCCTAACATATTGGAATGTTATACGAAAGAAGAGGAGCTCAAGTAATATAATCCTGGTATTTTTATACTTCAACACAAGTCGTTATAGCAGTTCTGTTTAGCTAACGGTTGTTTTCTGTATCGAATTATTACGGTATAACGGCAACAATGCTTCCAAATACATTTTTGTACTCTCGCAACATGTTACTAAGAGAGTATAATAGTTCACATAACGGTTGTTTGTAACACCTAAAACTAAACGAGTTAATTATAGGGTTAAACATATATATATACATACATTAACAGGGTGACGAGTTGCAAGCGATAATTTCAGTAAAAATTGAGATAATGGGTACACATGTTCCTAGGCACCATAGGAAGGCTGCTTTCCTAGGCTGTAACTAGAACTGAAATCGGATAATAGCCATGCCCAGAAAATGGCGTGAACTGAATAGCCTTAAGGTGCAATACCTAAGCTATAAACGAAACTATTGAAATGAAATATGGTACAGACAACCACATCAGGAAGGGGCATATGAGGAAGGAATATCTTTGGAAAACTGGGCGTGACTCCGCTCCCTGTTCTGGTTTTTGTACATATCTCGTTAAATCTCAATCATTTTGGTGTAAAAAATTTGAAATGGGCGTGGCGCCGACAACTTATTGGTCAAAACCATTTCTTATGAACTATTTGACCAATTTCAGTGAAATTCGGTTCACAATATTTTCAAGGCATCCCAATGATATAGTCAATAGTCCGTAATCTCGAAACATTAATTGAACTCACATAACACTCACTGAATCTTAAACACGAACCTCATCCAATATACGAAAGGTGAAAAAAGCTCATAATAAAGAAAAAACATTGCTTACTTTGCCTGTAGCAAGAACGTGTTCTTATGAGCATGGCGATTTTCGTTCGGTAAAAGCCCACACTTCGTTGCTTGTTCGCGAATTTTTGGTCAAAAAGAATAATATTAAGTTGACCCAGTCTCAATAATCCGTGTGACTTTGTCCTAATTCCAAAAATAAAGAGAACCTTAACGACCGTTTTTAAATGCAATATCATCCAGATTGTTAACTTTATTGTCCCAGCAAAAGAACATATTTTGGTTAACTTATCCTTCTTAGTCGAATATCTCGGTATAACTCCCGAACGTTTATCTTTACCTAATAAGTGGTTCGAGTATAGGTGAGGAATACTTTTCTTTTCAAAGAAACCCAAAACAGGAACCGGTGGGCAGTTAAATCTGGGGATCTAGATAGTCCGTCGATGTAATCTCTGTTTTCCTCAGATATTCAGGGAATATTTGTTACAGAAACTGAATAGTTTGATTCGGACTATGACATATTGTTTAATTTAGTAACCGAAGACCTTTGTAATGCTTGTATCCATTTAATATTTCCCAATTATATGAACATTTAAGTTATTTAATAATCTGTCCATTCCTTTGTACAGATGCTAGGAACAGCATTGTGAGAAAGTTACAAAATCTTCTCGAGATTATACTTTGTTTCTGAATTGCGCATTCCAAATTAGCAAATTTTAGTAGGAACTTTGTACAATAAAATTATATTTCGTACTGATTAAAACTTTGAAAACAGGAATTTATCAAGGTAATAGGCTAAACAGAAGGCAGAGTTATTCCAGATTAACTGCGCCTTTAATCAGTTCCAATTTTGTGGGTGACAGACGGCAGCAAAGCGAGTTATAAACTCCCATAAACTGCTGATTGGCAATAATATTTCCATTTTGGTGAAATAAAATTGGATAGAAAGCAAATATTGCGGTTGTTAGCCGCACAACCAGTACAAAATCACTAATTATTAAAAAAATGTACATAAATAAGTTATTATTTGAACTTCCATTTTAGAAAAAATTAGCATGCGTATGTTTTTGTTTACATTTAGTTGAAAAACAGCTGTCAGTACTGCATATTTTCATTCACAATAGGTTAAAAGCGGCCATGTTTAACAATATTGCCAACGAAAATGCCAAGAACTCCCACTAACTCTCTAAAATTTTGAGGATTAAATGGGAGTTAGCAAAAGGAGTTAACTAAGATAACTCTCGAATTAACCCCGATTAAAGCAGTTATTCCGAATTAACGCCGCCGTCTGTCAGAGGTATAAGAAACGGATGAAGCAGCAATGTTTTCGCTGAATGAACGATTGAATATCCGAAAAATGCATTACTTTCGAAACTCATGGAGCCATATGTAGAAGTTCACGTAAGTGAGGAAAGTTTCTGACTGCCATTCACTTGGGAGTGGCCAGGAACGATTCTTTTACATGTGGCTCAAGCAGCTCACAACTTCCGGTCTTAGACCAAGTATCCTCTGGGTAGCCAACAGACATCCGTCTGGAAGCGAGCTAAAGTGAGAAGGCGAATCCCGCTTATGCGGTTGTGCGTTGGGCTTGGGACCCACCACATAAAAACGAATAACCAGTGAATAAGAAACACAGGCCTCGGATGAGAAACCCCCCTTTTGATGACGACCACGGCAAACGTATAAAGGACTATGATTTAAGGGCATGCACCTGGAATGTCCGGACCCTTAATTGGGAAGGTGCCTCTGCCCAGCTGGTTGATGTCCTCGTAAGAGTAAAGGCTGACATCACCGCAATCCAAGAAATGCGATGGACGGGACAAGGACGGAAGAAGGTGGGTCCTTGTGACATCTACTACAGCGGCCATATAAAGGAGCGCAAATTCGGTGTGGGATTCGTGGTGGGAGAGAGACTCCGTCGTCGAGTCCTGGCATTCACTCCGGTGGATGAACGTCTAGCCACAATCCGCATCAAAGCGAGGTTCTTCAACATATCGCTGATTTGCGCCCACGCCCCGACGGAAGAGAAGGACGAAGTGATCAAAGATACCTTCTATGAGCGCCTAGAACGTACCTATGACCGCTGCTCCCCGCCACGATGTCAAAATCGTGCTTGGCGATTTCAACGCTAGGGTGGGTAAAGAAGGTGTCTTTGGCACAACAGTCGGAAAATTCAGCCTTCATGACGAAACATCACCAAACGGTCTGAGGCTGATCGACTTCGCCGGGGCCCGAAATATGGTCATCTGTAGTACTAGATTCCAGCATAAGAAAATCCATCAAGCTACATGGCTGTCCCCGGATCGAATCACTCGCAACCAGATCGATCATGTTGTGATAGATGGACGACATGTCTCCAGTGTTTTTGATGTGCGTACGCTTCGTGGTCCCAACATCGACTCGGACCACTATCTTGTAGCAGCTAAGATACGCACCCGCCTCTGTGTAGAAAAGGGCACACGTCAACAAACACAAGGAAGGTTCGACATCGAGAAGCTGCAATCACAACCGACAGCCGAACGATTTTCTACTCGACTTGCACTCCTGCTCTCTGAGAGCACTCATCAGCATCTTGGTATAAGGGAGCTGTGGGACGGCATATCAAACTCCTTACGTACAGCTGCAACCGAAACCATTGGCTTTCGGAAAAGCCCAAAAAACAGCTGGTATGATGAGGATTGTCGTCTCGCAGTGGAGAGAAAACAGACTGCCTACCTCGCAATGTTGCGATCGACCGCAACACGAGCGGGATGGGAAAGATACCGAGAGCTGAAGAGGGAAGCGAGACGCATTTGCAGAAAAAGAAAGAAAGAGGCCGAAATGCGTGAGTATGACGAGCTTGACAAGCTGCCCGACAGGGGTAATGCTCGAAAATTTTACGAAAAGATCCGGCGAATAACTGAAGGTTTCAAGACCGGAGCACACTCCTGTAGGACCCCCAGCGGTGATCTAGTGGTTGATGACCAGAGTATACTGTGTTTGTGGAGGGAACACTTCTCCAGCCTGCTGAATGGCAGTGAAAGTACAACACCAGGAGATGGCGAACCCGATTCCCCAATCGACGACGATGGAACAGATGTTCCATTGCCCGACCGTGAAGAAATTAGAATAGCAATTACCCGCTTGAAGAACAACAAGGCGGCGGGGGCCGATGGATTGCCGGCCGAGCTATTCAAATACGGCGGCGAAGAGCTGATAAGGTGCATGCATCAGCTTCTTTGCGAAATATGGTCGGAAGAAAGCATGCCCGACGATTGGAATCTCAGTGTACTCTGCCCAATCCACAAAAGGGAGACCCCACAATCTGCGCCAACTATCGTGGGATAAGCCTCCTTAACATCGCGTATAAGGTTCTGTCGAGCGTACTGTGTGAAAGACTAAAGCCCACCGTCAACAAACTGATTGGACCTTATCAGTGTGGTTTTAGACCTGGAAAATCAACAACTGACCAGATATTCACCATGCGCCAAATCTTGGAGAAGACCCGTGAAAAAGGATCGACACACACCATCTATTTGTCGACTTTAAAGCTGCTTTCGACAGCACGAAAAGGAGCTGCCTTTATGCCGCGATGTCTGAATTTGGTATCCCCGCAAAACTAATACGGCTGTGTAAGTTGACGTTGAGCAACACCAAAAGCTCTGTCAGGATCGGGAAGGACCTCTCCGGAGCCGTTCGATACCAAACGAGGTTTCAGACAAGGTGACTCACTATCGTGCGACTTCTTTAACCTGATGCTGGAAAAAATTATAAGAGCTGCAGAGCTAAACAGAGAGGGTACCATCTTTACAAGAGTGTACAGCTCCTGGCGTACGCCGATGATATCGATATCATTGGAAACAACACCCGCGCCGTTAGTTCTGCTTTTTCCCGCCTGGATAAGGAAGCGAAGCGAATGGGTCTGGTGGTGAACGAGGACAAGACGAAATATCTCCTGTCATCAAACAAACAGTCAGCGCATTCGCGTCTTGGCTCCCACGTCACTGTTGACAGTCATAACTTTGAAGTTGTAGATAATTTCGTATACCTAGGAACCAACATTAACACCGATAATAATGTCAGCCTTGAAATCCAACGCAGAATCACTCTTGCCAACAGGTGCTACTATGGACTGAGTAGGCAATTGAAAAGTAAAGTCCTCTCTCGACGAACAAAAACTAAACTCTACAAGTCCCTCATCATTCCCGTCCTACTTTATGGTGCAGAAGCGTGGACGATGTCAACATCCGATGAGACGGCACTAGGAGTTTTCGAGAGAAAGGTTTTGCGGAAGATTTACGGTCCCTTAAACATTGGCAACGGCGAATACCGCAGAAGATGGAATGATGAGCTGTATGTGTTGTTCGACGACATAGACATAGTCCAGCGAATAAAAAGACAGCGGCTACGCTGGCTGGGTCATGTTGTTCGAATGGATGAAAGTGCCCCAGCTCTGAAAGTTTTCGATGCAGTACCCGCTGGTGGAAGCCGAGGAAGAGGGAGACCTCCACTCCGGTGGAAGGACCAGGTGGAGAAGGACCTGTCTTCACTTGGTATTACCAATTGGCGCCAAAACGCCAAAAGGAGAGATGCGTGGCGCACTGTTGTGGACTCGGCTATAACCGCGTAAGCGGTTTCTACGCCAGTTAAGAAGAAGAAGAATAGCTGGCAATATTTTTTTCAATACCTTGCCTAAACCTTTGTAAACTCGGAAAGTCCATGAACTCAACAATTTAGGATATCATTTTCAGCTGCAATACTCCCCAACTCTGTTGACATCTAGGTAAGGCATAATGCTGGCAACCTTAGAATAACCTCTAAAACAACACAAAGGTCACATCTCTTTGCAAATTCTTGCAAGATCATCCCACTACCACCTAATAAAAATTAATATATCATCTTGTAAGGCTTCTTAATCACTACATTTTTACTGACATTGTTATGTGGTATCTGCCATTTTAGCATTCAAAAGCAACGCAGCAGAACGTAAATTACATCTTATCGCTTCGACCACATCATCTCACCGCTCATTTGAAGTTAAGGCAGCGTCAGACATTTAATTTACCCATTTGAATTTCAATTGAAACGCCAACCACCACTTGCTTGCCGGGTAGGAGAGTCTTTATTGAAATGGTAATCCGAGCTAAAACGGCAATGGAATAAAAAGTAGTAGCAGTAGCAGTGGTAGTGGTAGTGGCAGTGGCGGAACAGGAAAATTGTAGGTAATTACAAGTGCAAATGGCTGGTTAGCACGAGCTATAAAAGCAGAGCAGAGAGTGCCGTAAATCAAACAATTTGTGGTTTGATAAGGAATGGAAAATTGTTATGTGACTTTATTGTAAATTTTCTTGTCGCCAAATGCATTGTACCACTAATTTTTTCAAGAGATATCACACTGTTAAAGGGGAGAAATATAAATAAGAATACACAAAAGTAATCACGTCCTTGAATTTATTTTTATAGCATTTTAATAAAATTAAACACTGAACATTAACGTAATTGCGTTAATTAATATTTCAATACACGATTATTTGTTATGGGACATAAAACTAAATTTATCGTTATAGGTCCTTCAGCGCTCATTGAGAGATAATGTGGATATTCGAGCAATTAACATAAACAATTTGATAAGAATGTGTTACTTAAACTAGCATTTCACAATTTATTAAATGGATGGTATTAATTGACCTTCTTCGAAAATGTAGTATTTGAATTCTGTGGCGTTTTTCATTTAGGATTTGCAATTGTATCATAAGATCTTAGATAAAAGAGATCGTTGCAATTTTTTCTCTCCCAACTTTGACTCGTATTCTCGTCCGAAGTAATCTAAAATAAGAAAACGATAATTATATTGGTAATGAAGTAAGAAATAAATTACCAAACATTACTTACGGTAAGACAAAAAACTTTGCTCTTTTTCCTATAATACCCAAGATAAAGTATACATTGAAATTCCTGCGGAGCAAGTGATTTTTGAAAACTGTTTGATAGTTTGCGATGTGTCCATAGAACTATTTTCGCGTGATTATACCCTTCTTAAAACTACTCTGGGTATATTACATTAGCACCTTTTTCTTTCTCTCTAACAAAATTAATCGAGACTAAGAAATATTTTATTTAGCTTCTGTAAACTGTTCCAGACAAATGTTCTAGAACATAAATAACATAAAACATGAATAAATTATTCAAACAAGATCTTCACGGTTGAAGTTTGTCCTGAAAATGCCTTCTTAATCGAAACGTATACTTCAGACACATAAACTAACCAAATCCAGAAAGCGAATTTTATTCTTTACCGGTAACCAATTTAGTGTTTGTTTTGTACTATGCTTCCATTCCTGTTACCATCGTCATAGAATAATATAACTGTCAATAGCTGTCAACGATTCATTATTTCTGTGCTCGCTATCTTTGTGCAATATCCCCTTAAAAAATTTGGATATTTAGTAGATCACACGTGGGTCGTGTCTTGCTGTCATGTTATACACCGATTACAAATTGTTCAACTTTATTACCAAAATTCACGTTCTGAAAAGAATGTGTTTCGCGCGCTTCGCTCAACTTATCGTCAATAAAGGAGACCCATTTCTGGCTCAATGCGTATGTAAACAAACAAAATAACCGTATTTGGGGCGAAGAGCAACTAAAGGGATCCAAGAGCTGCCATTTCATCCAGAAAAAGCAACGGTTTGTGGGCCGGTCCACATTTCTTCAAAAATGATGCCGGTAAGAACGTATACGTCAATGGAGACCGTTATCAGGACATGACAATCGTCTATTTAATGCCTGAAATAAGCTCGTGACCTCGATGACATGTGGTTTCAACATGACGGTCCCACTTCCCACACCTTCCATCGCATCAATCAGTAGATTTATTGAGAGAACACTTCAATGAGCAGATAATTTACGTTTTGGGCATCCATTTCCCGCATCCATTTAGGCATTGGAGCAAAACATTATGCGTGTCATTCACTAGTTACCAGTTGAAATGCTCGAACGAGTCATTGAAAATTGGACTTAACGGATGGACCATCTGAGGCATAGACGCTTCTATAAATGCCAAACAATGTTCTTTTGAATGATAATAAACATTCTACATAAAATTTGAATTTTCTGTGTTTAGGGAAAACTTGTTGCAGTAATTGAATAGTTTGGTTCGCGCTGTGACATAACATAGTTTGAAATCAGTAACCACTCGGGACTCAGTATTTTCCAATTATAGAAAAATGTAATGTATTGTATTCTGATCTTCATTCTTTGGATTTATCGTTTAATTTAATAGAATATTCGTTAAAAATATAGTCAAATCTTACTTTCTAAAGTTTAATAATCGGTCCATTCCTTTGTACAGATGATAGAACCAGTATTGTGAGAGAATCTTCTCGAAACTATACTTAATTTCTGAATTACCGATCAGTTCCAATTAGCAAATTTTGGTGCGAATTTTCTACAATGAAACAGAGGCAGCAAATTTGTTGATCCAAAAACCCATGGTAGTCTTAGAATAACCTCGTAAAGTTTTTTTAAGTAGGGAACCTCGAAATGGATCACCCTTAATAGTATCGATTATTATATTAATAGAATGAACACAAATATAAATGTGTATAATGTTAGTAATACAAAACATTTATCGGTCTTCTGTTTGAGTAGTTTTTCTGATCATTACTTTTGATTCTGTGAAAGAAAGCGGCATCAAGATAAATATTAAATAACATTAAGGTTAAATGCAATTTTCTCATATGAATAGGTGAAGATGAGAAAGTTTGTTTCGAACCCAAAGAAACTCATATTCACCAGAACAGATCTAGAAAAGAGAACATTTTTTTCTAATTTTAAACTAATTAGATTATTATATAATGACTTCTCCAGCAAAAAAAATTATCAAATAAAAAATTTAAATTTAAATCAAACCACAAATTATTTGCCTTCAAAATAATTCATAATCGTAAAAGACTTAGTCGATGAAACCATAAATGCGCACTTGCCACAACCAAGAAAGCACACCACATATATTGTATTGTGAAAGCCACAAAATGTATCAAAGCAACACCGAAATGATTTAGATCACATGTACCCTTAGCTGTAAATCCAAAATGGACATGAAATTGTAAATGTCAAGCAACCGAAACCGAAACAGCCAAGCAGACATCAAAGCTTTTACTCATGTGCTTATCCTATGCTAGTGTTAGCTACATATCGTATATAGTTATATATATATGTGTGTGTGTAGTGGTGCATGCAACAAAACGTTTTTGGTGATTGGAAAGCTCTTAAAGGTTGGACGATTGAAGTGTAA
Organism: Zeugodacus tau; assembly: GCA_031772095.1. Lineage (NCBI taxonomy): Eukaryota > Metazoa > Arthropoda > Insecta > Diptera > Tephritidae > Zeugodacus > Zeugodacus tau. Next base: position 52,955,926 of record CM062651.1, on the reverse strand, counting down.
GAGGATTGAATGTGAAAGTGTCACATCTGCATAAAACGATTGCACGTTCAATTTAATGGGAATTGACGCCTATTTGCTGCACATCAACACAATCACAATCACACCAGCACACACCCATACAGCAGTCGCAGTGTGCGAAAACTCGATTACTCGAATAGTCAGCTGTACAGGTGCAAGAAAATCCCATCAGAGTCGAACATTTGGCATGCGTTTGGCTTTAGCCGGCGCTAAACATCGAGAAACCAATGTAAGGTCATATGGTCGACCCGCCAGCAAGAGCAAGTCAATGCCTAAAGCGACGTGGCGAAAAGAAAGCGCAAGGGCTGCTGTGGAAATGGATATCATAGCTTACATATGTAGAATGTCTATATACCGTTACAGCAGGTACACATATCAGTGGTATTTGCCAGCTGGTTGTCTGCTGGTGTTCCGGTTCAATGGTGTTAGACAGTTTGATATGCAAAGAATTTGACGTCGGTATGAGAGACGAGCGATAAGCTTTGAGCGCATAACACAATAGTGGGGAGCGAAACATGTGTAGTAGATAGCGATAGATGCTCGTATACACCGCTACGTGCTGTGCCAAAGCGGAAAGATAGTAGTTGCAAAAGGGAAAACACGTTAAACATGTCAAAGGTGAAAGATGTTTAAAGGAGCGACATCGATGATTTGAGTGAAATCAACGCTAATTGCATTTAGACAGCTACAAACAGCGACGAGTTGGATGAAAGCCAGCTGAGACCACAACTTGTGCTATGCTAAACTATTTGCATGTTAATGTGCATGTCATTTGAAATATTTGAAACCGAGAGATCAGCAATTTTCGACTGCCAAACGATAATAAATGCTTCAGAAAAAGGTGAAGGAGAAGAGACACAAGAATATGTATTAGACTGGATTGGAAAAATAATTCCCGAGGCTTCTCATTGTAATAAAAATAGAAATATTATTTTTAGTGGATTTAGAATTCCATAAATGGTTTTAAATTTCGTATCAACCTTTGCTGATTCTAAAACAAGCCGAAAGTTTATATGAAACCAATAAAATTAATACTCAATATTCTTCAGTTTGTACAGGATTCCACCATTGGAATGAGAGCTTAAACTCTGTGTTGATGGGATATCATTATCTCAGTTCTTCAAACTAGCTCCTACACCTATTACGAAGTTCAAATACCACTAGATACCACTTCATCATAAAATTAGGTAGGTAGGTAGTTTTTTCTTTGGATGTATCTCAGCAGACTAAGTTATTAAAAAAAAACGCACCATATGACACTAAGGAACGCAGTGAAAATTAAATAACGTCACTTTTAGTGGATTGTCTGATACGTATCAGCCGATATTCCCTCAAACTCTTAATTGTGTTAATGGGTCACTTTAATGGCGTTAAGCGTCATTGCCTTGCTTTTTAATTTTATTTTTACATTACATGCGGCATTTTCATTTTAATTACTTCAGTTAATTGTCGGGGGAAATGTCTTCTACTTAGCCATGGTTAATATATTTTTTTCGTTGCTCTTTACATGAGCTTAATTAACTGTCAATATTTATGCATTCTTATTCTTACACATTCAAAAGAGAGGACAGCAAATATGCAAAAAAAACACCAAAAAAATACACGGCAAAATAAAACTGACGGCGAGGTATTGCAATATTAATGAGCCATAACCCCATAGGATGTGGTTGGAAAATGAAATATGGCGGTCATTATGCTAATGAAGGTTGGGTATAAAAGAATTAAATAAATGTATCATATCTCTGTTTTTTTTGGCGAGAAATATATTGTAAAGTTGAAAGAGACTCTCAAAGTTGTATGCAGATGAAGTTAGTACACCAAGTAAGAAGGACTAAGTTCGAATGCAGCCATACATTATATGCTCTCGTAATTTTAAAGCCTCAAAGGTATTAAAATACACATACTGTCTAAAGTTCTAACGAACTTATTCTTAGACGGAACTGTGAGGAACAGAGATTTCCCCAATTTATAGCACCAATCCACTTTATATTTCAAAAAACATGGTCCATCAATGAATATAATCCTCGTGGAAAATCAAATATCTATGTATATTGACCTCAAGTGAAAAATCTAATCTCACATTGCCCGAAAATGAACACAAATCCGGTCTCTGCTGCCCCGTCAAATGTCAACAAACTTGACCTCACTGAATCAAACTTAAGGGGTTGGTTGGGTTTCAGAGGCTCAAAACGAGTGTATTTGTAAAATTTTTATATATGGGCGTTTCCGCCATGTGGAGCGAGACAATCGTACACCTTTCAATTAAAAAAAAGTATGAACTAAAATGTTTTTTAATTTTGACAGTAGGATTTTTTAATAGCCCTTCATTAGCTTTACATTTAGTGTTAAGGTTGATTTTGGAACGGTTTTCATTTTCAAGATAATTGCAAAAAACCAAGGCATTCGCACGGGACAAAAAATGGAAGTCGTTTTTGGGGACAACGATTGAAACGGCGATTTCAGCGAATTGTGAGGCAATATTCAAATGTTTTTGATTGTAAAATGTTGCGCATTGATGGCCTTTAAAGATGGTATGAATTTCATCTAAAAATAATTTATAGTTTTTTTTTAATTAATTATTAACCACATTCGCACGGGACATGTCGCACGGGACATTTTTTTCCATCATAATATTTATGTTCAATTTGTTGTTATAATACGAAATTATTTAACAACAAGTCCAATAAAATGGCTCAAAAAAGTAGTAAATGTATTTATTTATTTATTTTAACCAACATCCAACGAGAAACACCACAAAAATTCTATAGTATGAAATGAAAATAGTATTATGAATGTGTAATACAGTTTTTTTCAGAAAATGCTGTCCTTGGGTATACAAATTTTTGGATTTCGTTATCTGCTAGTTTTTAGCTAGCTAGAAGAGTTAATTATTTTATAAAATCAACCAGGCTTGATAATATAAATTTGAAACTTAAAAACTTACAGTTATTTGCAATCGCATGGTTTCTTATGCATTTTATTTTGCTCTTTGTACCGTTATAAAGGTTTTACACAAACCAAAAAATTATACATGATATGTTTCTTTCACAATTTTGACGAAAAAACAAATGCAGTAGAAAAATCGAAATGAGAAAAGTAGCTCCTACGCGACTTGGATTTCGTATATCTCGTAATTGGTTGTGAATTAATTTAAAATTAATTTAATATAAATAAATTCAAATATTTTTCTATGAAAATATGCAAAAACTTTGTAATTATAATAATGTTTAATATTTTGTCTGTGGTGGACCTTCTGGCGGAAATGCCCATATGCAATCATATATTTCATGTAAAAAATTCCTTGTAACTATAAAAGACACATATTTAACGATGTGTGCAAAATTTTTACAGAATCGCTTCATAACTTTTCGAGAAGTCATGTCCATCGATTTGAAAAAATGAATTTTGAGATAAACGGGTTTAAAGCTTTACATTTGGCAGACCTTCTAAAGGGTATAACACCTTTATACCTCGACAGGTAGTAGGCGTTGACTCACGCTACTTAAAATAAAATAAGAAATGAGATCATAGTCTACATAAGACATAAACATTTCTTATTCACAAAATGACGGTCTTATAACGAAGGTGAGGACTGAAGACTGCGGTCAATCCATACAATAGTCTCAGTATATAACTCACCAAAATAATTTTAGAATGTTCTAACAAACTTTACCAGCTCAGAACTCTGAAATACATTATATTTTTCCTATTATTTCCTAATTATCATTATATTTTTTATAACCACTTGAACATTTAATTTTTTCATTCTTTTCTATTTGTACAAGTGGGTTACGATACTTTTCTTAAAGTGGCCTCAAAGTTGTTTATGTTTCTTTTCAGAGGCAATAAAAAATGCATTCAAATGATTGACACGCAGAATTGACAACAATCAGCAATTAGTAACAAATTGATCGATTAGGAACCTCGTTGCAACAGAAGCCAAGTCAACTTCCTACATATGAGTATGTGAGTTTCGTATAATCGCATCCAACAACAATTGATTGCTACATGTACACATATGTATGTATGTATGTAAGTGTTTGTATTGAAATTTGAATGTGGAGCAAATGCAATAAAATAATGCCGAGCATTATTCGTATGCGTACGCTCATTTGTTTACATTTGATGTTGATCTTTTGCCTGTTTTATTGCTTCAAATGAAGATACATCAGCTCATATAAATTTATAAACAGCGCGCATATACATTTATATTCATACGTAGATGCCACTTAAGAAACGCTTGGCGCCAGACCATGTGCCCCTGCAGCCTGCCCTCAAGAATCACATATTTAGGTATATACGCAATACTTAAATATGCAATCACGCTTCTCAGACGGAGTTGCAGCAAACAGAGTACTTCCACATTTCAATCAATTTGCAATATACATATGTATATTTACATGTGTTAATTCCTGTTGTTCATCAAGTCATTGACAGAAGCGCGCCTACTCCCATTTGATTGTTATGGCTACGCTATCGTTGTCAGTTCATTATATTCAAATAATTGTAATGAAGTTCAGAGGTAGTGCTGCTTTTTTGAGTATTCCGACTAAAGTACCTATGTATATTAATTTGTTTTGACTTCCGCCTTTGATTGTTATTGTAAAAATATTATTTTTTCTTTCCCAGTTCTTCCATCGGAAACATTTTATTAAAAACCAAACCGAATTATAATACTTCGAATCAGAATCTCCTTTTACCGATCTCAAAAAGGTTAGATTGTCGACCGGACATATAGAAGCAGGTAGGCCGAAGTGAGATCGAGAGAAAGTGGCGAACTAAGAGAGCGTTTGACCGGCACTACTAGATTTCGAGTACAAATTACAAAAATAGACAGGACGAGAGGTGTTTATTACCATTTTTATTTAGTTTCTGCACTCACTCTCAATAATATCAGAAAGATTTAATCAGCCCAGGAACTATTATCAGTTCATACAAAATAAATCGTATTCAAAATTCACGATTCTTCACAGAAGCCCACGATCTACAAAATAAGAATAATCCGTTTAACTTTTACAGTCCATATTACTTCATTATCTATATATATAAAAAGAAGTTACATTTCCTTGGTAATCTTATAACTCAAGAACGGGCTCACCTATCCAAACCAAATTTTTAGGTTTTGTTTGGACTATTCAGTAGATGGTTTGTGTTTTGAAATTTTAAGAATCGGATACCAGGGTCTCGAGAAATAGGCCAAAACGTGGACCCGGGTAACCATAGGATGTGTTTGTACAATATAGGTAGCAAATGGAAGCTGTTGATGATATCTATAGGATAGAGTATTTTTGATGACGCTCCGTGCCTAGGGTCTCGAGATATCGGCCAAAATGTTTCAAAAATTTCCCCACACATGTAGGTATGTATGTAGCAGGCAATCAATCGGATACCAGGCAATCAATCGGATACCAGGGTCTCGAGAAATAGGCGAAAACGTGGACCCGGGTAACCTTAGGATGTGTTTGTACAATATGGGTAGCAAATGGAAGCTGTTGATGATTTCTATAGTATAGAGTATTTTTTGATGCCGCTCCGTGACTAGGGTCTCGAGATATCGGCCAAAATGTTTCAAAAATTTCACCACACATGTAGGTACGTATGTAGCAGGCAATCAATCGGATGCCAGGGTCTCGAGAAATAGGCCAAAACTTGGACCCGGGTAACCCTAGGATGTGATTGTACAATATGGGTAGCAAATGGAAGCTGTTGATGATTTCTATAGTATAGAGTATTTTTGATGCCGCTCCGTGACTAGGGTCTCGAGATATCGGCCAAAATGTTTCAAAAATTTCACCACACATGTAGGTACGTATGTAGCAGGCAATCAATCGGATACCAGGGTCTCGAGAAATAGGCCAAAACTTGGACCCGGGTAACCCTAGGATGTGTTTGTACAATATGGGTAGCAAATGGAAGCTGTTGATGATTTCTATAGTATAGAGTATTTTTGATGCCGCTCCGTGACTAGGGTCTCGAGGTATCGGCCAAAATGTTTCAAAAATTTCACCACACATATGTTACATTTTTGTTTATTTAACTCGTACCTACTTGGAAAGCTGAAAAGCGCTCATATTAGCATACATACATCAATAATAGTTTAATCATTTACTAAACGATTTGTTACCTACTTAGCTACGCTCTTTCGCTCTCAAAATTTATGAACTTTCGTCTTAACTACCATACTTATTATTCCCACCTACAAACTTACTGCATTATATTTATATCAACATGTAGGTATGTATGTAGCAGGCAGATCGACAAACAAAGTAGGCTTTGAAAAGACATCGAACTATATTACGGTGCATTTATTTTGCATAAAGAAATACATGAATATTTTGTTTTTTGTAGGTATATAGAACTTTGACTCTTAGCATTAAGAAAATTCAAATTAGGAGAATATATGACATTGGAGTGTAAACATCGCCGGAGCGTTTTCTTTGGCCCCATACGTTCAGTAGTGTCCGAAATTACCGCGGTGCAAAATTATTAGTTATTATATTTTTTTTTTTTTTAATAATTATTGAAGTTTGTGTGAATTTGTGAAAAAAATAAATATAGCGCAAAGCGAATTTCCAACTAGACCAAAACATGGCAATGAGGCAATGAATTATCCAACTGAATTTTTAAATTCATTAGAACCGGCTGGTATGCCACCGCATTGCTTGAATCTGAAAGTGGAATTATTGCGAAATATTAATCCACCAAAACTGTGTAATGGCACCAGATTGGCAGTGAAAAATTTATTGCCAAATTTGATTGGAGCTACGATCTTAACTGGTAAATCAAAAGGAGAAGTTTGTTTAATACCGCGTATCCCTATGATTCCAACTGATATGTCATTTGAATTCAAACGATTACAATATCCTGTGCGTTTATCATTTGCGATGTCTATCAACAAAGCTCAAGGGCAAACACTTAACGTTTGTGGTGTGAATTTGGAGGAATCATGTTTTTCACATGGACAACTTTATGTTGCCTGTTCCAGAGTCGGTACACCCAGCCGTTTGTTTATTCATGATCAAAATGGAAAAACAAAAAATATTGTTTATCCAAATGTTTTGGATAGCTAGCAAATAATTAAATATATTTTTTTTTATAAATTAGTTATATTTTATATTTCACTTTATACGTAGCGAAGCACGTACCGGGCCGCTATAAATATTATATGTATTCATTGTATTGCTTTCAAAAATCATAAAGTTCTGCTTATCTGTAACACCACATTCATTGACTGTTAGGCGGTACAAAGTTCGCCGGGTCAGCTAGTTCTATATACATTTAACAATTTAAATGCCTCCTCCGAATGGCACTAATCACTCTCAATGCTATCTAAGTTTTTGTCAACAATCACCTCGCTTTTTGTGATTCAACCATATCGAAACAGTCGGTTGATAGGGTTTGTACAGAGGATACAATGAAATATGGTTCAAATAGAGGGCGTTGAGCGCTATTTGAGAACAACTTCTATAATATATATTCTATAATAAGCTTCGTGTATAGTGCAAGAATTTGGAAGAAAACTTAATTCAACAATATCCACATAATGGTCTGTCTGTCTGTCTGTCACCTGTCTGCTCAAAGTAAATATTAAAGCATTTTTGATGTAATCATGTATCTAATATTTTTTTAAGAAAAAGAGCAAAGCAATTTTATTTTCTGACTATACCGAAGTTCTACTCTTTAATAAACTAAGCACGCAATTTTTCTCAGAATTAGAATTTGTCTGACATCAGTAAATGAACTTCAAACTTTTGCAGTAATCATGCAAAAAAGATGGAATTGCACAAAGTCAAAGGCCAGCACACGAGGCGGATATTAGATTTCCGCTTTTATCATTATTTGTTGCAGCTTCAAATTGCAGCTGACGCGGCAACGCGCCGCGACCCAACAAATCAGTGTCGCTTAGTAACTTTTTGTTTGATTAAGTGGGAATGCTTTTCAACTCGCGACACGTTTTTTGAATTCTTATGTTCTAAGTTTCTTTGTAGAATGCAAATGTGTGGTTCGTTAAAACATATGAATATTTGTGCATAAAACAAAAATATTATATTTCTAGACTATATGATTACAACTGCGTAACTTGGAATGTATTTTCAGCTTAAATTTAGTAAAAACAAAAATGTAGAAATTTTAAATATTCTATTTTGCAATATACAGACACGTGTTCATAATGATGCATTTTGTGGCTTTTCAAATACAGTTAAAAATCTAACATATCCATTTCTTATTCTACTTTGAAAAATATAAATAAGATTGGGATGAAGAGGGTGCTAACTAAAAGTCAAATATATGTATATAAAGTATTCATGAGAGTATCACTTCAAAACTGCTTCGGTCTTAGAATTCGTCATCATCTCTGACGTAGCATTGTTACACCTACATATATTAAAAATTCCGGATTATATAGTTCTGAAAACGGTATTATCGAAATGTAACCACTGACATAGAAAGAGTATTAATAATATGAAGCAACGCCCGGCTTTTGACTAAAATCTACAAAAACTAAAATCTAAACAAAACTCTGGGTGTTATCATAAACATTCTATTATCATCTTTCTATTGCAGAAAACTTTTGTGATTCGTAAGATTAGATTGTGACCAAACATAATAACTTTTGTTTTAGCAATTCAAAGGGTTTTGAAGACTGAACGTGGAAAAAAAGCAAGCGCACCGAGTTTATGCCGCTAGTGTCACACGCTTTGATTTCTTATTCAAGTCGGTTCGTTGCTACAAAATCTGTCAAATATTTGTATGTAAATAGTATAGCTCGATAAGAAATTGGATTGTAAAAGGACGAGAAAAATTAATGAAGAATTTAGTTCTAACTGTAGCGCAGAAACATGTACGATGACAAACCAAGATGAGGTTTCGAGAGAACTGAACTGTTTGGAGTCATCCGTGTGACGAAGATGGAACGATGAACTGTATGAGCTCTTCGGCGGCATGCATATAGTTAAGCGCTTAAAAATTCAACTAATACGCAGGTTCGGCCATATCGTACATATGGAAGACGATGCTCCAGTGAAAAGCTCCTTCAATTCGAGACCTATGGGTGGACAACGGAAGCAAGGCGACCACATATTAACAATAGAGGACCAGTCTGCACTCTGACTTTTTGGAAATAAAACGTGGTGGCACGGAATCAGATCTCTTAGTTATTCTGGTTCCTTGAGAGAATAGAGCCGCTGTTCGTAGCCTAATTCGTCCAAAATTGGCCACTGTTTTGAGAAATTTTAAATAGAATTTTGTCTGAAGGAATCTACGGTTATTGACTGCATGTTTGTAAATTTCCTTTACTAAAGCAGCGAATATGATTAGATACTTAACGGATATTTCAGGTACACTGTCCCACAGACTTACTAAACTGGAAGAACTTAAGGCAATTTTTTTTTAATATAGTTAGTATTTTGATAGATCCATAGCTGTGTATTTTAATATATTATCATAGTCACGTACAACGCCATTATAACACGTATACGGATCTCTGTATTTCTTCACTACACTATTACAGTATCTTACTAAAACAAAAGCTGAGCTTCGTCTTGTGGGTGTGCTTCTGTGTCCATAATAACTCGAAAACACTTAACTCCAAGAATGCATAGGTTCTCAGTTTATCAAGTCAAAGCAAAGTTATTGTTGCTCATCAACTATGCACTTGTTTGTGTACTCCAATGGCTCGCTCTATTTTATAAACAAATAACTAAAGTTGCAACACACATACGCAATATATATTTGTATGTGTGTGTGTGTGCAGTATCATATCAAGTGTGTGTAAATATTTTGTTTCATCGAAATGCATAACACTGTGTATGTGAGTAAATAAGTAAAAATGCCACGGTGAGTCAAGCGGCAAATTGGCTAAAGCGACAACACAAGTGTGGCCAAAGGCGCAAGCAAGTGAATATATAGTGCTGCGACTGCCTTAGTAAGAGCGACAGCAGGGTGAACAGCGAAAATATTGCAGCAGTTGCAGTCAAACGAACTGTAAAAGATACGAGTCTTCTCACATTTTTGACTACTTTGTAGACAACGAAGTTTTCAACTTACTGGCTTTTACGCTAAATTTCTGCAGCAGCGCATCCGTAGCTACTTAGTAGGGTTGCCAGTTTTGGGAGAATTGTGTATGTTGTGGAAAACTTATAAAAACACTCCCAGAACTGAGCTGAGAGGTCAGTTTTGATTTTCGTAGCAGTGAGATGACCAGACCCTCAACATGTCCTCCTCAAGTCCTGTGAGCGCTGTCACTGCAGCTAAGAAAAAATCTAAAGATTTCGAAAAAAGTTTATGATATTTTATGATATTTAATTTTAGATCAGTATTATTGAGACCACAAGTTTTATATGCAAATAAATAATAAGTACAGTATATTCCAATTACATTATGACGATCTCATATCTTTATAGGCGCGACAGCTGTGACATTTTAGTAGAAAAATTAAAATGGCTTCCTATTCTGCAGCCAACTTCTGTTCACTCTGTTGTACTTATATAATATTTCATATCTCAAACTTTATGAAAATACGATTTTCGACCAAGATGGCAACTCTGGTCGCATGAAAATGTCAAGCACTAGTAGCAGTGCATAAATATGTTTGTGTGAATTATTATTTCTGTATATGCATGACGGTATGTATGCCTGTTTGTATTGGCGTTTACAACCGAAGACTATTTTGCATCTTTACGCCATCAACAACATCAACAGTAGCGCAATAACAGCGGTAACAACAACATTAGCACAAACAACCATCGCCACTGCACACAAGCATTCAATGCAATTCACTGAGCCGAAAAAGTTTTCGCAAACTTATTCTATCGCTTTTGTGGCGAGACTATTACAACACAATTCTGCCAGCGATCTTGTTGTTATTCTCCACATTCCATTTCCTCTTAAAAATCTCTAGCAGGAATATGCACAAAAAAAAGAAAACACCAGCTTGTTAAGCAATTCTGTTCATAAATCAAGAAAGTATGTAGAGGCACCAGCACACATACAAACAAACAAATAAATATGGTTGTGTATTTTTGGAACTACACTATTTTATATTTTGTATACATATAATACATATTTAGCTAAGTATAAATACAGCAACAAATATAAGTATACTCCTATAAATGCATGTAGTTTGAATGAACTCGCTTTAGAATCTTTCCACAGCAAGTTTTGGCAGTGAAATGCTTTTTTCGCGTTTACCGTCACTTATTTATTTCGCGTAGTTTTTTCCTTCAGTTAACTAAGTTGTTTGAGTTTTCTTCCGATTACAGATTTCTCAGATTTAACAATTTCACTATGCTAAAATTAAATAGTATCTTCAACATATTGTCGGTAGTCAGGTGAGATTTATGGCTGACTTGTAGCTTTAATCTTTCATTCTGCTTGTGGATGTGGGTGAAATGCAATGCAATAAAATTCTACGATTTCTGCAATTTATGACTGAGGTGTACACGTAGTGGTAAAGAGCTGAATTTTTTAATAATTCAATAAAAAAACGTGTATCTTTGGGTAAAGACTTTTCTAACAAATTTTATTTTTTAATGGAACACGAAAATTTCTCGAACAACCACGATCAGAAAGTTTCACCAATTTATTCAATTAAGTGATTCAGATCAATTTTGCCGTCGTGAAACAGCTCATCAACGAATGTAACTCACAAATCCGTTATATTGCCTAGAATGGTACCACACAAGATGTGGATCTTTTCTACCACATCTCTGATGGTCAACTTAGAATTTAGTTATAACTTGTTTAATATCTGAATGTTATTCCAAAGATCAGAAAGTCACCTTGCTCACTGTTAACATTTTTATATTAATTCATCAAATCTTCAAATCAAGACCCTACTAATGTTCATAACTAATATCCTCCATGGATATAGTGGTAGATATAAGGATGAGCTAGTAGCACTCTCGTTGGAACTTACTGAATGGGTGCATCATAAGTTTTGATATGGTTTCGAGGAAATTTTGGAAGCTCTCATCGCACCATTCTTCGCACCAAGAACATAAAATTCACTTTTCCCATTTGAATAGCAGTGGTAGTGTCGCTTTAAAGCCAATAATTTGACATCAACTTTCCAAACTTTCATAAATTTATATATTATAAAGTAAAGGAATATGATGGAGTTCAAAATTGAGTTACATGGGAAGTTGTCGTGGTTGTGAACCGATTTCATCCATTTTCCACACGTGTCATCAGGGTGTCAATAAAGTATTATATACCGAATTTCATTCGAATCGGTCGAGTAGTTCCTGAGATATAGTTTTTGACCCATAAGTGGGCGATGCCACGCCCATTTTCCATTTTGTAAAAAAATCTGAGTGCAACGTCCTTCTGCATTTCTTCTGTAAAATTAAGTATTTCTGACATTTTCGTTAAGATAACCCACTTTTAGAAATTTTCAACCTAACCTTTGTATGGGAGGTGGGCGTGATTATTATCCAATTTCAACTATTTTCATGGTGTGTGGTGGGGTACGTAAGAGAAACGACTGCAGAAAGTTTGGTTTATATAGCTTTATTGGTTTGCGAGATATATACAAATAACCGATTTGGGGGCGGGGCCACGCCCACTTCCCCAAAAAATTACATCCAAATATGCCCCTTCATAGTGCGATCCTTTGTTCCAAATTTACGGCTTAGTTATGACACTTTATGTGTTTTAGGTTTTCGACATTTTGTGGGCGTGACAGTGGTCCGATTTTTCCCATTTCGAAAGCAATCCTCTCAAGGTCCCAAGGAACATGTGTTCCAAGTTTCATCAAGATATCTCAATTTTTACTCAAGTTATCTGTTACACGGAGGGACGGACGGACAGACAGACATTCGGATTTTGACTCGTCTCGTCACCCTGATAATTTTGATATATATAACCATATATCTCACTCGTTTAGTTTTATGACTAACAAACAACCGTTAGGTGAACAAAACTATAATAATAAAAACAATAATACTCTCTTAGCAACTTTTGTTGCGAGAGTATAAAAACAGATTAGGAGATGATAATTTCTTGTAATGCTGAACATAAAATTTTCTGGGTGTTGGCAAGCATTAGATCAAAATAACTTTAGACGTAATACGACTAGTTTCAGTGAGATACCTAATATACGAATTAGTACTTAAAATTCTGTTGGAAGGTATATATATCTATAATTTAGATTTTATGCTGAATTTACATTACTAATCCTAAATATTGTTGCAATGTTAGGATATATCTTATACGCAGCCTATTATACAATGTAAACTCAAGAGCAACAGAAATCACTATACGGAGTATATTTTGATATGAGAACTGCCTATGAAAACCATGTACCTCTTACCTTTTGTTAATAAGTCTCATACTATACGGAATATACGATAAAAAAGTCAACCAGAAGTCGATAGCCGGATATTTTCTCTTTTTTTACCTTAATCCAATATGTAAGAAAAAATACAAGCCCAGAGTCGTATGTTCTGATATTAAAAATCGTGATCTTTGGGTTTTATGTGGGATTTGAAATACATATTAGGTCTAATGCAGGTCCTTAGAGTAAATTTTAAATGAAACATTTTGTAAGTAGCGTATTAAACAAGTCATTTTGGGAATGCACCATGTTTAATAATCCGCAGTTACCATAGAGCGCACGTTTAAATGCATACCATTCTGCTTCAATATTTAATTTTAAACAAACGCGTGCGCTTTCGTTTGTTTAATCCGTTAGGAATAAATGTTTTAATTTCAACACACACTAGAACTTAATTTTCCAGAGAGTATTAAACAAACGTTTGGTCAGCCGTACGTAAATCAACCTTTCACTTAATTTTGCACACGAAAATCCCACTGCCATATAAATAGAGACCCACCACTTCGGGCACTAAGCGCCAATAAAATGAAGTTAGTAATAACAACAGTTAAAAATTAACTATCGACAAAGAACATTTAAAGCGTTAAATGCACTACACATTTATAATCAGCGGCCGCCCTGCAAGTGCTGCGCATGAGACGCCGCCATCAGTATGCTGCACGACCAGCAGGCGGTGCAACAGCAGTAGTTTATTGCGCCAAGCTTAATTAGAATTTGAATCGGGCGAATGGCAGGCGGGTGGAAGCTGCAGTAGTGAGCAGCCGAAGCGGTGAGAACGAACAACTGCGAAATTTCATGGACAGTTTGGTTGCGGCGCTGGCGACGATGCGTCAGGAGGCAATTATTAAAATACGGAATTGAAATTTAAAATACGAAATGAATGCGCGTGCAACAGCATAAATTGCTGACCGACACAATGGACAAAGCGCACAAACAACGCGTACGGCGAGCAGTGCGCTGTGTCAATGCAATTGAAGGTGGTTGTAGGCGACGGGCGACGGGCGACGGCGCCGGGCGTCGGGTGTCGGGTGTCGGCGAGTGGCCAACACGCGGACGGCCGGGCGTGTGTTTGGCGGTTAGCGGTTCGCCAGGCAGCCGCAGTGGAAAGTGGTTGCGGCGCCGCTGGTGTTAGTGATGTCATTTTGTCGTTTGCCTTTCCCCCCCGTGCACTCCAGCTATCTTGTTGTTATTGTTCGGCGCTACCCGGCGCTCTTATTTGTTTTTACTTCATTCTAAAGTTCTGTTTTTTTTTGCTAGCTCTACTGTTTCAGTCAGGAAAATAAACGCAAAATGCACGTAATGTGCGCTTAAGTGGCAATTTAGCGCTCACAAATGCCGTTTTGCACTTGACCACATTGAATGCGGAGCTCAGTGTCACCGCTAGCCCCAACGCGCCCGCCACGCATTCGTGCACTCTCAGTGTCGTTTGGCCCGCGCCATTCACTCTCACTTTGTCCTCTTGCGCTGCGCTGCAGCATTTCTAAAGTACTCGCGTATGCAGCCACAACATGGGAGGTGTTCGCTCGCAGTGGTTTTGCATTTAAATTACAGCTGTTGTTAGTAATTTCTTTTTTTTTCACATTTTTTTAAATTAGGCTCTAGCAGCCATTAGCGGTGTTGGCAACGTAAACAACAATATCATATTGAAATTTTCCCATTATACCTAAGTCGGAAAATTAATTAATGCCGCTAGTTTCCTACTCGTAATTGAGAAAACAAGTAAAAGAGGGTTATGTATGGACGGAATGTACCGTTAGTTACTCTCTCGTAAATTGAAATAATGTAAAGAGTGTAATATATTAATTGTGATCACTGCAGTCATTTTTAATTTGGGTTTGGAAACAAATATTCATAACATTACTATTGTCAGATAATAGTATGATACTAATATATTTTTCACGGTGACCGATATATTTCACGATGTGCGATAAGCTTGATTCGATGGATGGAGCAATTCTTAACCAGAGTTCTTAGAGAGTTAGACTTTGAATGTCCAGCCACTATGCTAATGTGTTCATCTAAAATCTTGATTGATGATATATTCCACCGGAGATATATAATTTATTATATTCAATATATATATGAGAGTTAGCGGAGGGTATCAAATGAATTTAAATGTATAGCATCTTATAAATATAATAAGAAAGCAATGATTAAGTTCGGTAGCAACCGAAAACTTTATGCTTTCACTATTTATTTGTTTAACGTTATTAAGATAAAATAGAATTCTTCCCGTATATCGACATAAAATCTACTAGATTAATGAGAACAATAATATTTCGTATATGAGGTAATTCCTGGACCAATTTCACTAATTTTCAACAGCAAGCTATATTATATTAAATTCAATACGATCCCTTAGTTTTGTTAAAAACTCACATATTAACCGATATAAACGGTATAAAGTCACCGGATGTTTGAAAATCCTAATATTGAGTATATGGGAGCTAGTGGAAGTTAAGACACGATTTCACCCATATTTGGTAATGAGACACACTACTAGAAGAAATAGAACTTCTCTGAATAACATTAAACTATCTGAAAGATTTACCGATATTTCAGGTAAAAAAAAATCCTCATCTCTTAAGGACATCGGTTTGACTCTCAAAAAGTAACTACCTTAAAATTAGCCCAACGCGAGACAAATACATCATAAAAGGGGTATCTTCACAAAAAAACTTTATCCGATAACGGGTTCCACCAAAGATCACCACACAAGGAGCTACTTATTATTTCCCAAGATTCAAACAGATCCGAGAATAAGTGAACATATTTGAGGATTTTTGAAGCTAATTATCACAAAAAAAATATTTTTATTACTTTGTTACTGAGTGTAGACTTTCGTCAATTATTGAGTTTTTCTTTAAGAACTTTTTTAATATTATATATTTAAAACAAGTAAGGAAAGGCTAAGTTCGGGTGCAACCGAACATTTTATACTCTTGCAATTTCTTGCAATATTTTTATTAAGATAACACAAAATTTGACCCATATATGTATTCGGCATAAACAATAACGAAAATCATTATATATGGTATATAGGCTGAGGTAATTAATCAACCGATTTCACTCATTTGCACCACCAAGATACAATATATCTCAGATTATATGCTCCCTTAATTTGGCTAAAATATTTCGCTTATTAGCCGAAATTTGTTATGACCCGATTTTAACAATTTTTGGTACAGAAACACACTATTAGAAGAAAAAGATTTCCTGTGAATGAAATTAAGATATCTTAAGGATTTACCGTTATTTTCGGTGAAAAATTAGCCTCAGGCACTGAGTTCTTCATATTCGATATCCGGGGGATTGAAAAGTTATAGTCCAATTTCGACAATTTTTTCACAAGTGATGCCGCAGATCATATACAGTATTTGTCATTGGTTCCTTATGTATATATTATATACATACATATATATAAGTGAAGGAATGATATGGAATTCAAAATTGAGTTATATCGGTTGTAACCGATTTCATCCATTTTTCACACGTGTCATTAGGGTATCAAGAAAATATTATATACCGAATTTCATTGAAATCGGTCGAGTAGTTCCTGAGATATGGTTTTGACCCATAAGTGGGCGATACCACGCCCATTTTCAATTTTGTAAAAAACTTTTAGAGACAGCTTCCTTCTGCTATTTCTACTGTAAAATTATATGTTTCTGATTCTTTATTCTAAATTTTACTTTTATAACTTTATTTATGACTTAGTTATTGACACTTTAGTGTTTTCGGTTTTCGCCATTTTGTGGGCGTGGCATCCGATTTTGCCCATTTTTGAAAGCAACCCTCTCACGATCCCAAGGAACACGTGTGCCAAGTTTCGTCAAGATATCTCAGTTTCTACTCAAGTTATCCGTTGCACGGACCGTCGGACAGACAGACATTTGGATTTTGACTCGTCTCGTCACCCTGCTCATTTCGATATATATAACCCGATATCTAACTCGTTTAGTTTTATGACTAGATAGATGGTATTTTTTGTTTCTTGTGGTTAGAAAGAAGATTAGAATGAAACTGTATCAACACATTTTTCTAATGATCTTTTCTTACATTCACACCAACGAAAACAGGGTATGTATGTAGACATATGTCGGGCACTGTACATGTTTTCCAATTATGCAAGGATTCTCCAAAAAACTGAAATTTTTTATCGAACACAAATATGATCGGGAAGTGGTCGTTACTTACCGAGACATAATTGCTAAGAATAATTTTAATCATAACATTCTTTACAAGGACTAATTACATACAAATATTTTCGAAGCTTAGAGCTTTTATGTATAATTGTGTAATTCCAATTAATTCAGATCTATGACTAATCCTCTCATGATATTGTATTTGTTGATAACGCCTCTGTAATGCGGCAGTCATAAAAAGCTCTAGTAGGCATTCTTTGTCATGCCAAAAGAAGCAATTAATCCAACATTTTCTCATCTCTTTTCTATTTTTTTACAATTCGCATTGAAACTTATAGTAAAACCCCTATAAAAATATACTTCCTCTACAAAAACAAAAATATTTTCTGCAATTTCGTTCGAAGTGCATTTCACAGTTCACGAATGGCATAAAAACTATGTTATCCACAAATAGCTTCACCCAAAGGATATTAACAGCACAGTTAAAAGAAATACATGTGAAAAGCAGCCATTTAACTACCGATTTTTCGAGGCATTCACACTAGCCACTACATAGTATTAATATACGGTGATACGATGATATCCAAGTACATATACATATGTATGTATGTATGTTTGTCTGAGAGAGCATGTCGAAAATAAATGAACACACCAATCTGTTTTGCGTAAATAGTCATGTGTGTGCATCGCACCACTGTTGCATGTTGTTTAATATCGCAATGATACGGTAAAAACAAGCCACAACAGCAAATCAGCTATGTGCAAGTGGCAGCCAGCATGCACATACACAAAGCCACATAAAAAGGCATGAATGACTCAATTTTCGGTGCTGCAACTTTCGTCTTTCAACAATTGCGATCGCACGCTGATGCGGTGCTGCAGCCGCCAATGGACCAATGAGTCTGTTGTTGCTGCCGCTGGTGGCGCTACATATTGCACCACATGTGGCGCTTGTACGCGCTGGCACATAAAAACATTCATACAAAACAATAAATTGTTTTCGGTTGGCGCAAGCCTCTTAATTTTTTAAAGTAAACTGAAGCGTTGGTGCACTAACTGCAGCTTAAATTTTTTTATGAATTCTCGAAATGCAATAAAAACGTGGTGGTGATTATAAAAAAAGTGTTTTTGTAAATGTTTTAATGCTGTTGAGCTTATTTTATCTGTCATTTGACCATGCAAACTATGCCCGCGTTTATTTGTACAAACACATATACATATGTATGTGTGTAATGCGTGGGCTCGTGAAATACAGGCGCACAATAAAAGAATGGTATCGGCATAAACAAATGTTACAAGTCACAAATACAAACTGGCCCAATTAAGAAGTAAATTCAAATGTGTGGGTTGGCGCCCATAAAACGATTACTCAAAACAGAAAAAAAACAAATTTTTTTATCACTCCAAAGGTGTTTTTTAACATTACTCTATGGAAATAAGCACATACGCATATTTTTAAAAGCTTTTAAAAGTCAAAATGTTGCAAGTGTAAACATAAAAACACAGCTGCATACCTATATCGAAATATATTTACATATACATACATATGTGTTCATTAGCAATATTTTGAAACAGTTAATTGGCTTTTATAGTAACTGAAAACATTGTGGACAAAACTTAGCTTAATTGTATTTAATGATTAGGTAATCATTCTCGCGGTTATAACCGCGTAAGCGGTGTCTACGCCAGTCAAGAATCATATAATGAAAATTATATAAAATATAGATCAGAGTTTTATATAATAATCGGTAAGAGAATTTTTATACTCTCGCAACAAAGTTGCTAAAGAGAGTATTGTCACCAAGAAATAAAAGGCTTAGGTATGTGGTTATATATATCAAAATGATCAGGATGACGAGTTCGTCTGCCCATGCAAGGGATAACTTGAGTAAAAATTGAGATATCTTAATGAAACTTGGTACACATATTCCTTGGCACTCTGAAGCGGTTGGTATTGAAAATGGGTGAAATCGGTCCACAGCCACGCCCACAAAATGGCAAAAAGCGAAAACCTATAAAGTGTCATCATAACTAAGCCCTAAATAGGAAGTAAAATTTGGTACCGAGCATCACATTAGGGAGGGGCATATTTGGGTGTAATTTCTTTGGGGAAGTGGTGGCGGCACCTCCCCCTACTAAGTTTTTTGTACATATCTCGTAAACTACTTGAGCTATATCAAACAAACTTTATAGAATCGTTTATTTCAGGTTCTACCTTATACATTCCAAAAATGGAGGAAATCGGATTACAACCACGCCCTCCTCCCATACAAAGGTTATGTTGAAAAATGCTTTAATTCAGTAAAAGAAGAAGGTACAGAAGGGCTCCACCCAAATTGGTATATATAATTTGAAGTGGGTGTGGCTCCGCCGACTTATGGGTCAAAAACCATACCTCCGAAACTACTCGACCAATATCAATAAAATTTGGTTTGTAATATTTTCCTTGCATCCCAATCATATGTTGTGAAAATAGGTCAAATCAGTTCTCAACCACGCCTACTTCCTATATACCAGAACTATGAAGTTGATCTGATTAGTTTACTTAAAAATATGTAAAGTAAGCACTAGTGAAGATATCGTAACAGAACTTAACATAAATACTGCATTTATAGTGTGGCAGCCCCTTTCTTAAAATCGACAAAATCGGACCATAGGTTTTAAGGCCATATACATCGAACATGAGGACCTCGGTGCTTCTAACCTAATATTAGGGTTTCCAACTTTCAATGGACTTTATACCATATATATGACGAATATGTGGGGCAAATTGTCTATTATATAATATTAATAAAATTAAATAAATAAATTGCGAGAGTATAGAACGTTCGGTCACAACCGAACTTAGCCCTTCCAAGAAATTATTTTACCTTTGTTTTTGCAATATTTATGAATTGCTTTTTTTCAATATTTTTACTGTAAAGATTAACACTTGACGTGAAGGAAATAATAATAATATATTTTAGTTGAATGTAAATCAAACACAATTTTTTTTCTTAACTGAAAATTAGTACAATGGATGATTCTATTTTATTGTCCGTAACTGTAAATATAAGGATCGAAACACATCACCTTTTTGTCGATTTTAAAGCTGCTTTCGACAGCACGAAAAGTAGTTGCCTTTATGCCGCGATGTCTGAATTTGGTATCCCCGCAAAACTAATACGGTTGTGTAAGCTGACGTTGAGCAACACCAAAAGCTCCGTCAGGATCGGGAAGGACCTCTCCGAGCCGTTCGATACCAGACGAGGTTTCAGACAAGGTGACTCACAATCGTGCGACTTCTTTAACTTGATGCTGGAAAAAATTATAAGAGCTGCAGAACTAAATAGAGAAGGTACAATATTCTACAAGAGTGTACAGCTACTGGCGTACGCCGAAGATATCGATATCATTGGAAACAACACCCGCGCCGTTAGTTCTGCTTTTTCCAGACTGGATAAGGAAGCGAAGCGTATGGGTCTGGTGGTGAACGAGGACAAGACGAAATATCTCCTGTCATCAAACAAACAGTCAGCGCATTCGCGTCTTGGCTCCCACGTCACTGTTGACAGTCATAACTTTGAAGTTGTAGATAAGTTCGTCTACCTGGGAACCAGCACTAACAGCAATAACAATGTCAGCCTGGAAATCCAACGCAGAATCACTCTTGCCAACAGGTGCTACTATGGACTAAGTAGACAATTGAAAAGTAAAGTCCTCTCTCGACGAACAAAAACCAAACTCTACAAGTCCCTCATCATTCACGTCCTACTTTACGGTGCAGAAGCGTGGACGATGTCAACATCCGATGAGATGACACTAGGAGTTTTCGAGAGAAAGCTTTTTGCGGAAGATTTATGGTCCCTTAAACATTGGCAACGGCGAATACCGCAGACGATGGAACGATGAGCTGTATGTGTTATTCGACGACATAGACATAGTCCAGCGAATAAAAAGACAGCAGCTACGCTGGCTAGGTCATGTTGTTCGAATGGATGAAAGTGCTCCAGCTCTGAAAATATTCGATGCAGTACCCGCTGGTGGAAGCCGAGGAAGAGGAAGACCTCCACTCCGATGGAAGGACCAGGTGGAGAGGGACCTGGCTTCGCTTGGTATAACCAATTGGCGCCAAACTGCCAGAAGGAGGGATACGTGGCGCGCTGTTTTGGACTCGGCTATAACCGCGTAAGCGGTGTCTACGCCAGTCAAGAAGAAGAAGAACTGTAAATATATGCCTACACTTAAGACTCGATTATTGATTAAATCAGCCTTATTTAATATTAATAGCTGCTTTGTATATGAAAACTCTTCCCTCATAATCATAATACTTTATGTTTTATAGAACTTTTTAATATTTCAACAAATTTCGCTGAACTTTCTCAAATGCTCGGACAGATTCAATGTCCGGCTGCAATGACATTAAATTATATAATATTTTATAGAAGAAAGCTTACGGCAGTTCAGCTGCGGCAAAGTGCTCTCCTGCAGCAGTACCGCAGCTAAAAATCATTCATGAGCGCGTTGTTGATAAAAGTCTGCAAAAGACAAAAAACATGAAAAATATTAATGCAAACATTTAAAGGAATGTACAATACGTACGTATATGAAAAGAACAAAGATAAACGCTTAAGGCTAATAAATTAAAAGTGAGTGGCGCAGAGTGTCGTACGGATTAAGAAATGGAAAATAAAAAACAACAGCGACTAAAGTAAAAACCACAACAAAATAATCACAACAGCGACCCACACATAAACGCACACATATATATATATACATATGTATGTATATATGTATATTGAAGTATATAGCAAGCAAAGCGAGCGCAAAATGCACACAAAAGCAGAATGAGTGGCTGCCGGGCTGCTGCTGAACGGGACGCCTTGCTGTGCTCACCCCAATCAAAGTAACACTTTGGCAGTGTCCAACAACAACAAGAAAAAAATAACAGCGAAAGCACCAATGGCTATAGCAACTGTAACAACAAAAGTACTGACATGAGCTGCAAAGATACACAAACCATAGCACACATACATATGTATACATATAAACTCCACACCCGCCTCCACTATGGCGAACGCTGCCGGCAGCCCAGCTGATGTACACAAACACACATGCATACAGTTGTATACGCCCACACTGATAATGACAGTCACTACAGTTTAGTGTTTGCACTAAAGACACACACACACACGAACTCATTGATATGTAGGTGCGTTGAAAGTGAATTGCAGAATGAAAAGTAAAAGGCAGCACAGCAACTACATAGAAAAAGCATACTTGCACCAAAGCAAAGCAACTTAAACTCTCCACTCTCACAAGTTACAGTGACACAGAGTACGACCGACACATGGACAAACATTTACTTCTATGCAGACGCTTAAATACTCGCTCGCAGTATTGCTCCCTCCGGCGCAGCGGCGGGCTAAAAGTCATCCACAATGATTTACGACTTCGGTTGACTCAAGTAGGCACAACCGAAAATAAGTCAACGACTAAGAAAAAACAGACCTGCGAAGATACCACAAAAAACTCAAAAAGGGATAATTTTTTGCCGTCGGTTTTTATAGCCATTTTAACGAAGTGTCTCGGGGATTAAGAAGCGAGTAAGATGCCTACAACTACTGGCGCTTACACATACTCACATGTACTCCTATATAAGTACATAGATACCCTGCTAGCCAGGCCTAACCACTTTCCCCTCATGTTTCTTCAATTACTAACACCAACGCACACGTTTGGGTTGTTTTGTTTTTGTATTCGTACGTGTGAGGGGAATAGTGGTTAAAAAACTCACAAGCAGCTATGCTGGCCTGTGGCAAACTCACCACATTTTTTACCACTTTTGTGGGTTTAAAAAACTTCGGTTTAACCAGCTTTTTCACCACCTTTGGCTGGCAGGGTAAATCATATACATACCATACATATGTATATGTTTTGGGTTATGAGCTCCTTTTGTTCGAACTGCTAATGTCAGTTGATTAGTTCGTAGACATCAAGCTGAGTTCATATTTCTGTACCGGTCTGTGGCATACTATACATAGTTTATTAGCATTTAATTAAATGCTATAAATCAATATATGTACATTAGACAAGTTGCAACAGTTGAAGTAGTTTTGGCTGTTAATATATCCACTGCCCATCAAGGCATAGATTCTCATTTATTTACTAGTATTATAATGCTGTTGAAATTGGATGAGTCCAATAGCTTAATTTTAAATTCTGAAGCAGCTAATAAGCGAAATTGTTTAACGCCCTTTACTTCGTCTTCGTCAACTATCCAAACCATATGCATTGAAATATTCCAGACCTTGAACAATTTAAACAAGTTTACTCTCTTTCAGAAGACTTTTCGTAGAAAATAAATATGTAATAGTAAATGACACAAACTGATCTTCCTGTTCTTAATTAAGCTGGGAATTTTCTTAACAGCGGTCATTGATTTGCCTTTTCTCAATTCGTTGCCTTTGTATGTAGAGTTCTTTTGTTACAAAAAAATTTACAAGAAAGTTGAGTTGTATACAAGGAAGCCCCAAGAAAGATTTGAATACAAAAAAGTATGGAGAAATCACTTTAATGTGGTATTACAGGTTTTTTAATCAGTTTTTCTTTTACATACTTGAATTGAAGACAGTAAATGTTAGAAAGTGTTGAGATTATTCCATCTTGTCCTCCTCCATGCAGCATCTACAGCTATCATCCTGTAAGATTTTAAAGCTTAAAGCGTGGTTCCCGATGGAACAATGGTCAGTAAGAATCCCTACTAAGGAGAAGTGAACTTTACTGATATGTCCAATAGTAGATCGCAATGTGACAACGGTGATCCTACATGTTTCCATGGTACTAAAAGTAGACTTACGTTTCTGACTTTGCAAGTTCTTCAGCCTTACAATTTCCCGCGATTCCGCTGTGGCCTGGAACCCAGTCCAATTTAATCTAAAAGTATAACAATGTCGCTGATAGTGAATATAAGCATTCCTTAACCAACCTTGTGCTCATAGTCAGTGAAATCAAGCTAGTATCGGCGCTAGTGACATAGTGGATCGTCACCTCCGTAAGGATTGCTGCTCTTCAAAACAATATATCCGCCACTGACATTTGAAAAAGGCTACAACCAACGAAAATATATTATACCTATATATGATATATGCATTTACGGTGGATTTGCATAATCTAATGTTCGTATTTAAAATGCAGATCTGCCTTTCTAATATATTCTCTTAACCATATTTCATAACCTTGACTTTCAAAGTCATGGGTCAGTAAATAGTAAAAAGGTCCCGTGCATAGCGGAAAATAAATATTTTGAAGAACACTTAAAATTTGCGCTTAAGATTTCATACAAGTAGCAGTACTTTTGCTTTCATAAAACCAAAGCAGAGTGCATTAGAGTGGGTGCGACTTCCATTAAATATTTGTCTGACTGAAATATAAAAACTTAAAAGATCTTACTGTCAGAAATTGGCTGAGCTGTAAGACAATGAATTACATTTAAATCTGATAATACAAATTTTGCTCTCAAATAATAATAACGATGAAGCAAAATACATATTTTAATAAGCAGTTAAAGTAATAAGCATTTACTGATATTCAAATTAAACCCAACTAATGTTCACATATGTCTTATCCTCACTGCGAATATTTCATACACCTGTGTATGCACTTATATTTATATATATTCTCCCATACACATGGAACACTTTTCACACTCAGCCAGCAACAGTTGATGGATCGCGCGCTGCGGTTGGACACCCAATGAAAGTGACAACTTTAAAAATTCCGTCTAATTACTTAGCACATTTCAACAACTGACATTTATCTTAATTTTGTCTTTCAACGATGCTTGCGACAAGCAGGAAATTTGTTGTTGTCATGTTTATGTGTGACATTGGTGTGAGTAGCTCATGACTTGCTGATGCTTTACTCATTAAGAATGCCATAAAATGGCGTGATGGTGTGAGTGCTGCTGAGTTGGAATGGACGCACAGAGATTCTGAGGAGAATGTTGAGGAGGTCGTTTGTCTGGAGGGCACGTAAGTAAGCCTAACGTCACACACTTCGTTTATATAATGCAGGTTAGTTAGGCATAGATGTATGTATGTGTGCAACTGGTTACAGTGTTGTGCAAAATATAAGCAATTGGATATGAGAAGTTAAATATTTTAAAAGTTTGTGAATTTGGTGTAAATTAAAAAATCTCAAAAAAATCTACCAGCAGCTTTGAACATAACTGTTATTTCAATATTTTATCGAACTTTATACTTTAATTAGTTGTTCATAACTAAGGCTAAGAACTTTTCAAGGGTTCTCATACGAATAGTCTATCAATCAAGTATATAACTGTGAAAAGTTCTCTAGCGGATGAAAATGTTTTTTTGTTCGATTTTGATCTATCCGAAAGTTCACATATTTAGTAGAGTGGTCAGTAAATTTGTATAAAATAACGCGAAAAGCTCTACAGCTTAAGGGACTTGTTCAACAAATATAAACTTTTTAAAATAACATAAGGGGTTCAAAAATAATATACAACAATATACATGTTTTAAAGTTGTGCTATCAATCATGGAGTAAGGAACATGATTTAGAAACCATTTCGTTTTATTCTTCGGTAATTTTTAAATAGGGATTTATGACAGAAAACAATAAAAATTAGTTGGTTAGTTAAATTGAATCGAATTTAAGAAAAGAGGACTTTATTTCAATCGCTAAGTGACTTTACTTATATTTGCTGATTATGTATATAAAAGTCTACAACTGACACTTGATTCTATAACCGTCTATAATGGAACCCCACGTCATCCAGCACAACTGATTTCCTAACAAATGCACTAAGACTGAAATTATCTGACACTCGGCTAGAACTTATTTAGAACTATTCGTACGCTGAGCCGTTGATAACATGAAGTCTCTTTCGATCTACCGCAGTACTAGGTAACAGGACTGGGCTCCATCTCAAGTGAATTTTTTCCAAAGTAATCTTTACTTCTCCTTCTTATATAAATAACTGTGGAAAAGGAAAAACCTGCATGTATGTTGCATTTCATGATAAAAGTATATGAGTTCTTCGTCTAAAGAAAAAACAATTTCGAAAACTTTTCGCTGTTCCAGCATAAAATATGCCAACAAATTGATTTTAATTTTTTTTCTGTTCTTAATTCTACTTCTCCTTTTAAACTGTTTGAAAGACGGAGACAAACTGTGCATCTTCAATGACAACCTGATTGATGATGTGCAATAAAATGTGTCGTTTGGTTGGCCCGTAACGCTTCATAAATTTGCTAAAATGCGCATATGGCAAGCTAAAAATAATTGGATCAAACCCTTAGCACACAAATTATGCACACAACGTACATATGTATGCATATTTATAACAACTTTGTGACATAATTGAAACCATCTGCTCTCGGCGTCAAAATTTCGATTGTTCAGAATGAGTTTAAATGGTGTTTAAAGTTTATACTTAAGTGTGCGACTAAAAATAGTTTATTATGTATTTATTCAGCTTTTAATATCGTTATTATTCGCCTATTGATTTCAAGTCCAACAGTTGGATGTTGGATACATTTCGAGATATTCATAGCATTTTTTTTTAATTTAAAAAAATTAGTGTTTATGCAAGATATACACACGGGTAAATACCTGTTAAAATACATATTTTGGTTACCCCTGATCTATGCCCTTACAGTGAAGAGTGGACCACATAAATAAACCAAAACTTGAAAGGAGAAACACTTATTGCAGCACGTGCAAAAGTGGCGGGAAATTTATGTGCAATCCAGATTACAACACAAGGTAAAGTGCATCATGCTTGCTTCCCAAGAAATAGCGATAACTCAAAAATAACTTTTCCATTAAGTTAACCAATAATAGTTCAATTAATACATTTTATAGCTTGTGTTAAAATTTATTAAGTAAATAACAAAGCATTATATCAATATCAAAACGTAGCAATCTATTGTGAGAACAAAAGTTTAACAAATAATTTAAGGAGTTTTATACTTGTTTGGAGTTATGCAGCTTTTGCCATCAACCAGCAAATATGTGTATGAAAAAAACTAAGTGGCTTTGTTTGCACTCGCGGTAATATTTAAAGCAAAACAAAGTGAAGAGAATTATAAAGCAGCAATGTAGCGAGTAATTCAGAATGCATTAGGATTATAAGGACATCTGTTGCCTGGCGCAGCGCAAAGTGAGTGCGTGCAACAAGTGCTAAGTGAAATGAAAGCGTATAGAATGGATATAGTGATTTAAGAAAGTAATGAAAATAAGTATTTACATATACTTTTTACTATGTGTACTCTACAGTGACACATCGGACTAAGCAATAACAATTTTACAAATCACTGACTAAAACTGAACTAGCCAGAAAAGAGTCTAACATATTGAAAAGTGCGCAAATCATAAAGTCTTTGATGATAACCTAGGGAGTCTGAAACAAAAAAATCTAAAGCTGTTCCGGGATTTTAACCACAGTGCAGTTACGGCCTACAGTTTTAATTAAACGTTAGGTTTCTAGTTTTAACTATATAACATAAAATGTATTCACAATTGAGCAGATATTCACTATGCGCCAAATCTGGGAGAAGACTCGTGAAAAGAGGATCGACACACACCATCTCTTTGTCGATTTTAAAGGTGCTTTCAACAGCACGAACAGGAGTTGTCTTTATACCGCTATGTAGACGATAGAACGATGAGCTGAACGAGTTATTCGACGACACTGACATAGTTCAGCGATTAAAAAGACAGCAGCTACGCTGGCTAGGTCATGTTGTCCGAATGGACGAAAACACTCCAGCTTTGAAAGTATTCGATGCAGTACCCGCTGGAGGAAACCGAGGTAGGCCTCCACTCCGTTGGAGTGACCAGGTGGAGAGCGACCTGGGTACACCAGGTATCTCCAACTGGCGCCGAACTGCGAGGGAAAGATAGGAGTGGCGCGCTATCATCGATTCGGTCACGCCAATCACATATGTATATACATACATAAAATTTAGTACAGAGGCAACCGACTCTTTTTAAAATTTAATTGTATAGCTTATTTAAATAAAACGCTTTTGGTTTATACTTTAACGCTTAAAATTGACAAACGGACAATACGCCTCATTTTTCAAACCGTGTAGTCCGCTTAGTACATGCACTCACCGATAGATGACGCCACTATCAAAAGAGACATTTATTATTGTGTAGTACATTATGTAGTACATTTTTTTGAAGCCAGGTCCAGGTGAAAGCTGCTCCGACTACTAAGAACTTGGTGCATGAAATTCCCTGCTTGAAAAATACTTCGGTAAAATTTTTACTTAGTTTTGTGGTCGTCGACGAAAAATGGACTTCAGAGACCAAGCAAGAGTCAAAACAATGGATCTAAGCACCTACTACGTGGATTGCGAACACTGTCTTATCGACCGAAAAGGTGATCCTAGTTTAATCAATTAGGCTACGAACAGCCTCCCTCTTCTGACAGAGTACGAATTTGTTTTGTCACCCAACTTGTCCAAGTCAATCGCCGGCAAGAAATTTGAATGAGATCGTCGCCATGAAGGCCTACTTTGTACTCAGTTCATTGAACATTTTATCTATAAACATTTCAGACTATAAAAAAGCTATCGAAGCTTGGTAAACAATACAAAGTAAGTGATTTAAAGAGATTTTCTACGAGAATTGTTGGAATGCACAGAATTTGCTCTTTGTATAGTTTTGGCTTAAATGAAGTTAAGATCAATTTCAATTAATCGCAGATCAAACTTTCTATAATGAAATCGCCTTGGAAACTACACTATGTTAGCTAACACTTTAAGCCGTTATTTATAATTGAATTGTCGTTAAGGTTAACAGATAGTAAATGCGATGACAAAAAACTGACTGAGCAGAACAAATGCATAAATACATATGCAAACAACAATAGCCGTAGCTTAAGAGAAAGCCACCCGCCGCGGCGAGGCGAGGCGTTAAAATGCCCATAAAACTGCATGCAAATGGCCATGAAATCCATGCTTAGTCTAGTGTATGACAGTAAAATGTTGTTTTTGATGTTGTTGGCGGCAAGCAAATACGCCAAACTGCAGATGCAATGCTAAACGGCGTGAAAATGTTTAGTTAGTAGTCCAACAGAGGCAACACATAAAAAAACAAAGACGCACACATAAAAAAAGAACAACAACGATGGTGGGGCAGCAACCGCAACGGTTACCAATTGTTGGCAACAAAAGTCCGTTCGTGCAGTTGTCGTCCGTCCATCCATCCGCTCGCTCGTCCGGTCCGCAAAACAAACAAACAAGCAAACGAAACTATAACGACAAAACAACGGAACTGGCGAAAATTGTTGCGCTATTCTAGCTGGATGTTGTTGTTGGTAAGAATGGAAAGAAATTTCCAACACAAAAATCAAAGCTCACCACAGCCGCAGCAGAGGAAAACTAAGCAGAACGAAGTGATGCGCATGAATTAAAAGAGTTAGCACAGCTGAAATGTTTTTTGTTAAATTCATGTACAGTTACCGATAGCAGAGCGGCGCTTAGCTAAATGTTCGAAACTTTATGCGGCGCTTGTGGGTGTGGTGATAGTTGCAATAGTGATTTAGGTATGACCACAGAAAGGGGTGTCGTCGCTTTCCCAGTTTATTGAAGTATTTAAAGTCATTGGTGGATTTTATTTATGCCAGTTGCTAAAGCTTTTAGCTTAACGTTAAAGTTTCAAGGCAATAAATATCACTATAGTTGGTTCGTTGTTTGGTTTGCTGGTAACAACTTGTGCGGTCGAATAACGGTTTCAAATTTTAGTGACGAAAAACAATTACCAAAATGTTTTGGCTTGTTATGTTAAAGCACTGATAATGGAAAGTCTTTTCATTGTCAATTGAAGACGAACTTACACATCCTCGATACATATCGAGATTTTATGGCACCTTCATAGATGGATCAGTTGCAGGTTCTCTTAATTTCTATAGTATTAGAGATGCCACATCACCTACAGCCTCCTATTACTGTGTCAATATTTACAACATAATTTGTCTCTTTCTTCTCATATTTGTTTATTTAATCGTAGGAATTTTTAAAATATTAATTGCGCAGAAAATAAAATATACTACTTATACTTCTAGTCAAAAATTATTGAAAGCTTAATTGTTTGAGCTTCGAATGAGTTTTTTTGGATATTGTATATATGAATCGGAAAGACTTAATCATTTTCTGAATGTGAATCCGGTTCCTACATGCAGTTACACTCTCATCATTCAGACAATCGTGAATTAAGTTATAAAATTTAAATTAGACATAAACACAGCAAACAGAAGTGTAGGTGTTAATTTTTAGGTTAGGAAAGACCATTAAACAATTTTGTGAATATATCTCATATTATTACTTGGATTATCTCCTTATTTGTGAAACCATTACTTTCAACATTTCATACTAAATATAATGTGAAAATGGACGAACTACGAGGGCTGCTATATATATTTCTGGCCTAATAATGGAAATAGGAATATTTATCAACGAAAATGGTTTTATTGTTTTTCAAAATATTCTCCATCAAGCTTTATACACTTTTGCATGCGCTCAAACCAATTTTCGAAGCACTTTTTTGATCCTTTTTTTGAGCTTTTTTTTGAGCGATTGTCCAATTGTGCGGGATCCAACGAGAACAAATCTTTTTTACGGCCAGGTGTTCATGCAATATCGAATGTATGCTGGTGGGAGAAATGCATAGGCATGCCTCTATGTGAAGGTATGTTACATGACGGTCTTGCCTTATCAGTTCACGTACGGCATCGATGTTTTCTGGCACAACGGCTGTTTTTGGACGATCTTCACGGAATTCGTCTGTGAGCGAGCGTCGGCCACGATTGAATTCGTTGTACCAGTTTTCCACAGTGCTATAGTATGGTGCTTAATAGCCATACAAAGATTTTAGTTCATCGATGCACTCTTGTCGCGATAATCCACGTCGAAAGTTGTGAAAAATGATCGCACGAAAATGTTCATGAGTTAATTGCATTTTTTGGCCGAGATGAATTTTTTAATTCCCTGTAAATAAAACAATTCACGATTAAATGACAACACGTTCTGAGTGATGTTATGCTAAAAAATGTCAAACTTTCCAATGGAAATGTCAGATTGCACCTGGCAACACTTAGTGTTGCCTGGGCCAGAAATATATATAGCAGCCCTCGTAATGTAGTAAACTGCTGATACTGCCTCTTTAATGAAAGCAAGGGACGTAAAAAACTCTAATAATGACACAGCAACCTTACATTAGGATCGGTTTAAAAATTTAGTTATCTGCTCTGATCTGATCTCCTAAATTACTCAAACAATTTCTCCAAATTTGGTTCGTGACATTGCTATCGCATCCACTTGAGTCTGAAAAACTTAATAAGGAATTGCTATCAATGGAAATGAAGCGTGAAAAGTCCTTATAGCAGCCAAACATTCACGAAATCATAATTTCGTAATTAAATTCTATATTAAGCAACAAGTTCTTTAAATGTTTGCACTTTTTAAGGAAATTTATGTTTTGATGGCACCAGGAAACCTGATGTGTTTTTCATTCACGTATTATTGATTAGTGGCCCCGATTTATTCAAAATTTTATATGAGTTTTCATGTGACAAAAAGGTTAACATTTTTGTTGAACATTTCGTGAACTTCCTCACTTCAGTGCTCTCAGACTCATCACCTTCTTCTAAGTTGGCCTTTTCCCGGCCTTTGCAACGGAGGAGGTCTTCCTCTTTCTCGGCTTCCACCAGCGGGTACTGCATCGAACACTTTCAAAGCTGGGGTGTTTTCGTCCATTCGACTAGCCAGCGCAGTCGCTGTATTTTTATTCGCTGAACTATGTCAATGTCGTGGAATAACTCATACAGCCCATTCCTCCATCGGTCTCGGTATTCGCCGTTGCCAATGTTTAAGGGACCATAAATCTTCCGCAAAACCTTTCTCTCGAATACACCTTGTGCCCTCTCGTCCACACTTCTGCACCATAAAGCAGGACGGGAATGATGAGCGACTTGTAGGGTTTGATTTTGGTTCGTCGAGAGAGGACTTTACTTTTCAATTGCCTACCCAGTCCAAAGTAGCACCCGTTCCATTATTTAAAGAATACAAGCAGAATGATGATTATAATAAATATATAAATATGTCCAATTTCGCATATATTCTCATATATTTAAGAATGTAATTGACTCATACTCATACATACATTCTTTTTCTTCTTATTTCATAAATTGTTTTTCTGTTGCAAATAACAAATTGAATATCAAATTTCAATTTTACTTCTGTGTTCTAATAACTCTGAAATA